>CM053766.1:134470023-134493890 GCA_028658305.1 Pachyuromys duprasi | reverse complement strand
TGGCCTGGCAAGGCTGTACCCACCAGGGGAGATGATCAAAGAGCCTGCTACTGAGTTCATGTCAGAGACAACTCCTGCACCCCTTACTAGGAAACCCACTTGGAAACTAATCAGCCTATGGGCTTCCTCTGAGCCAGGGGGTTGGGAGGGTTGGGGAGAAGTCTAGGTCTTCTCCATGCATAGTCCTTGGTTGTTGGAGTATCAGTCTCTACAGGCCACCTGGGCCCAGGTTTTTTGTGGAGTTCCTATGCCCTCCAGGTCTTTCTATAGCCCTCTTCTTCCATAAGGTTTCCGTCACTTTGTCCAAAGTTTGGCTATGAATCTCATTATCTCCTTTGATACCCTGGTGGGTAGACTCTTTCAGAGGTCCCTGTGGAAGGCTCTTCTCCTGTTCCTTGTCTTTTCCTACTTCCAATGTCTATCTTGCTTGCCCTTCTAAGTGAGGTTTCAGTCTCTTCTCAAGGCAGAATTTTGCAGTATGCTTGGAATGAGCCACCTCCTTACACCAGCAGGTCACATCAGCAATCTGTTGGTGTCTGAGACAACCTTATCACAACAGATGATAAACTTTCTCCTGATTTTAGTGACATTTATTCTAGACCAGTGTTTCTCAACCTTCTTAATGCTGTGACCCTTTAATACAGTTCTTCATGTTGTGGTATCCTCCACCCATACAATTATTTCCATTGCTATTTCATAACTGTAATTTTGCTACAGCTATGAATCCTAAGTAAATATCTGATATATGACCCCTGTGAAGAGGTCATTCAACTCCCCTTCTCCCCACTTGAGAACCAGTGTTCTATATAGTTTCTGTCTTTTCCTCCTAGATTTCTGATTTCCACTGAAAATATCTATGCTGTCACACACTGAAACATAGGGGTTTGGTGACACTTCAGTAGCAATTACATAGCTTCCATCATTTCTTAGACCCAACATCAATTATATATGTTTTTACATACATCCAAAAGGAAGTTAAATACTAAAGCTGATGGAGGAGTGTCCTTGCTAATGCACAGCCACATCCAGGAGACAGAAGTAGCCAAGGGCTTTGTAAGAGAGGACAGAACGTTGCTTAACCAAAAGAGTAAAGGGAGGACATTTAACCAAAGGAGAGTTTTCATTGTATAGTTAGATAACTGGTCATAAATTAAATCTGAAATTTAATTTTATTCTTCAATTTTTCCAATAGAAATGAAAGTATTTTAAAGACACCAAGAGTACATCTATCAGTTACTATAATAAAGAAAAATGGTCTGAAAATTTTAAGTAAATGACAATTTAAACAATAACAAAATCGGGTAATCCATTTTTATGCCATTTCTGAGTTGTATCTAAAAGTTCACTGAGGAAAATTAAGATCAAAAGTAATTTAGAATATATTTAGAATATATACATATGTGTGTATACCTACCAACACGCACACACGCACACACCACACACACACGCACACACACACACACATATATATATATATATATATATATATATATATATATATATATATATATATATATACTGAGCATGTGCAACAAATCCCAAGTACTCAGCAATACTAAATGGATGCAGTAGGGTGTGTGTATGTTTATCTCTGTGTGTTTGTGTGTGTGTGTGTGTGTGTGAGAGAGAGAGAGTACTTAAATACCATAGTGAAGAAGATGTCACAATTTTGTGAGGGAATTGGGTGAGGGACGGGAAGAGTTAGTGGGGAAGGGCAGAAATGATGATAATATGATATTCATGTGTGAAATTCCTTAAGACATAAAAAATTAAATTATTAAAAGAAAGAAAACTGATAACATCCAAAGTATATTTTAAAGCTTAGCACAGTAAACACGGCAAAGGTGATCACTGTTGATCAGAGTTATTATTGAAAACAAATGGTAATAATATTCCTTCATTGTATTTTATATAGTATTTCAAATCATACAAAATGAATGTTTTTTAAAAATAAACTAACTTATAAGTATAGTTACATAGTAACTGAGGCAACACATTTTCATTCTTTCATAGCTCATGAAAATAAAAATCTATATTTCATGGAATTTTATAGTAAAGTTTATTGGTCTGAATATATGAATTCTAACATTTGACTTCATAGAAAAAGAATACTTTATAATATTCATACAATACATGAAAATTTAGCAAACTCCTGGCTGTAAATACTCCTCAATAAATTCTGGTGAGTCAAGTTTAAACTGTACATTTTTAAAATCAGGAAATAATAAACTCTGGAAACAGAAACAATGGGTTTTAATCTAAAAAGCACTCAGAAAAATGCAAAATAAAAAATATAACCATAAAGGGAGCTTTTATTTGCCTGTTTCAATTGTTGTCTCTGAAGCTTAATGCCTCTGTCTGCTAACCCAGGCCTAGTCCTAGAAGTTTCTAGCATCTGTACAATCTAACCTAGGCCTAGAATGTTTTCAGCCTCTGAGACTTACTACTTAATAAGCTCACCCTTTCTTGTTCTTTCTTGATGGCAAATACAGGAGAATTCCCAGGGCTGGTGGACAGCTCTATAGGTTGAGACTCCAGATGACTTATTCAATACGGCTTTTCTCTCAGCCCCTGAATTGCTCTGCTTGAGCTCAGCCTCACTCCAGCAATCTGCTCTAATCTCCTGGCTCCTTTTCACTCTCTGGCTAATTCTGTCTTCACCTGTGTCTAGCTTCTCTCATTCAAACTCTCTCTCTAAAACTCTCTTGGTAAAACTGTCTTCTTTCTCTCTGCCCATTAAGTAGCTTCCCTTTCCTTTCTCTTCTCATGAGACTTGGGCATATCCTATTCTGTCAAATCTTTCTCTGATTCATCACTTTTTCTGTCATTCAATTAGACCTCACTTCAAATCTGGGTGCTTCCCTCTACAAACTAACTTCATCTTCATTGTTTGGGATTAAAGATATGTACCACCACACCTGGAACTCAACTTTTCTTTTTTTCATTTTTATTATTAATTAATTAAATTTCCATCTTGGTCCTAGGCCCCTTCCTCCTCTCCTCTCAGTCCCAGCTTCCCTCCTGTATCCCCCCTCTCCTATTCTGAGGATAGGGAGCCCCCCTATCCAGACACCCCAGCTCATCTATTCACATGACTGACTTCATCTTTTTCCCCTGTATCCTGGTAGGGTAGTCCCATCAAGGGAAAATTATCAAAAAGCAGGCAACATAATCCATGTCAGAGATATTCCCCACTTCCCTGACTAGTGGGCTCATATGAAGCCTAAGATGCCCTTCAGCTACTTATAAGCTAGCTTTTCTTTACAGGAAACTTGCTCTGTACTAGGCTGGCCTTCAACTCAGATGTTCTTGCCTTTGTTTCCTGAATTAAAGGCCTGTCTGTATTCCAGCCAGATCACACACACCTAGAAGATCTTTGGATATGATCTTTTGCCAGAGCACCTATGTTCTGAATTTAAATTTTTTATTTTTATTAATTACAGTTTATTCACTTTGTATCTGCCCTGTACCTCTCTCCCTCCTCCCATCCCAATCCCACCCTCCCTCTTCCCCACCCATGTCCCTCTCCCAGTCCACTGAAAGAGGAGGTCCTCCTCCCCTTCCCTTTGATCCTAGTCTATCAGGTCTCATCAGGAGTGGCTGCATTGTCTTCTGTGGCCTGGTAAGGCTGCTCCCCCCTCGGGAGATGGTGATCAAAGAGCAGGCCAATCAGTTCATGAGTTCATGTCAGAGACAGTCCCTGTTCCCATTACTACGGAGGACACTTGGATACTGAACTACCATAAGCTACCTCTATGCAAGGGTTCTAGACCATCTCCATGAGTGGTCCTTGGCTTGAATATCAGTTTCAGAAAAGACCCCTGTGCACAGACTTTTAGGATCTGTCACTGTCCTTGTGGAGTTCCTGTCCTCTCCAGGTCTTACTATCTCCCACTTCTTTCATTAGATTTCCTGTACTCTGCCCACAGTTTAGCTATGTGTCTCAACATCTGCCTCAATACCCTGTAGGGTAGAACCTTTCAGAGGCCCTCTGTGATAGGCTCCTATCCTGTTCCCTGTTTTCTCCCTCCTTCAATGTCCATCCTCTTTGCCTTTCTGAATGGGGATTGAGCATCTTAGCCAGAGTCCTCCTTCCTGATTAGCTTCATGAGGTGTACATATTTTAGTATGTTTACCCTGTATTATATGTCTATTATCCACTTATGAGTGAGTATATACCCTGTGTGTCTTTCTGCTTCTGAGATACCTCATTCAGAATGATCTTTTCCAGTTCCCACCATTTACCTGTAAATTTCTTGATTTCCTTGTTTTTTTTTTTATCGCTGAGTAATATTCCATTGTGTAGATGTACCACAATTTCTGTAGCCATTCCTCAACTGAGGGGCATCTGGGCTGTTTCCAGCTTCTGGCTATTACAAATAAAGCTGCTACAAACATGGTTGAGCAGATGTCCTTGTTGTATACTTGAGCGTCTTTTGGATATATGCCTAGCAGTGGTATAGCTGGATCTTGAGGAAGAGCTATTCCTAACTGTCTGAGAAAGCTCCGGATTGATTTCCAAAGTGGTTGTACAAGTTTACATTCCCACCAGTAGTGGAGGAGGGTTCCCCTTTCTCCACATCCTCTCCAGCATGTGTTGTCACTTGAGTTTTTGATCTTGGTCATTCTGATGGGTGTAAGTTGAAATCTCAGGGTTGTTTTGATTGCATTTCCCTGATGACTAAGGATGTTGACTATTTCTTTAAGTGTTTTTCTGCCATTTGATATTCCTCTATTGAGAATTCTCTGTTTAGCTTTATATCCCATTTTTAATTGGATTACTTGATTCTTGTACATACCACTCATTTTTCATTATCAACTACTTAGAAAATAATGGCCTAAGTGTATATCAAATCTTTATTTATTTTGTTTTATGTGTATGCATGATTTTCCTGCATATAAATATGTGCACCATGCATGTTCTTACTGTCTGTGGATGTCAGTAGAGGGCATCGGATCCCCTAGAGCTGGAGGTGCAGATGGTTGTGACCTGTCCTGTGGGTCTGGGAACTGAACTGGCCCTCTGCAAGAGCAGTCAATACTCATAACCACTGAACTTGAACATAAATGTTTATAATTGGAAAAGAGGATAAGAGGAGTATAGCCTCCATTTGGAAGATGATTCTGGTGGAATATGGAAGAGGCCAGCAAGGATGTCACTACCCAGCTAACACATGATGCTCCACTGAACTAAGTTAACTACATTGGTGGCAAATAGAAAACAGCTAGGAGGCTCTTGAAGGAGAATTCAGCTCTAGGCTTTTCATGGGGGTAGTTGGGTGATCACAGCGAGCAGAGCCATGGAAAGGTACAGGGCAGAGACTCACCCTGTCTCTTGCAGCTTCCTGATAGTTTGACCTCAGTCATGCTGCGGAGTTTCACTGCATCTCAACTATAACTTTGTGTATATAAAATGATAATAATGATTTTTGCTTCTTTTATACTGTCAAAGTGACACAAGACTGTTGGTATATGTAAAGCCTCTACATGATAGATGTTTAGCAAAGGATTGCTACAACAGCTGCCTTCTATTCTCTTTTTGCAAGCACAGTGGGGGACACAAATTGGTGGAATGTCTGATGCTTTCTTGTTGGTGTCAAGAGAGGTAGAAGACAAAAAAGACTCAAAAAACAAAAACAGAAAGAGAAACAAAAACAGAGGCAAGGAAATGAAGAACTGAAGGAGGAAGCAGGTTGGTCTCTTGGCTGATCCTGTTGTTTAAATTGATGAAGTTGATCAGCATGTTGTCTAGGCTCTCCTGACTACTAGCTTGGAATTCTTCAGATGCCTTTGTTGCATGTTCAGCTTTTTATTTTATTTTTATTTGGGGGAAATAGGGGGTGGGCTAAAGCTTTCGTTCTAGGGAAATCTCTCCTGAAATTTCAAATCTGTTCATCCGCATCAGGTTGTTTCCTTCTTCTTATGAATTCCTCGAGCTCCATCCTTCTGGTTTTTTTTTCCTCCCAATATTTCCTGGCATTAGATCTAAAGGCATTTAAGGGGCATTAACTACGTTGCAGATGGGAGAAGGGGGAAGCTCTGCTCTGAGCCCTGTGAGCACATCATTCTTAAAGCCGCTGTGCTATGCTCTGTCCTGTGTTCCACATCGCCTGGCGTCTCTTTGGTCAACTGTCAGGACCAATGAACTTAGGAAAGGACACACCTAAAGGATGGGAGGAAATGTAAAGCAGCCACTTCTAGTCAAAGACTTAAGATGTTATTAGTGCACACCTTGTACCCTGCAAGGAGGCAGAGAGGCAGGGATGGGCTATAACAGCCACAATCACAGCTCTCAGGGAGCATCTATCCTTCTGGGATATACAAATGAAGAACTTGTGAAAAGATTAGTCCAGAAACTGGAAGCTTGCGATTGCAATTTTCTCCCCTTACACTGGGTGGTAACTACGAGAGCTTAGCCAGGTGCAAATACTTGCTTTTTGGGTCTTCAGATCAAAAACTAGTTTGATAACTCTAGATGATAATACAGCTTCGTGTAGGGGATAGTTTTAAGTTTTTGGAAAAGTAGTAAGTACCAAGTATAGAGATTTTCTATATATGCTTCATTCCACTTCTCCAAACACAAACAACTTAACTAATTGTGATATTTTGGTTAATACTGAGAGACTGCCGTTGGTAATGGGAATAAGATTGAATAGGTCATCACTAATTTATGTCTCACCGAAACTTTCCACTATTGTCTTCCATTCATAGATTTAACATGATTTTACGGTTGTTGTCACACTCGTCAGGGATTCTGTGTTGCATTTTATCTAGCTTCTTTTTGATCCTTAAAGACTCATTTTTCCGTGAGTCTATTTAACAGACAGGTATAGAGACAGACACAGGTCAAAGTTCATCCCACAGACGGTACCTGCATACACATATACACAGAGGATCAAAGACATCCTCGGCAAGGTGGATGGATACCCATCAGAGCCTCAGCTACTGATGTCAGCCAAGCCTTCTGCATTTTTCAGTTCTTCTCTCCTGAGTATCAGGGTTCTGCATCTCATAGAAGCCTGTCTCCAAATTAAATTCCTTAAACACAGTGGGACCAGGAATGCAGCATTCATAAATTACCTATGAGGGTCTGTAAACATCAGATTGGCTTTTTTTTTCTAAATTTAATTGCCCTTTTAAATATTTAATTCAAAGACAAGGCTGGGAGAGAGTCATGGAGGAGGTGTGCCAGCTCACTTCAGGACATTTTCCTGTCTATCAAATGGACAGTCCGCCCAGAAAGATTAACCTGGATTCCCCCAAAGAAATCTGTGTCAAATTGATGCTGAGTTGGTCTGGCATTGGAGAAGAATCTTGATGTGACAAGATTAACCCTCTTGGTGCCTGGGGGCTCTGCAAGAAAGACTTTCAAAGGTTTGCCTGCACACAGCTCAGGAGAGAGCCGGACAGCACAAACCTTTCCACGGGAGCTTGTAACATGGGAGGAAGCTGAGAATCCACTGCTGGGAATTTCCCGTGTGACTGCACTGTGTCGCTGTTGCTTTCTCAGGCTGAGAGCCCACTGTGAATTTGCCAGAAGGAAAGCTCCTACTGGTGGGTATTGTAGTAATTAAAAAGATGAGTATTGGGCTATATAATGTTTATTGTTATTAGCCCTAAGGTTATCACAGCGGTATTATCTAACCTGCTATCACAAATGATGAGACACAGATACATGGTGATTTATAATTGCCTTATTTACCTTGGGCAGGGCAGATATTCTACCTCACCGTTTCTACCTCTCAGCCCCCATCCAATGCCATCCACCTTAACAAACCTCAGCCCTTTACGTCTCCCAGCTGTTGAGGGTTGATGGGTTCTTGGGGATGAGGGGTGGGCTCTAACAATCTCCTTTGAAGCAAGCAGTCTCCTCCAAGCTGCTGTACCATGAAGTATCTCTCTCCACCTGCTTGCTCCAAACCACCACACCTTCCATCTCTGGCCTCTCCAAACTGCCACATGCCATATGCTACATGTCCTCTCTCTTGGCTCTGTGATTCATATCCCTACAAGTCCTAGACCACACCCTTCCCTGTGCAGCATGACACAGGCCTTTATCAGCTGGCCAAGACCACATCCTGCACAAGACAATTATCAGCTGTGGGCAAACTAAAGTCCCACACTTGGGATTAAAACAAAAACATATTTACATAACATAACTGAGTTTTTAAAGAAACCAAAACTTTCATTACAAAGGCTGACCTTGAACTCTTGATCCTTCCTTCTTCTTTCCCTGCAAGTACTGGGATCATGGGAGTGTGTCACTGTGCCCAGCTCTGTTCTATGACCTCCTCTCTAGCTGCTTCGTGTTGTGACCCTCTCCGGATGCTTAGGCAAGCACTGTGGCACTGGGACAGCATCAGGTCCTTCAAAAGAACATTTGCTGGAGTCTCGTGTTTAGCATGGAGGTGGCTACTCTGTCCCTTGGATAGTGGCTTGAGTGTGTAACTCAACTCTTTCCCTTTATTCCTTAACACCTTCACCTTAAGATATACAGTTGGAGCCACATAAGCCTCACTTTCTCTAGCAAGGCCTTGAACAGGTAAAAAGTTTTTTATGAAAATATGGCAAAATAAAGCTGCACAATGGAAAAGGACAGATGGTTTGAAACAGAACATTATGTGTCCTTGTTTAGCAAAAGGTCTTTGTATCATTTCTCCTACCTGATCCTCCACCCCCTGCTGTAATTTAGGTACTCATAAATCTGTGGTACCAACAGTGTGTATCATTATCATTTTCTTGCCTCCATATTTCACTCCTTAGCCTTTAACTACTTCCTTTCTGTTGATTACATAAGTACATTCAGTTGACAAAACAGTGCATCATGCACATAACATCTGTAAACTTTACTCTAGCAAATCAAAATGCGTCTATTAAACAGAAACTGTTCTCAGTTCCTCAGGAGCAGGAGTTGCCCATGCTATGTACTGTTACGTCTACCTCCTATCAATGTTACTGTGCAATGGTAAGGCAGAATCTCTGAGGCCACTCTTTCTTTTTTGGCATTTTGTTATACTCTTGGGAAAGTGACATTCTCTTCTTCATATGGTGGTTATGTTTGGTGAGGTGGGTCAGTTCACTGCCTGTTTACTGTCTAACACTGTCTATTTAGCAGAGAGTGCCTGTGGCTAGGCTATAAGCCTCATGAGTGAGGAGTTATGCACAGTCATTTCTATATTGCCCTCATACAGCATCAAAACTGAGCCAAAAGCATGAAGTTAAGTGTGTACAAGGACAGGAATTGATAACTTTGTAGATTGATAAAGTAATAAGCCCTAGCATATGTGTGGCTCAGGACCATGAATGGAGACACAGAGTATTCAGACAGCTCACATCTGGGTATAGGCCATTATTAGAATGCAGATGAAAGGCACCCAAGCAAAGGTCATTTGGGAACCCCAGACTTTTGCTCATACCACTTGGCCTTCTGCTAGAATTACCTTACCTATTCTGTCTGCCACTCAAAGATCCACCTTCATCTTTAGCAAACTTCCCCATCCATCTCATGATCTTGGTGCCATTTATGAACGTTTCTAAAATACCCAATGATGTGCTTATTCATTCAATAATAAGCATGTGTGAAGATTTAGCATACTAAGAACTTCTGCAGCCTATGTCTGCTTACTTGGTCTCCTTTATGCATCATATTCTTCTTTTAATTACTTTTTACTTTTTAATTTTTTATAAGATATGGTTTCACTGTGTAGCCTTGGCTGTCCTGAAACTCACTTTGTAGACCAGGCTGGCCTAGAGCTCAGAGATACACCTGCTTCTGCCTCCTGACTGCTGGGATTAAAGGTATGTACCACCATGCCAGGCTCAATGCATTGTATTGTCTTTCTGACTCCAGATGATTACAGCAGAATTCATGAATATGAAGTCCTGTAGATCCAGGTTAAAATTCTAACTCTGATGCTCTGAACGCAGATCAATCCACCTAACTTTTCTGAACTGTAAAAGGACATGAATGATAGCTGTTCAATATGTTGTGAGGGTTAAATTAGACAATCTAGTTAAGCATTACTTTGTGTGCCCAGCACCAAAGTTGTATGAGTCCAGGTTGTCAGCACTAAGCACAACCTTTAATTTGGTGTAATAAGTACCACTTTTATTTCCCTCAAATCTGCACCTTGCCTGTACATAATTGCTAATAAATAGCAGTGTTCTTTTCCCTCTCCTTTATTTTATGTATTTACCAACAGAAATAATTATTACAAATGTCATCATCATTTTTATAGACCTCAAATTAACAAACCCTGGTCCAAAATCCAGTCCTCCAAGTATTTGTATAAATAATGTTTTATTGGAAGCAATACCCATTTTTATATATTGAGTTTCTTACTGTGTTGTGTATTCAGTATGGTTTCCTGGCTTATGTGCCTAGTTCCAAGTAAAGATGACCCTTTCAGTCTGTCCTCAAAAGTTTCTAGCAACTAAATTTTGCTTAGGTTGAATTTAATTTTGGGAACATTTGCATTCCCTTCATATCAACAAAACAGCCCCCTTTCTCTTTGCTACTTTAAATATTGATGTGTCAACCACCCAGAAAAATTGATCTGCCTTTCAGGTTTCTCTCTCTCTTTCTTTGTGTGTGTGTTTTGTCATGGATGCCATGACTGTGCATGTGTATATGCATATAGAGGCCAGAGGCCAATCTTGATGTCATTTCTCAGGAGCCATCCACTTTGCTCTTTGAGACAGGATCTCTCAGGATGACCTGGGGCTCCCTGATTAGGACAGACTGGCCAGTGAGCACCAGAGATCCTTCTGTCTGTACCTTCCCAGAATCTGGCATCTTATGCATGTTCTGGGAATAGAACTTGGGTACTCAATGCTTGCACAGAAAGTGCCTTACTGACTGAACAATATGATTAGAATTTATGGGGTTGGGGGGAGGAAACACAGAATTTGGTGGAGGAAGGCTGACCAGAGCATCAGAATTTGGGAAGCCTTCTGCTTGCTGCTACTTACCACAGAAATCATGTCCATGTTGTCTGCCTTCTGCATGCCTGTCTGATGTGACTGTCACTACATCACCACAGCCTTGGTGACAGCAGGTGTAAACAGAGTCGTGCTGTTGGAGGTCAGTGTTCGTACCTGAAAGGAACTTAGATCTAGCTCCTAAGCTAAGGTGAGAGCCAGATATTTTCCTGGTTCTTCCAGTTTTTGGCTTATTTCTTACATGATAGTGTTCAGTATCACTTCCATAAGTATTCCCCAAAGTGTCACAAACAGGAACCTGAACTTGGTAGGCAAGTTTTTTCTTGTTATGACAGGAAGATAACCTAAATGTTCCCTTCTTTACTTGATTATTTTTCTTAGAGCTTACCTAATATTTGCTTGTGTTCTATAAATACTATGTGATCAACCCCAGAGCAGCTGGATGCATGCATTTGGGCCTCAGGACCTCCTTTTGCACATCTTTGATTGTTGGCACAGATGTCATTTTCATGTTCTAGACAACAGTAATAACTTATCAGTTGACTATGCTTTAAAAGCTTTGAACCAATGGGTAAAGACAAGCTGGTCTCAACCTGGGGAATTGGGACAACAGAAAAGAACCCCTGAGTCACAGAGGCAAAACAGTGATGAGCTCTCGTAACTGTACTTTGACTGTTTTCCCTATGTTTCCCAGTATGGCCTGTGGACCAGTGGCTTTGGGATAATTTGAGAAACTCAGTTTCATGAGCAGAATCCAGAGACCTATACACTCCTGAGTGGATCGGAATCATGAAACAAAGCTGAGAGAGGAGATGCTGGGATCAGTGAAAACTTATAGGTTAAACAAGAGCTTCTAGTGACTCTTCTGTTTGCTAATACTAGATAACCAGAATTAATCAAGAGAGGTTTTTTTTTTTTGGTTCATTGTGAGGCACAGAGACATTACATACAAAATGAAACAGTACAGGACCATGGAAGAGGGTGTGAAAAGACAGGAGATGGACCATTGTGACAGTTTGTTGATTCAATGATTAATATAGTTGTATGAAAGGACTACAACTTTAGCTGCTTTGTTGGCTTATGGGAAATATTTTATTAGTAGTGTGTATTAGTAGTTTATTAGTAGGGTAATTTATTTTTCATGGCATCTAGGATACATCACCAAGGACATCTTTTTTTCATATAGTTCAGTAACTCATTAAGGCTGTTTTCAGACTTTCATTGATCCCTTCAAAGAACCTGGTACCTCACCAGCTATACACTGGTATTCTTACATGCTAAGGAATTGTGTCTTCAACCAGGAGAGTTTGACTCAACCACATAGAGAATAACTGCTGCTTATAAATCTTACTGTGTGATAGTCAATGCAAAGTGCCAGATAAGTAGAAAAGACTAAGGATTTAGGACTTCAGTTAAAATAGGGACATTTGTAGCATCCTGGTCAATGAGAAGTTGTAGGGAAAACAGTAAAAAGAACACAGAGAGAATTTTCTCTCTAGGGAAAAAGAATCTAGAGGGTGTTGTGTGTGAGAGAGAGAGTAGGTTGGGGGGAGGAAGAGAGGGGAAAGGGAGGGGAGAAAGTGACAAGTATGAGTTTAACCAGAACTGGATGTTGTTATGGAAAGCCATCAGCTCCCTTTGATTGAAGACAACAGAAGTCACCTCTTCCTTCAAATAGTGGCTTCTGCTGATCCAAGGGATGTTTACTACATGATCATTTTGAGCCGTGGGCCCTTTTTGATTTTCAGCATCACAGCCATCTGCATGCAGCCACGGAGAAGTGTAGTATAAGGAGGTCTGTGTGTCTGGAATTCAGCAGAAACTAGAGTGGGCACCCACACTGCTCTTCAGTCTTATTGTCTCACCGGACACCAAAGAAGATTGAATGTACAGCCTTGTTCTCCCAGAAAGAATAAACTCATAGGGAATCCTCCGACCATGTGTGCTAGGGAAGAAAAATGTTGCAGTAAGTAGATAAATTCAGGCAGAAGTGGCAGAAGCAGTCATCTGGGGAGGTAGACACAATCTGAAGCCGTGCCTCCATTACCAGCAATGCTCGGGAGACACCTGTGATGTCCTCAGGAGTGCATGTGGGTGATTTCGAAAGGAGCCTTGGTAGCATTTGCACTGGGCATGACTACCCCCACCCCTTTCTAGATATTCCATGTTCTGCTCTGCAGGAACAGACGGTGAGGTTGTCCAGTGTGTACATATCAGCATCCATGGTAAGAAAGAGTGGAAAGCAGTGGCATGTAAATGGCGCATGTGTGCCACAACGGGTGGCTCTGTGGTCACTTGATATTACACATCTTGTTCACGCCCTGACTGTGGCTCATCTAAGAAACTGGTACATGCAGTTCTTTGGTTAGGGCTGAGGCTTATGGGCTTTCCCCCTTTCTCTATTATCGTGTCTATTGTGGTCATCCTTGTTTGGCTCATGTTTAGAGAGTCACGTTGGTGACATTACTAAAAGACTCCTTACTGAAAAGTCCTTACTGAAAAGTCCCTGCCTCTCTGGCTTTTACAGTCTTTCCAGTCCCCCTTCTGCAAAGCTTCCCTTCGCCTTAAGTGACAGAGTTATGTTGGTTGGGGCTGGGTTTCACAACTCTGCATTTTGATTGGCTGTAGTTTCTTGTGATAGTTTCCATCTCTTGTGAGGACAAGTTTCCTCGATAAGGGGTGAGGACTGCACTAATCTGTGGGTATAAGGACGAATATTTCGAATGTATTCATGGATTATGCTGGCTTAGCAGAGTGGTGGCTGTAGGTTCTCCTCCAAGATCCACAGCTTCACTAGACCTGGATAGTCAGCTAGGTTTCCATTATCAGGATGCTTGCTCTCTTGCTGAGCAGCTTTACTGTCAAGGTGCGCAGGTCTCTGCTTGTATTGTTAGGAACTCAGTGCTTTGCTGGTCTTTGCTGTGGTTCATAGGCATCCCATCTGGGTAGAACTGTTGTTTTCTCTCCTCCTTTGGAAGAATTCTTGGCACCTTCTGGAACCATGAAAGCTAGTGTACAGGAAGGAGGCTTTCCAGTCAGAAACCATGATATTCCTAACCCGCCCCCTTATCTGCTCCATTTCATTCAGAACCACATTTGGGTTGCATCCATGCACATTTACTGGGAGAACGTACAGATAGATCCCTCTGTGGTCATCTCACATTAGTCCAACTGTACAGGTCTAATTGTGCCCAGGGCCGAAACCCTTTGCTCTCCAAGCAAAATGACAGTGTCACTTTGATGAGATGAAGGTACCATAAGGACCTTGACCTTTTAAATTAGGCTGAGAGGGAACTCAGTTCATTTAAGCCCCGCCCCTTCTCCTGCTTTTATTTATCACTGATATGTTGAATTTCTCAGCTGGCAATAGATAAAATAGTTGATCACAAATGAATTAGATATCAATTAATTTCTAAAGCAAACCTAATGGGCATTTAAGAAGAGAATTTAATGTCTCATTTACTCTCTATAGCTATCTTGTTAAATGCCAATTAAGTATCTAAATATTTCCTACAAGCTTAATGAATTATAATAAGTGATAAGAGATTGCCACTTTTCCCTAAGAATCCTGTACATTAGGCTTCTAAAACAACGATGGTAGATTTTTTTCTTGTCGTATTTATGATATGGATATAATAGTTGGCAATGTTCTTAATGCCATTAATTATCTTATTTAGCAATAAAGAATAAAATTTAATGTCAATAATTAATATAAGAAAAATTATCAAAATGTACACATATAAGTAACATGTGCGTAATAAAATTACTTTACTTTCAAATAGGTGGGCAGTGTTAAAATATTACCTATGAAGTCATTTCTAAATACAAGGTCAGTGAGCATATTCATAGACTTGCACACAAACCAATGGGTATATGGTTGTCCTTGGCATGGGACAGAGAAACCTAAAGCCAGGGTTGGCCAGGCACTACATCCCAAAAAGCACACTGGGAAAGTTGGAGAAGGTCTGGCCTGGGATTTAGTCTTCAGCATCATTTCAACCCTTCTGGGAGATGGCACAAATCCCAGATCTGTGCCTCCAGGTTTTGACCCTTAACAGTATTCCACAGGGTTGGGAAGATTAGAAGAGTCCTGGGAAGCACGGCTCATAGATGCCAATTAATGTCAAATGAGGGCTTCGGTCCATGGCAGGACATTCAGTCAGCAAGGAGGCCGTGCCTAGAAATGGTGGCCGCTGTTGGTGGGGAGAGGCAGGAAACACAAACCAAGTGTGAGCAGTGCAGAGCTTCTGAAAAGTCTCTCTGTTGTAAGACATTGTGGGTGACAGATCAGGCCCGATGGAAGCCACTCTGCACACAACGCCACTCTTCATGAAGTGAGGTTAAGGGTATGACCTTTGGGATTAAGTAACCTGAAGCTTGAGGCTGTGCTTACCACAAATGTGGCTGTGAGTTTAGGGAAACTTTCTATTTGTTTGTTTGTTTATTATGTATACAATATCTGCATATATGCCTTCACATCAGAAGAGGACATCAGATCTCATTATAGATGGTTGGGAGCCACCACGTTGTTGCTGGGAATTGAACTCAGGACCTCTGGAAGAGAAGACAGTGCTCTTAACCTCTGAGCCACCTCTCCAGTGAGTATAGTGAACCTTTTAACTTCAGAGTCTCAGTTTCTCTGTCTATGAAATGGGAAGAGTACAGCCTTCTGCAGTTCCTTCGGAGGACCAGGAAAGGATGAAGGCATAGATGTAGAACATGAGCTTACCATGCACACAATGACTTGGGTTCAATCCTCAGCACCTCTGAAAGAGAAAGGAGGAAGAGAAAGCTAGGGAGAGAGCTTATTTAAAGCATAAATTAAAGCTGCCAAGCAGCACGTACATAGTAAGTACCAATATAATTAGGGTGAAATAACAATGACACTAATGATGAAGATAATTATAATAATAGTAATAATAGCATTGATGGGGAAGAGGTCACTTTATTTCCGTTTTAAGTTGAGGACCATGCATTTGCTGATTTTTTATTTTTCCTAGTGGAAGTTAGTTTGGTTACCATTGTCCCAAAGGATACCCACACTCCATGCAGAGATTCTCTGTGCCTTTTCCATCAGCATAGCTACCCCATCCAACCTTCCCATCATGATCCTGAGAAAGAATAAGTCATTTTTTTTCTTATGGAAAATAAAGGAAATGTTCGGCGTCAGGTGCATGGCAGTCACTGCTTTTCAAACATTTTGTTTGCCAATCCCTTGATCCAAATGCACACTGTAGGGCAAACAGGCTTCTCTCACTGGGAATGGGGAGTGCAAACACCTCCTTGGTTCCCAAGGACAGCTCTGCTCTTCAATGAGGCCATTCATTCCAGCCCCGCACAATTACTGTCGCATGCACAAACAGTTATGGGGCATTTGGATGACAAATGTCAGGCAGCCATTCAAGTCACGTTTTTGAAAAATATTTTTATTACAGGAAGATGCTCATGATGTAGCATTTTAAAAGGTGGGGGAAGCAGGAAGCAAATCAAAAGCAGCAGTGACAATTAGGAGTAAAATGAAGCATCCTTCCTCCCACCTTAAGGCTCGCCTCAGCAAAACAGCATCCTAGGGGAAAACAAGACAAAACTCCACCAGATTCTGAATGCACTGACCAGCAACATGCACTTGCATAAAGGTGCATCAAAAATATTTGGGTTCCAGGACAGGAGTTTCACTGATCACCATACACAAAATATTCCTAAACATCCTTCCAATGACTTTCTCCCAAAGCCAAACTCCCTCCAGTGTTTGGCTGACCCATTCCTTCATCTGGTCTTTTCAGCACCTGAAAGTACTCTGACTGATAAATCTGTTCATGCCTCTCTCCTCTTGCTTGCCACAGCCCCCTATCTCCTCATCTCTGTTTCTGTGTGAGAAAATAAGCACTTGAACCCCAAAGCCTGTGTCTAAAGCCAGCCAGTGAAGTTGCCTCACTGTATAATCATGGGTGAATTTCTTAGTCTTTCAATGTCTCTGTTCAAACCTCAGAGAATGGGAATATTAGTGATGCTGTATGTTCTTAAGGTCAAATGGTGAGCTTATAGGAATTACATAGAATATTGTAAATATTGAGCATTATTTTTATTACTTATCTGTGGGTTCATTGACCTTCTGTTGTCTTCTTCAAATTCTATTCTACTCACATTAGCAACCTTTCTTGTAATAAGAAATGGAAAGTATTATTTGAAAGTAATTGTAACTTAGAACATGTTTAAATCTTGTCATACTGCATAGGGAAATGTCTAATCAGAAATACTGTAATAGGTTAAACAATGACCCCTACAGAAAGTGACATCCTAATCCCACAACACTGTGAGCATGCTCCCTTAAAAGACAGAAAGCAACAAGTTAAGGATCTTAGAATGGTGGGCAGAGCATCACCTGAAGTCCTCATAAGTAAGGAAAAAGAATTGTGATGGAAAAAATAATTCAAAGTCGGGGTGATGCCAGATAGAAGGAAATCAAGAGACAAGGATCATGGGAAGACCACAGAAGCTAAGAAAAACCCAGGTGTGGATTCTCCCTGGAGCATAAAGAAGTAACTAAGCCTGACCAGTGTCTTGACCACTGACTCTCAGATCCATTCTCAGACTTCTGGCATTCACAATTGTAATGTGGAGAGTTGATTTACATGCTTGCTAGTGCAACAGCAGTTAATCATGAATCAAAAACATCCAAAAGAGATCATACTGACTACAATGGATTCATGAGAAATTTTGCTTTTCCCCTTTCTTAGGCTATCTTTGATTACTAAAACCGGAAGAGAATGCCAGTTTAAATAAAGATCAATAGCAGGCACCCACTGTGAGCTGGACCTTGTCTTATGCTGCTGTAGAAGGTACATAAACACGTGAACTGGAGTCACACCCTTGCGTGCCCATTGTCCAACATTGAGCTTATAGCTTCTGGTTGTTCATTTACTTCTACCATTTTCTTAGTCTAACACTTTTCCATTTCCATATCTACTTATCAATTCTTATTGAATTTACTATGTCTATAAAAAAGGAGGAATCTTGTTAAAATACAGATGCTCTTGACATCATTAGCCATCAATAAAATGCCCAGACCTCAAGGATTTAACCCGTACATCAATTATTTAAATGAAAGTATCTCATGCCGAGTGTTGGGTTGTAGGTTGGCTTGAACTCACACATGCTCCTAGTCAAGATGGAGAAGAGTGAAAACATTTTGAAAAAAATGGTGACAGTTTATTTAAAAAGTGAGCAAATGCATAGCATCTGGTGTGGGTATACCATGTGGAGATGCCTTCCTCTCCATGAACTATGTCCTTACAGAGACGTGGATGTAAATGTGCACAGCCACTAGATTCATAGTAGTTAAAATATGGAAACTTTCAATATGGCCGTCAACGGATAGATGCGGATGGTTACAAAAGAACAGTACTCAGCCATCAAAACAATAGTGGCCGAAGACGTACCTCAGTGGTAACATGGGGGAAAGCCCTGAGTTTATTTGCCAGTGCTGAACAAAAAAAGTGAACCAATCTAGAGTGACCAGAAGGAGATAGATGTTTTCCTGATGAGGACAGGGAGAAGGAAAGAAGGCCATGGGAACAAGGTGTCTTGATTGTCATGGTGGCTTCATGGATGCTGTTCTCGTTGGTTTTTGTGAACTTATCACAAACCTAGGCATATCTTAGAAAAGGGAATCTTAAGACTTGAGGCATTTCTTGAGAAAATGCTTCTGTAAGATTGGCCTGTAGGCAAGTCTGTGGAGTATTGTCTTGGTTAATGATTGACATGGGAAGACCCCTGTAGGCAGGACCACACCCCCCTATCCCTGCCAAACCTGCCAGGCAAATGGTTTTGGATTACATAAGAAAGCTTCTTGAGCAAGCTCTGGAGAACAAGCCAGTAAGCAGCAGTCCTCCATCACTTCTGCCTGAGTTCCTGCCCTGCTTGAGTTCTTGTCCTGACTTTCATCAGGCATAGAGTATGAGCTGAAAGATACAAACTGAATAAACCCTTTCTTCCCCAAATTACTTTGGTCATCATATTTTATCACAGCATTAGAAACCTTAACAAAGACAAACGATGATCAATCCATCAAAGTTTGTTTCTCAAATGGATGTGGTCTTTCTGTATAAAATATTTCTTAGGGAACAGTGGGTATGGAACATTTTCTGGCTCTGAAGTTTGATTGGACAGGCATGTCCAATTGCCTGCATGGAATCTGACCTGTTACAGATTGATGGTCCACAGGCAACATGCTAAGATCAACAACTCCACAATGCCCTGTCTTCACTTTCTCCACTTTTAGAAAACAAATTTTGTTCTGATTTGCTAAGAAAATAAATTTCTCCAAAAAGAACTTGCTGTGTTATATGTGCCATGAATATATATCTGGGAGAATAGACATATGCAATGTCTTGAGCTCATGTGTGGCAACGTGTTTGGAAGTATTTTTGTTGTTTTTGTGCTCACCTTGCCATCCTCACCACTTCTCCATTAGGACACTGGCTTGAGCTTTATCTGGAGTTCTTCTGAACCTTCCTTTCTTGTCATCCCTTCCCTTTAAAGCTCTAGATTCATAGCTTTTCTTTAACATCTTCATTTTCCGGTGGGCTTGGATGGAAGTAAACTTGAGAGGGTGACAGAGACTATGAGGAACAGTTTTTGACATATAAGGTATTAAAAGTTTAGAACCCCCAAAGGAAAGCTGTAGATTGCCCTGGACTCTTCCTAAGAGATATTTTTCAGTGCCCTGGACAGTTTTGGGTTTCTCCACAGGATGTAACGTGTCTATGTGTGAACTTTTCCTTTGACATTGGTCTAAATCCTTCACTTGCGGAGCGCTTGTTGCAAAGAACAACACTCCTGCAAGAAGGGGTTTCTGGGCAGAAACCAGCTCTCTCTGTGGTGGAAATGTGTCTCTTTCTCTCATTCTAACTGTAGGCCATGTCCAACCTAAACTTGTGTCTCAACTAATCACAAACTAGGACAGTTTAGTTAACTTGTATAAAATTAAATAGTTAAAACGATGTATGCTAAGTAAGCTCTTAATTCCTTATGGGCTGACCAAACAAGCAAGCAAACAAGCAAACAAACAAGCAAACAGAATAAAAGAAAATGTTGAATGTGGTGATAATAGCTATTTATATTTTTTATATTCTTTATGGATTGTCTATCCTTTTCTGTCAATAATTCTAAGATATTGGCTGCATATCAGGAAGGGAGCTCCTAACTTCCAGTCTTTCTGTCTGCATTTACACAAACTCACATCATTAAGGAAGGCTCTTCCCTACACAGCCGTATGCATAAGGTGTACATCTGTTGCTCTAGCTCTTTTCTCCCGTGGTTATGAATTTCACAAATGCACATGAACAGAGAATTCAGCAATTACAGTATCACACATGTTACTCAGTCCTTAACTGTTCTGTATGGCCCAGAGAATGATCTACGACAGCTGTGTGATTAGTTCCAAGTGAGGACCTTCATTAATCATGTAGCAAGGAGCTAGAGCAGCAGAGAGACAGCAAAACATCACGAAATCAGGTATTTGCAACATCCAGCAGAGGTGACTGGAGCAGCTTGTTCGGGGGAGCGAACAAATGTGGCAGCATCAGGTCAGGGTCTCCTAAGCACTAGTAGACCTCGACTGGGGAATCCCCATTGAGAAAGCCGGCTAGAATTCTTGACCGAGAACTTTCTCTCCATGTACCGCCTTCCAGCCTCCCTTCCCTACTGAAGTCATTTTTATATCAAGGAACAAAAAATAGTTACCTCTGTTTAAAATGCTTTGTATTCTAGCTGTTCTCAAGAATGAGTCATTTTTTATACCTGTGGCTGCTTGCTGTTTGCTGTTTTGCCTGCCAGTGAGCTGAGGGACTAGCCTGGTCTAAGACAAGGGCTAGCCTGCTCTAGGATGAAGTACTTTGGAGGACACTTGAAATAAACAGACAGGTGTCTGGGAAAAGGGAGAGAGCCTCCTTGTTCACAGAGACTGTGTCTAACTCGCTTGAACAGCACAAAACATTCCATCAGTACAATACAAATTACATTAATGTACTATATAAATGTTTGATTTTTCTTTTTTTACAAAAAGAATAGTTTTAAGCACAACTGTTTGAATCTGGTATATGCTGACACACAAAGATGACTAATGTCTGACTAGTTCAGAGGGGGAGTGATGGAACCAGCCTTTCTGTGTGTCAAACACAACTTTGTCTCCATCATGGGGTCTGGGGAAAAAAAAACAAAAAACAAAACAGGGAAATCCAGGGTCATCCAGCTACATGGTTTTCTAACTGCCTCTCCCTCTGCAGAGCCCTGTGACTTTATGAAACAAGTAACAACAAACTTCTCTAAAGCTGAACTACCGTGAAATAACCCAGGGCTTGAACTTGTCGCATGATGTTGCTTTAAATTTTAATGCAAGCTCGGGAATAGATTTGTGTACAGCAAGGTAAAGCAAAGGCCATGAAATATTGATTCTGTACATTTTCTTATGCATTTTTATTCTCCAATTTAGTAAATTTTTCATCTTGCCTGCACTTAGAGGTTGCCTATGAAGTCGTTACTACCAATTGTATTAGCTGTTGTAAATAAATAATCCTCACTGGAGCTGTTTGCCTGATGGGAGGTGGACAGGACTAGTCTCCTCTCAGCCCTAGCTTCTGACAGCCTGGGTTGGGAAGGATGAAAAGAGATGGTGGTAATTTTCCTAACGGCACAGTAGCAGACATTTTCCAAAGCAAGAAGAGTTTGCCATGAAATAGCAGGGAGGAAGACCAGCATTTCAGTAGAAACAAATTCAGCACTCTGACATTTGCCCATTTGGGTCTTGGAGGAAGCTGAAGAGATAAAAAACAAAAGCAACAACAAAACCCATCAAGGCATCAGGATAGAAGTTTGTAACATGAACAGGTCTTTCTGTCACAGCTCTCTTTTAGAGAAAATAAAAGTGCCAATAATGCTTTTGTCGCTGGCCCCGATCTAATCCTTGTGCATGCATAGGAATCATATTGTATCAGTCACATGAAAGACAACTCAGGTGTTTCCCACAGCATGCCTCTCTCTCTACACCTGTCTGCTCAACACCTAACAGTGAAGGTCAAGAGCAAGGCAGACACAGGTTCTGTCCTAATAAATGACCCGTGAGGAGACCCTGTGATTCTACTGGGTGTGTAAGTCATCCTATTCTCTGTGAAGATTTCATTTATTCAAACATTAATTCTCTGTGGCTTCCATGAGGTCGGCTCTGTCTCTAGATTCCTAGCAAAAGTGACCAAAGATTCAAGGATGTTTCCACTGGGTCTCAAGTTTTTCCTATAGTAAGAGTACACCAGGGGAGGTGATGCAACAAGATGAGGCTGAATAATTAGTCTGGTTATCCTGTTAGATGTACAATTGGTTCTCTTCTATTTTTCTTTTATGTCTCACCTTTTATTAAACTTACACGTGTTTGTTGTTGTAGGGAAATTTTAAGCCACCCTGACAGAGAAGGTTAGTTTGGGTGTTAGTCTTTGATAACTATACTGGAGAAGAAAGAAAGAACACAGGAAGAAAATACAGATGCTCCTCACTGGTCAGCCTGGGTTTTCGTCTGATAAACAGCTGAATAGGCATAAGCTCTTCTATCAGCTCCAGTGAGCTTCTCTTCTGCTTTTTTCATACAGTTTCTATTGATTATTTGGGAATTTCATACCATGAATCCCGATCACACTCACTGCCCAGTCCTGTCAGGTTTACTCCCCCACCCAAATGACCATCACCACCACTTCCAAAGAAGAAAAACTTTAAATAAATAAGTAGAACCAGTCCAATTTGCCCACATATTCTCTAGAGCACGGCCAAACTTTCAGTGCCCAGCCCCTTAAAGAAAACTGAAGATATCTAAATTGCAACAAAAAGTAAAACCAATTCCTCAAAGAGCCTCCAAGTGTGTGCGTGTGTATGTGTGTGTGTATGAATGTGTTTATGTGTGTGAATGTGGTGTGTGTGTTTGTGTGTGAAAGAGTGCACGTAGTATTTGTGTGGGTGTGTTTGTGTGTGTATGACTGTGTGCTATATGTGAGAGTTTGGCTGCCCACATAAGATGATGGTCCACATGGAGGTCATAAGACAATTATCTGACCACAGTCCTCAGCTCCCAACTTTTTGAGGCAGGGTTTCTTGTTCTCTGCTTTGTACAGGACCAGGCTAGTGAGCCCTTTTACCTCAGGAGAACTTTCTTTCTTGGCCTTCCATGTTGATATGAGAGAGTTGACATTGCACATGCCACTGTGCCTGGCTTTTTCTGTGGGTTCTAAACTCAAATCTCCATGTTTGTTCAACAAGCTCTTTTACCCACTGCGCCATTTTCCAGCAAGCCCTCCATGGCTTTTGTGACATTTGTGCTCTCAGGTGATTCTGCAGACTGAAGGAATGTTCTAGAAACAGTAAATATTACTGACTTAGTCCTTATGCTTGACACAGAACCTCACCCACTGACTCTGGTACCCGTAAGCAAACAGCACAAGCCAAGCTCCGGCAGAGTGTGTCTAATGAAGCCAGCTGCCAGACGCTTGGGTCAGATACTCACCGAAGCACATCCTTCATTTCATCATTAAAGCTCTCTCCCTTTTAGCAAAAGTGCCATATAAAAACTAAAAAATCCGAGCACAGGGGTCTTTTTGAGACTGATGTTCCAACCAAGGACCATTCATGGTGATAACCTAGACCCCCTGCACAGATGTAGCCCATGGCAGTTCAGTGTCCAAGTGGGTTCCATAGTAATGGGAACAGGGACTGTCTCTGACATGAACCGATTGGCCTGCTCTTTGATCATCTCTCCTGAGTCGGGAGCAGCCTTACCAGGCCACAGAGGAAGACAGTGCAGCCACTCCTGATAAAACCTAATAGATTAGGATCAGAAAGAAGGAAAGGAAGACACATGGAGAAGGGGGCAGGAGGGAGGAATTGGT
>CM053766.1:134434683-134460019 GCA_028658305.1 Pachyuromys duprasi | reverse complement strand
TGTCCTTCAAACCTATATCTAATGCAAATGTTATTAATGAGATATATTACATTATTTTGTTGTTGTTTTCAAAAGGTGGTGTTCGTTTTATACACAGGACCTGTTTTAACTCAGACTAGGCACACACCAGGTAGCTAGTCATAGGTTATGGCTAGTAGTTACTAGCAAAGGTCTATAATAAACCATGGAGACAAATGTCCTCCGGTGAAATTCTGTGACATTAGCATGAGAGAGCTGATCATCAGATGGATATCAAACCAGTGTACAGGGACATTCAAAACCTAAAAGGGAAGGCTTGCACACCAGGTAACACTAGGGGGCTGAAGCTCATCTGAGCAGGCTACTGTATGTCCCATTCCAGTTATCACTCCTCCTCTTCACTTACTATTTTATTTAAATTGAGCTACTCTGTGTGTATGTGTGTGCACATGTGTGTGCATGCACATGTGCATTTGTGTGTGCATGTGCACATAAGGAAGCCAGATGTTGATGTCATATGTTTTATTCAATCTCTGCAGTATTTATTTTTAGAGACAGGGTCTCTTTCTGAGCCCAGGCTCACTGAGCTGTCTAGACTGGCCAGCCAGCCAGGCCCGGCCGTCCTCCTTTTTCTGCCTCCTCAGTGCTGAGATGATAGACACAGACCCCTGCAAGTGGCTTTTTAAGCAGGTGCTCAGGGTTAAACTTAGGATCTCATGCTTTCCATGCAAGCCATTTCCAACTAATCAGGTTTCATCCAGGTGGGTTCTGAGAACTCTCCACGCTGGACACAGAGCTGAGTCTCTAGGAAGGTGAAGGTCTCTAGAATATCCAGAGCAGGATACTGGAAAAGTAAGAGCTAGATCAAGAGAGAGTGAGAGAGAGAGGAATGAGGGGAGGGAGAGAAAGAGAGAGAAATGGAGAGAAGAAAAGAGGCAGGGAAAGAGGGAGGGAGGAAGAGGGAGAACCCCAAATAATCTACAGAAGGCTGGCCTCAGTAAATAGAGATCAGCCATGCATGTGTCCAAGGAACTAGTTATCAGTGTCCTAAGCTGAGACAGGCTGGAAACAAGGTCTGCCTCCATCAATTAGAATAGAAGTCCTCAGGATTCAGGGGTCATTAGGCAAAGTACACAAATGGGAACTTAGTAATTAGCCATACAGTAACTACTACATTGATCATACCTTAGCCCACCTCAGAACAAAATCTCAAAGGACCACATATGTTTCAAAAAACTTAACTAAATCCTGGATTATAACTAAAGAAACATTTATAAGAATAAATAAAAATCTGGAGCTGATGAGAAGGCTACGGCTGTCAAGCTACGCAACCTGAGTTTGTTTCCTGAGACCCACATGATGGAAGGAGAGAACTGACTCTTACAAGGTGTCCCCTGACCTCCGCATGAGCCCAGTGACACAGGCTGCTCTTCTCACACACATACAAAATATATAAACAAAAATTTAATCCTTTTGAAAAAGAATAAAGTCCACAACATCTAAATAAAGTCAACAATGTCTTAAGTCATGTCAGAGATTACCAGGCTTATAAATTAGCCAAATATGTAGATGGTGGGCAGAGCAATCAATTTAAATCAGTCCATCTGTGACGTAAGCACTGTGACAAGCAAGGACATTAGTTATGAGAGTTATATTCCTTTATTCGTAAAGATAGGCAGGTCATAGAAAATCAAATTCACCAGTCAAGCGGGAACTCTAGAACTAGAAAGTATTATTGGATTGAAAGTACTTGGAACGAGATTAGCTTCAGAAGAAACACCAGTGCACGCTTAGACACTGCAGCAGAGACCATCCATAGCGAACAGAGCATCCACAAGCTTCAAGTGGGAATGCTTCAAGAACCCTGCTCCAAACTGCTGCAGAGGAATCAATGCTTTTCAGAAAACCTGTGAGACCAGCCTCAGTCTGCAAGCAAAGCGTGCACAAAAGGGCACCTTCACAGAAGGGCTGTGTAATAACCCTACCCACGGAGATATGAGACCCTAAATGTTTTAGTGAGCTGAATTCAAATCTTTCTCACTGCTTCCTTCCTTTGTTCCCGCCTCTTTCCTCCATAAGCACACTGCTTGACAATTCCAAGGGCTACACATCTGATGAACTAACAATAGTGTATAAGTGTTAAAATTACAAAGCTAAGGGGAAAAAAATAAGCAGATACCTCACTCCAACAGAGTAAACAGAGGAAAACTATACACTTCTTGAAAAGCCAAACAAATTCAGAGTGAGAGAAAGCTAAGCTGAGGTTGCTTGGATGTTGGGCAGAGATTTCAGGCTGTAAAAAGGAGGGATCACGAAGAAAAATAAGAAAACTTCTGGGGGTGATGGATATATTTTTGTTCTTAGATTTTAGTGGGTTTGAAAGTTTCAGACATGTATTCATGTCCCAAAATATATCAGATAATATGATTTAAATCTTTTAAGCTTAATGTGTATCAATTATACCTTGAGCAACTTTAAAGGTTTATTTATTTAATTTTATGTCTGTGCATCACGTGCATTCCTGGTGCCAATGGAGGCCATAAGAGGGCATTGTATACCCTGGACCTGTGTTAGAACAGCCAGTGTTCTAAATTACACATCTCCTTTCTCTGGCCCCAGATATTTTTTTAAAAAGGAAATGTAATAAGCTTTCAATGGCTCCATGGTACTTTACTAGAACCAAGCTGTATCCTCCATATATTTAGGAACAGAGGGAAAGATGTGTGTGTGTGTGTGGGGGGCTCTTTCTTATTGTAAGGGTTTATGTTTCTCATGAACACCTCCATGTACCATATCAACAAGTATCCTAGATCCATTTCAAACATTTGGTCTCTACACAGTTGGAAAACCCTTGGGCAGCTGTCACAGAACTGTGACAGACATTCTGGGTCTCTTTCACAAATTGCAAGGCTTTTTGGAAAGGCACACACAGGAAGGCTCTTAGAGAAAATCCTCTCCTGGGTTCTTAGAGGCCAAGCTGAGGTGTTTTTACCTTATTTTGGGATGTCTGGTAGTGTGTTGCCTTAAGTACCTGTTTAATTTGTGTTTATGCTCTTGACATGTGAAAACTATTAGAACTTGGGTAAATGAACCACCCCTGGATGCCCCTTCCGTCAGTAGTACAAAACACCAGCAACTACTTAAATTCTCTGATTTGAGATTTATTTATATATTGTAAGTCCTATCCCTTTTTTTATTTCAAATCTTCCCCTTAGTGTGCAACGAAATCTGAAATGATTGTGTTTAGCTTTAGTTTTACACTACCCATATCACTCACTGGTTTCCTTTTGGTCACAAAAAGCAAATGTCTTGCCAGCTCTCCCAGTAGTAAGAAGAGCTGCGAGCCTGGGGAAGGCTCCCAGTAAAAGAAAGATCAACAGGCTTCAGGAATATCACATATGTGAGGAATACTTAGGAAGTCATCATTTTAATTGTCTTTGTTTAATTTCTTATAACAAGGGCCGGACACTGATATGAAGTGACTGTCTCATCAAATTCTTGCCAACTTGTAAGGTGTAAGGAGGAAAGTGACTGTGGCCAGTATCTAAGCCCAGAATTCTCTCCGTATTCACTGTTTCAAAGTCAAGCTAACTTTTTTCCTTTTTTCTGCCAATTGCCAGGTAGAGTCATGCTAGGTTTAAGTTTAAAAAAAAAAAAAGGAAAAATGCTCTGTCTGATCTCCCTCTTGGCCCCAGGAAATACCCCCTAGAAGGGTACTATGGGCCATGGACCAGAAGATACAGTTAATAATAAATTACAAACAGGTCCATTGCTGCTATGGTAGACCCTGTATTCCTCCCCTCCAGCCCACATGCTCACTCACTGGCCCTCTCTACCCCATGGGCTTAATCGGCATCAAAGTGAAACAAATCCGATAAAACATTTCCCTGAGCTAGGAGCAAGTTCAATGGTTCATTCTCATTCATTCTCTTTCCCTTCTTCCTGCCAAGCAGCTGATCAGAGCTGACAGAGGAACAAAGGGAGAAGCTTTTCAGAGCTTCAATCCTTGTTCTCTTCCTGTTCTCTGTTGTCCAACAAGAACCAAGACCCTAAAACTTACCGAGTCTTGATGACAAGTGTCATTCGAACAATGACACCTTGTTGATAGTCTTGGCTGCCTTCATGGTGGCCATGCAATCTGGGACCGATGCCTGCTTTCCAGGTATGCTGAAAACTGCATACAGCAGGGGATACTAATGCATGCACACAGGGAATACTAATTACATACAGCAGGCTGAGGAGCCCTCAGTAGGTGACTTTCCTTTGCCTGAGACATTCTCAGGACTATTATACAGCCTAAACTTTTGTGTTGTGCCTTTCTTGCCTTCTCCAGAATCCTGTTCTCTTCACAGACATTCCCTTTGAAACAGATTGTTCATATATCAGATTCCCCCTTCTCAGAGAACCCAAATGAATGAAAGTGGTCCCAAGCTGTCCACTGTCAGATGGGGGCTTGAGGACTGTCTCATTCGGGGATATCATCCTGAATGACATGAGGGGACAGAGATCGGCCCTGGCATAAGTGGGATGCCTGTCTATTGAACACCATGGTGACCTGGCAGAAAGGGAAAATATTTGCAGTATATTATTTACACATTTGAAAAGCATCAATGGAATGATACCTAAATTTAAAAAAATAGATAGAAATAAAAACAAGTTAAAAAAATGGGAACAGTGGCCTGAGCCTGAAACACTTGGCCAATTTCCTCTGCAAGTGATAACAAAATACCACACACTGGATGGCTTGAACATCAGAAATCTCCATTTCAGAGCCCACACTTCTGAGCTGGAGCATGGCTTCTTTCCTTGGCTGGCCTTCTTGCTGTGTCCTTTCACGGCTTTTCTTCTGTAAATGTGCTCCTGTGTGTCTCTATGCTCTGATTTCCTCTTACAAAGGCATACTCATATTAAAATCTGCCCTAATGGTCTCATTTTAATTTCCTCTTTTAAAACCTTATCTCTAATAGGGTTCTGTTTGAAGAAGCTGGGAGTTAAAACACAGGCCTTTGGAAGGAGCACAGGGTAGGCCATAACAGTTATTCGGTTGTCTACTTGGTAGTATGAGAAGTGTCCCAAGGGGGGAAGGAATCTAGTTCTGAAGTTAATAATCAAGGCCATGGCTACTGACCAGGAGCCCGAGTGGAAAGAAAAGAAAGCTCACAAAAGGAATTCTGGGATGCAAGCAGGAGGGGTTATTTTTAAAACCGCTCCACTTCATCTCACCAGAAAGTCTCAACCATGGAGCAGGCACTGCACAACCACACAGACTCTGCTATCCAACTAGTTGACATCAGACAGCTTCCATGGTTAGCTACTGCGGAAGAGACCAGATGAATGAGTGCCGGTCTCACAGAGTAGAAGCTACCATGGACTTCCGCCAGTCTGGGCGCCACCATCCCTGTCAACAACAATCACCAACAACAGGCACCCAGTATTACACTATTTGGGGGGTGGGGAACCAGCCATTTGTTAGCAAATTGGCTTCATGTGGTCCTTTCTATGCTAGAGAGCTAAGCATGTAGTCTTGTTTAGGGGTGACTGCTATGAGATTCCATTTCTTGGCTGCAGGACCTCTACCATCATGCTGAATGGGCTTATGGAATACCTGATCCACAGTTGTAGAGTTCCACACATCACCCCACCCATAGATGGTCATGAAGAGAACAACCTCCTTTCCAAGGAATGGTGTTGGATGAACTCTCGTCCTTACAGCTTCCTAGGGTGGACAGCGTTGTCTCTAAATTGCTAAAGTCTAAACTTGCTACTTCCTAGCCTTCCATTCTTCCTATGACTGTTGGTAGTGACCAGCCCTGTGGCACAGTTAGGAAGCTGTCTACACTTGCTCTAGCTTCCTCTCTCTGGACTCTTTCATTAGTAATCCCTTGTTGTCACACACTTCTTGGAGGACTAGAGTGAACATAAATCCTGTCCCTCCTGTATGTGTCCTGAGCTTCCAGGATCCAGGGCTGCTGGATTTTGACCTCTGCCCTTTTAATACCTGGTGTGACCCTCCTCACAAGGCTAACTGTGACTATTACAGATGCATCAACGAAGCTGAATGCCCCCCTTTCTTTAAAGAGCAGGCAGTAAGATAACAGGGCTCCGATCACCTGATGGCTTACTGAGGTCACAGATCCCTACTGGCATGCCTTGTTACAGTTAAACTTTTGGCCCAGGGGAGATTAAAACATGTACTAATGGACACATTCAACTTACTTTTAAAAACTGGATTTTGTGATAGTAGCAGTTGGAGTCTTAGACATTAATCCTCCATGACATCATATTTCAGGGTTTGGTAATGCATTCCAAATGTTATGGGTCTTGAGTTTCAATGAGGCCTGAGCTGATAGTTTCCCTTCTAGGAAAACCAGAATACTAAAGTGGCTCCTTGTTACATTTTCTGTATTTTAAAGATGTTTCACTTAAGGAAAATAAACACCCAGTGGTATTAAGCATCAATCAACAGAGTCATAAAACACGTGTAGTTGCCGTATTTGCTGCACTGACGAGCTGTCAATTAATGTGACTCTAGCTAACCTCAAATGTTTGAAGGTTTCCAAAGAACACCGTTTTGCCCAATTGGCCATAAGAAATGATTCCTGACTCTTTTTTTTTTTGTTGTTATTTTCAAAACAGAGCTGTCTGCAGTAGCAGACAAACGATAACCCCTTTTCTTTACATATTTCTAAAAGCATACTCTATCAAATTTACATTTCTTGTGCAACTCTTGTTTATCATTTTTCCTGTTTCTTTTTCCTTCCTTTTTTTTTTTGCCTTGCCCATGCCAGGCACTTGCTCTACCTCTTTCTACCACTGAGGTATACCCCTGCACCTTTGTGGCTTTTGAGGTCCCCAAAGAAGAATTTGTTCTTGAGAACAGATGGTGCTTATGCTTCTTTTGATTCTGGTGTCATGAACAAGACAGGAACCAGGAACCAGGAAATTAGTGTGTGTGTGTGTGTGTGTGTGTGTGTGTTCTTTAATACATATTTGTTTTAATAGAAAAGAATGAGTGGGATGAAAGAAGCCTTTATGCTCTACTTACACATCCACAAAGCAGAACATTATAAAACAGCTTTCTCCTTCACGCTATCTTTCTCTTTATCTATACTTTATTGAAGTTTCTACATACAGGAAAGCCTGGCAGATAAATAGTTTGGGGGTAAATAGTTTGGGGGTTGAGTTTTGTTTAAAACTGAAGAGCACACCTTTCCACCCCATGTTTGAAGCAAGTAAGTAGAAGGCAGTTCTACCGGGGCAGTTGGTTTTCAGGGTCCGGGTCCTGCCTGTGTCTTAGGTGCTCCTGCCTCTTGCAGAAAGATCATGCTGTGAAGTGTGTGGACAGCAGAGCTAGACTGCTATTATCTTGTGGGAATTTTGCACAGAGAGAAGATGAAACTAGTTAAAAAGTACTCACAAGATGGGCCCCGAGCTTTTGACTCTGAATAATTCTGTTGATATTAAGCTAAGGCCTAGTGTTCCAGACAGCATAGTGCCTGCTTTACTGTACTTCTCTGTCATGTTGTCTTCTGATCAAAATAATGCTAGAAGGTCACTCCCTTGATCTGGTTAGCATCAAGATAAGGTCAGGCATTAATTAATGTTGAATTACCAAAGAATTCCTATGGAAATGCATGTGACATCTACATTATAGCCATAATTAGCTAATTAACCAATCAATTATAATGATTAATGTGATCATAATGAATGTATGGCAAATGGTTATTAATTCCTAGCATTTCCAAAGTGAATACATTAATCACCGTTGACTCTATATTATAATGTAGGTGCCTGACTGTCATTCTGAACTCTCGGTGTGACATAATAACTTACATCCGCTCAGAACTTTTACAATCCATCAAGCACCTGGTTACAGATTATCTTTTTTTTCCCCTTTACAATAAACCAGTGAATCACTTAAAGGAAAGTGGATGAGTAATGCCCCATTATTCATGATTTTTCTTTCCCTAAATGAGTTAGCTATAGTCAAACATAGTCCCCAAATATTAAATAGAAAATTCCAGAACCCGTTAATAATTATTAAATTGAACACAGTTCTGAGCAGTGGGATGAAACCTTTGCCATTCCACTCTGCCCAAGGCTGGAAATTGTCCCATGGTCAGCATGTCCATGAAGTATGTGTTAACTGCATTTAGCTACTTACTGACTGTCTCAGTTAGGAGATCAGCTACCACAGTTCCACAGTGCTTGTGTTCAAGGCTTTCTTATTTCACTTAATATTTACGACCTCAAATCACAAGAGTAGTGACATTGGCCACTTTATTACAGTATACATAGTATTATAATTATGCTATTGCTGTTATTTGTCCCTTGCTGTGTCCTAATATATAAATTTAATTTTAACATAGTTATTGTGTATTAAAAAGTCAGACTTATGGAGTTCAGCACAGCTAAAGCTTCAGGTATTCAGCGGAGCCTTGGAACCTATACCCCAAGGAGAAGGCTAAGGGAGAAGGCTACTACACTGTTAACATTGCTTCCATTTCACAAATAGTAACGCCCAGTTTCAGAGAGACTGGAATAATGTCTCAGTGTCTCCCCCCCCCTTTTTTTATTTCTCCCTTTGAACAGCCCTTCCTATGATTATAGTTGATCTTTATGGTTTTAAACATGCATACTTCGATTAGGGCTTCCCCATTGCTCCGCAGGTCTTTTTCTGCATGGCAGTTTTGCCGTTTACTTCAAGATAAAGATAGAGCAGATAGAGCAGGGATTGAGGGAATAACTCAACCAATGCCTGGCCCAACCAAAGACCCACCCTATGGGAGAGTGCCAACTCCTGACACTATGAACAATACTCTGCTAAGCTTGCAGACAGGAGCCTGTTAAAGTTGTCCTCTGAGAGGCTCTACCCAGCAGAGCCTCAAAACAAATGCTGAGGCTCAGGCCAAACATTAGGCAATGCTTAGGGGAGTCTTGTGGAAAAGTGGGAGGAAAGAGAAAAGGACCTGGAGGTGACAGGAGCTCCAGAAGAGCAGCAGAGCCAACTAACCAGGGCCAGAGGGGCTTGCTGAGACGGAAGCATCAACCAAGAACCATGTAGGAACTGGAGCTCGGCCCCCTCCAAAGATGTAGCAGATGGGCAGCTTAGGCTTCATGTGGGTCCTCTAGTGAGGGAAGTGGGGACTGCATCAAACAAGGATTCATTTGACAGTTGTTTGATCACTTTCCCCTGGCAGGACTGTCTTGCCAGACCACAGGGGAAGAGGACATCCTCAATCCTGAGGCAACTTGATGAGCTGGGATGGAAAGGAAAGGGAGCTCCCCTTTTCTGAGGAATAGCGGAGTGTGGAGGGTGGAAGGAGGGTGGAGGGATGGATTGGGGAACTGGGAGGGGAGGAGGGATGGAGTTACAACCAGGATATAAACTAAATAAAAATTAAATAAATTAAAAAAAACTAGTCAGGGTGCCATTAGAGCAGAGATGTGATGGGAAGGGAATGTCACCTTTCAGCTGAGGGAGAGAAATGCTGGGTCACCTGGAGAGAAAGGACTTTGGGAGGGGACACTGCCACTGTTCCCACTGTGTGGCTATATGAGGGAGCAGGCAGAGACCCACTACATTGTTTTTCCTTTCTCACAAACCACGCTGAGTGCAGTTTCCAGGGCATGGCAGCCGGCAGCAAGCACGGCTGTTAAATTAAATATATATGAAAACATAATCCCAATCCAAACCAAGCACCCAATCCAAATAAACCAAAGGTCTCTTAAAATTCTATACCAGAACTTGTCCATCACACCCCCTCCCTGCTTCTATCATCCATAAGCAAAGTTATGTTCAATTCATCTCAGAAACGTCTAGTTTGGGAGTGTGCTATGGAAGCATTGTTCAGGGAAGCCGACAGACTCAGCTGGCCTTGGGAACATCTGTGGCAGGATCCCAATGGCTGTATGGCCCCAGTTTGGGTATCTTGCTTTAGCCTAATGTCTGGTTTTGATGAAAGGCATATGTTATGTTCAAAGACCCCTGCTCAGCTCAGCCTCTGTATGCCCTCGTGTAATTAGTTTGTTTAAACTGTGTCTGATTATGTCAGGTCTTGACTGTGGCCCTAAGTACAAGGTTGTAATAGGATATACCTATTAAACAGATGTCAGGCTTTAATGGATGTGTTTTGAAAAATCAATTGGAATTAAACTTTCAATAACTACTGTAGAACAAGAAAAAAAAGTATCCCCTGCACTAAACAAATCAATGTGGCTTCCTATTGGTTTTCTGTATTTAAGAAATATTTTGTTTTATTCTTTGATAATTTTATGTATGTATATAATGTATTTTGATCATATTCATCCCCCAACTACCAATTAGCCACTTATCTTCTTCCATGTAGAGACCCTTCCTCTTCTTCTCAATGCATTCAACAACTACTTTCATGTCATAAAATATACTCATTGAATATAATTAGGATTACTAATGTATACAAGAATATGGAGTTATTTACTAGTTCATGGGCAACTAACCAGTGGTTACATAGCTTAAGAACAGTAGCTCTTCCTCCCCTAGCAACCATTAATGGCCTCAGCTAGAGGTTGAACCTGTCTCATCAGTCTCCCCCTCCCCCATGCTGAAATATTAAGAGGTTTGATCTTCTGTGAGTCTTGTGCAGTTACCATCACTGCTGTGAATTTATGAGTGCAAAGGTGATGGTCGTGTCCAGGAGAAAGAATTTCACAGTACTACTCCCCATGCACTGGATCTTAGTTCCTACATCATTTCTGCCTTATCTTCTGTGATGTTCTCTGAGCCTTGGGAAAGCAGTGTTTACTAAGATGTGTGTCAGAGTTAATCAGAAGAATTTTAACAATTTCAGTTCCTGGTCTCCCAGTCACTGGGTAGTTTGATTTGGTGTAGAACTTAGGCAACTGTATTTTTTAGTTTTAATTTTTTATTAATTACACTTTATTCACTTTGTATCCCCCGTCCCCCGTAGTGCCCTCCCTCCTCCCTTCCTAAGCCCTCCCTTCCTCTCCCTTCTCCATGCATGCCCCTTCCAAAGTCCACTGATTGGGGAGGTCTTCTTTTCCTTTCTTCTGATCCTAGTCTATTAGGTCTCATTAGGAGTGGCTGCATTGTCTTCCTCTGTGGCCTGGTAAGGCTGCTTCCCCTTCAGGGGGAGGTGATCAAAGAGCCTGCCACCTAGTTCATGTCAGAGGCAGTCCCTGTTCCCATTACTATGGAACCCATTTGGACACTGAACTGCCATGGGCTACATCTGTGCAGGGGTTCTAGGTTTTCTCCATGCATGGTACTTGGTTGGAGTATCAGTCTCAGGAAAGACCCCTGTGCTCAGATTTATTTGGTTCTGTTGCTACTAAAATCTGTACACCTAAAGAAACTAATTAAGAGGGAGGACTCTGGCTAAAATGCTCAATCCCCATCCAGAAAGCAAAGAGGCTGGACATCAGAAGAAGGAGAAAGCAGAGAACAAGGTTAGAGCCTGTCACAGAGGGCCTCTGAAAAGCTTTGATCTGCAGACTATCAAAGCGGATACTGAGACGTATGGCCAACCATTGGGCACAATGCAGGGAATCTTATGAAAGAAGTAGGGAATTACTAAGATATGGAGAGGACAGAAGCTCCACAAGCAACTGTATTTTTAAACAATCCCTTGAATTTGATGATGTCTGACTAAGTCTGACAGTTATTAGCATGGAAACAAGCAGGGATCCCCAGTTAGAGACTGTCAGGAGCCGGCAGTCGCCATTACAAGATGGCTCCGGTTTCCCCATTCTTCGTGGACATGGCAGTGGTAAACAACTTGTGTGCGCATGTGCATAGCCTGCCAGGGGTTATGCTAATGAGGGTTTGAGACACGGACCAATCATGGAAGTACATGGTGTCTTAAGTCCTATTTAAGCAGCGTCAGTCCGGAGCTCAGGGTCTTCCGCCTTTAACCACTAGCTGCGAAGCTGAATAGCATGATGTATCCCCAATAAAGTGTGCTTCAGAAGAATCCTGTTGTGGCGTCTTCCTTGCTGGCGACGTGGGCGTGACAAGAGACAATCAGATGTGATTATTTATTGAAAAATCAATTAATTGCTACTATAAAGCTCTATTTGAATACATTCACTTATTGCTCAGCAATTGACTGACTGGTGGCTCACTCTGCACTTTCTTCTTCATTTTTGTTAGTTTTTTCTTTTTTTTTTAGCTGAGCACCTGGTAGGTTATCAGATCAGATTACATCAGTCTATAAAAGATGTCTTAGGAAGACACACTTCTGCTATTAAAAATGTTTTCTATTTATTTGAGAATGATGAGACCAAATGTTTGTTCAATGTCTGGTCCATAGCATTCGTGCATGGTCTATCTGACTTTTCCATTCAGTGTCTCTTAGAAACCCCGAGAAGTAAGTAGTGTTATCTTCATTTTACAGGCTGCAACATTGAGTTCATAGAGCTTAAAACATCTGTTGACTGTAGTTCAAATAGCAAATTGCAGGAGGGAGGAGACAATCTACATATAAAAATAAATTGATAAGTTAATAAATAGGTAAATAAATAAGAGACATCAGTAGATCTAGTAAGCCAATCTTGTTGAGGAAACAGAGAATTAATAAGATGAGCTATTATTTCTAGCTCTACTGTATATTGATGAGGAGACTATAGCTTCAGCACAGGAAAATGAGGTAAAGGACATTTCTGTCTGTTTATTCAATTAACCCAAGGATCCCACACAATTCTGCTCCAAGAGTTCTCAGGTAGAGAGCATCAGAATGTGCATGTAGAAGGAACTGAGATAATTCTGAGCTATCAGCAAAGCATAGAATTAAGTTACTTACAAAGCCAATAGGGCAACAGAAGACTTTCAGAAGTGTTGTAACTTAATTCTGAAATGTAGCCCAGTCACTCCAGAGTAATCTGCAACCTTAAACCTGCTCAGTAGCTACCCCTCCAAAGCCCACCTCTGCTTCCTCCCCGGCTCTGCTTTCCGTTCTCCAGTGTCATCACTACACTTGGACAGTCTTCTTGCTGAATTAACTTCTTCTGATCTCTGCCTCATCATTGACTCAGCCTGCATTCTGAGCAGCTTTAACTCTCTTCTACAGTTTGAGTGATGATGGTCTATGATGGCGTTATGTTCCATGGTCCCCAAGGCTACATTCTTTAGAACGGACTTCAAGGTCTCATTGTTACCTTGTTCAAATGTCAGTTTCTCTTTGTTGATGGCAGCTGAAGAAGGAATAAATATTGAAAAGCTATTTAGAATGAATGCAGACAAAATTTGTATAGCTGTTTTGGGGAGAAGTATAATGCTCAAATCCAAATGTAACTGGAAAGATTGCAATAATGATCATGTTTTACATTTAAATGCAAAGGTTCATACACTGGCCTACCATTCAGCTGTGTTCTAGGGGCTAGAAGAATGAAGCTTAACATCAGCAGTACATCTGGAAAATATTCAGACTTGAAATGACATCAGTGAAATAAAGTGGCCCCTGCACTGGCTCACTTTGGGGAAAGATTGTGCAGAAATCACAAGGCACTTGGGTCCTTGTGTTCGGGATTAGCATTCACAGTGCAAATGGTTCAGAGATATCAAAAGGCCCAGAGATGGGCTGCTGGAAAGGAGAAAAGAATGTTCCACTGCCATAGCTGAGAACATCTTACAGGAGTGGGATACTTCAAGGGATCCTTCTCAACCAGTTATTCATAGAGCAGCATATAGAAGTAGAACTAACCCCTGAGAAAATGGACCAGAGGTGAACTCCAAGGGCAGAGGTCATGTGCTGGCAAACTGCTAATGAATTTAAGGGAGAGCTTGCTCAGGATGGGGATTGCCTTCTTGTGATATAGCAGAGCAGAACCTTACATTGAGTAACAAAGTCCGCTCTATGTGTTACATCTACCAGCTATTATTCTTAGCTCAAAAAAGGTTGTTCAAAGTAAAGGAAGGCTTGTCTGATATTTACAGTGACAACCAAAAGTAAGTACATTAAAAAAGAACCAAGGGACATTCTTAGCAATGCCATCTTTTCCTGTAAAGAACCAGATAAATAGTCTCATCTTTATGAGCCAACTAGTCTCTGTCCTAGATATGTAAGACTGTCCACTGTGCCCATGGTTAAGTGTGAAAAGAGAAGAGACAGATAATAAGTAGGTGTGTCAGGTTCTAATAAAACCCAGCTTGTGTAGAGTAGCAACAGGAGGAAAATAGACCCAAGTATGCCAAATCCCGTTTCAACAGATTTTGAGACTGTTTGAATCTGTTGAAAATCTGTTTCATCAGATTTTGGCACTTAAATGAGCTTTATTATTATTATTATATAACAATAAATCCAGATTAGCTTCATAAGTAATAGAAGTTACTGAGGCCCTCAGAAAGGTTTAGAGCAAATCTTCAGACAAGGAAACTGAGCTCCCTCCAAACTATGGTGCTCATTCCCAAACACAACCACGTATTAATAGTCTTTGTATGCAGACTGTGGTCAAATCTGCTGGTCATTTCATATCTCTCTGCATTCTGAAAATAAAGATATGCTTTCTGACAAGGGTTTCCTGACCTTTGTGCCTTTGATTAAGGCCAATTTCTACCTAATTCTGGAGCTTTCCTGCGAGGCGTGTGAGCCTGCTCCTCTCTTAGACTAACTTACACATTATGAATTCACTGTCAGTGTCAGCAGGCTAACTTTTCCAATTTCACAAATGTCTCTTCTTTCTGGAGCTGAAAATGTTCTCAAAACTGTCCTGAAAGGAAGTAATGTTTTCAGTCGTTGTCACCTCTGTGAGGAACATGCTGCAACTTTGCTTTCTGACTTCATTCTCCTGGTGACATTTTTCACACAGGCTCTGACAGAGACAGCAATTATAAAGACATCCAGGTTGGCATTCAAGGATTCTTGAAGTTAACAAATTGTCCGGGGATAAATGACAATGAAGTTGGCAGCCTCTGCATTGCTCATGAAATGTGTGTATGAGGGGATCAAACAAGCCCTGTGATGAAGTTACACTCATCTTGGTGGGGGCCAGTTAAAGTCACCCCAGGACTGCCTTCTTTGAGAGGTATAATATGGCCCAGAACATATAGGATACAGACTTCCTGACATATTTGAAGGGTCAGAGAAAAACAATGACAATACATACTCCAACACAATACAGCTTCTTGACTGGCTGTCAGTACTCACATACAAGAAAGACATTTGATCACGTCTAATTCTTGCCTAGCCTCTGGGAATTCAAGGGCAAACTGAGCCTAAAATAATAGGCAAAGTGTCGATCTGTTTAAGAAAGAACTTTCTTATGGTTGGGCCCAGTGGCAGACCCCTGTAATCCCAGCATTCAGGGAGGCGAAGGCAGGAGGAACTCTGGGAGTTCAAGGCCAACTGGTCTACACATTGAGTCCAAGACAGTTAAGGTTACACAGAGAAACCCTGTCTTGAAAAAGAAAAAGAAAAAAGAAATTAAGATAGGAATTGGCAGTAAAGGAGAACCACACACCAGATCATAGTGCACTAAAGTACCCTTGCTCCTCCCAGGTTGATTCTCAGGTTGAAGAAGGCATGTTTTCATTGAAGAGAAGGGTTGGGTTGTCAACCTTTTGGTCTCCTTCCATTGATCTTTCATCTATCTTAAGTTTAGAGCCTATGCTGTGTGTGTTGCTATGTAAATCCACTTTACAGAGAAGTATATAAGGAAATGGAGAGGTATAGAATTTTTCTGGGGTCTTACCACCAGAGGATATTATGAATAAGCCATAAATACTGGCGACCATAGACAGCCTGTGTTGGTCTTGCTTGGATTAGATCAGGGGCTGGACTGGAAAGATGTACAAACTCCTAAGTCATTGACCTCACCACCACAACCTATTTATTTCTTCTGATAATATAATAGTTCTTTAGGGTCATAACCGAAGGGGCCTTTGAAGATCTCGTAAAGATGGTGAACTTTGTAAGGGTTTTCTTGAATTTTCTGACTTAGTCCATTAGCTATACTCATGAAGACAGAAGGTTTGTGGCATTCATTCCCCCCTTTAGATCCCTGATTTTCAATTAGAAATATAAGAGAATTCTGTTAACCAGTTGGAAAGGGAGTGGTGTTAGGACAGACTGAGTAAAGAGGGAAGGATGTCAAGCAGTGAAGCCAGTGGGGGCCAATGGGGGTCTCAGCATTTGTGAGGGGCTTGTGGGGCTTGGGATTATGTATCTTACTAGGGTGCCAGGTTTAATCATGCTTACTTTGGAAGTAAGTGTCAGAGGTATTGAGCCCAGAGCTAATCAGAGACAGCGCCAGGATTCAAACCAAGTTCCCCAGTATCAGAGTCAACAGCCAAGTTAATTTGCAGCTGGGTCTTCATGTTTGGCTAGAGAAGACCCAGGGGCATTTACCACTTGAAGCACCTTTCCCAGAAATCAGTACTGGCTAGTAGCAATGAGGGTGTCAAAAACCACCATGATGCTCCATTGAGTGAAAGACAGAGTTAGTTGATTACAAATTATCTCTGTCATGGTAAGGGAGCTAGAGTGATCAAGCTGTTTGAAAATGAAACAAGAGTATAAATGCTTTTGTTAAATATTTAGTTCCTGACCAAAGGCCTGGCACTAAAAAAAATACTCAGTATGTTACTCCTGAGCACATACTGACAATCACTCAGTGTGTCAGCTTGACTTTTCTACCACCATTTCCCTGGCCTCATAGAGCATACACCCAATTTTTCGAGAGTCCACCAACACCATGTTTGACTCTGATTCCCAGGCTATCTGCCTCTTCTTCCTCTGGTGCAATTACCAGCCATTAGACCATTACTCACCTCCATCCATCCTTGGGGCCTGCCAGCTTCACCTGTTTGCTCTGCTGTCTCCATCTGGGAGTGAGCCCAGCCATTTTTCTCTCTGTTCCTACTGCTGGGTTGCTAAATATTCAGGAAAAATAACACACGATGTAGAAATGGCAGATCTTATGAATGTGTAATTCTAATCTGTCTATGATCCTGAATTTTGAGATACCCTAAGCAGGTGTGAGGAAGATGTGGGATAAGATAGAGAATGCTTTATTGGTATACTTGAGGGTTGTGTATAGGTGGTAAATTTACTGTTTTGTATTAATGGATGGCATCGTCCTGTGGAAGGATTAGTAATGTTCAGATGGGCAGATCTTGTTCCTAGAGTTTCTGACTCATGAGGCTGGGCATGGACCAACTGTCTGCATGGCCAACAGGCTCCCAGCGATGCTGCTTCTGCCGGTGATGTTCTGTGCATTCTCTCTTTCTTTCCTGCTGTCTTTGGCAAAGAGGGTTTCTTCTCCTTTCTGTGATGACACTCTCTCCAGTCAGGGACACTGAGAACTTCTCCCCAAAGAACAGATGAAAGGTTCCCCAAGTCCAGGCTGTGAACTCAGTCTTACTGATTCAACAGCAAACAGCTGACTTGGACCTCAGCCTTGTAGAATTTCAGCTGCATGTAAGAATGAGAAGAATTGTGATTACTTCTGAATTAGATGAAAATGTCACTAACAAGCTAATAAAAGGGAAAGCACTAGGCATTATCTACAAGATGCTGGAATATAAAGGAAAATGCTTAAGCACTCAGATAAACAATCAAACAAGCTCTCTAGTATTGGGACAACTAGAAAGAATCTGCCTTCTTCACACCCCAACGATGCATCTTTCCTTTTGTGAACCAGTCTGCAGTGCTTCGTGGATGTCAGCTTGTTATCCACCTAATAGAGTTGTCTGCATCTCAATTTCACATTCTTTGTGAAATATTTCAAGGAGACTCAACCAAAACAGAGTGAAGAAAAGAATCCAGGAAGCTTGGCTGGGAGATACAGTCATCATTCTTGTCAACTCTTAAATTATTTGATCTTTTAGAAGCTTTTCCTCAGATAGAAAACTCTGAACTCTGCAGACTTGTCCTCCAAAGAGACCAGTGCAGGTGGGGGGCAGCACAAAACCAGCTTGCGGGGTTTCCCTGCAGCAGCCCAGAAAGCACTTGTGAATGTGGCAGGAAATGAGATCTTAAGTCAGTGCATAAAACAATCAAATCCATCAGGGCCTGGGAATGGCCCCTCGTAACTCAGGGACTGTCATAGCCCTTTGTGTGCACAGAGGCACTTGGAGAAGGAGTGACGAACTGAGTTGAGAGTCTGCTAAATCCATTCTGGCAGCCGAGAGGAATATGTTTCCAAAGCCAAGTCACATCATTTTCCTTGAGCTCATTTGACTGCAGGCGAAGAACCTATTGCAGAAAACAAAGAGGGTGAGGGTGGGGGTACTGGTGTAATGAATATTGATGAAATTAATTCCTCTGGTTTGGGGTTTAAGCTGGTCCTGGTATGAAGAGAAGGAGGATAAAGAAAAAATTTAAGCCTTTTATTCCATGTTAACTGTTTGTCCACTGTGCACATGTCCACTACTGCTCTGACAAAGTTCAACAACTGCACCCACCCTCTTTCCCCAGTTTCATCAAAACATGTTGCAGCATTTATAAGCTGCGGAGACTATTCCAGCATTAACTCTCTTTTCCACGTGAACGGATCAGGCGAAGCATCTCAGAAGATGCAGCTACCTGGCAACACCTCCCTTTGGTAGACATCAACTGACCCTCCTTGATGTACATGTGGCCTTGGGGTTTGTTTAAAGATGATACCATAGAGATATGGTTTCCCAAGTACCCACCATGTCTTCATTTCCCCATTTTCCTCATACGTGTTTATTTGTGGTCTTTCCAAATAAAGATGTAAGCCCTAACTCATGGGTCCTATGAATGTGACCTTATTTGGAGACAACCATTTCAGGTGTAATTAAATTAAGACACAGTCATACTGAATTAGGGTAAATGCCAGATGTAATAACTGGTATTCTTATAAGATCAGAAAAAAAAACAATGACAACGGAATCTAGACACAGAGTGGTGGTGATCACATGGTCGTGGAGCTAAGAATTAGAGCTGTAATCCAAGAAATGCTAGAGACTGTTGGGAACCACCCAAAGGCAGAAAAAGTGAGAGGATGATGTTCCTTTGAGCTGTCAGATTTCTCCCTCTTGTCACTTTTGACTTCAGACAGAAGCATCTCTTGAACTGTGAGGGAATTACGTTTTTGTTGTTTTAATTGCTTGGTGTGCTCTTGCAGTTCCAGGATGATACTACAGCCTCTAAGCCTGACACTCAGCTCAGGGTACTCAGTAGGATCCAGAAAGAGGCTACAAGGATGGCCACTAATGTTTCTCTTCCTTCTGTTTTGTTGTTGCTGTTCAACTCTTCTGGATTCAGTTCTGAGTGAAGAGGCTCATTCTGAACTCTCCACTATGGGCTGCTAACATGGAGCATAGCTTCTGAATTTCCTTCTGGGACTGTGGTGATACCTCACAGAGATGGGGCCTTTCCTCACTAGTCAGGGCTTGGCAACCACATGTAGACTGGGTTAAAGATGGGCTCCGAGGAAAGACTAATTTATCATTCCCACAGAAATGGCTTACTGATATCTTTGGTTGGGGTAATGCCAAGACCACAAAGGCAGAATGTGGGGTTCAAGAGATGATTTAGTGGTTAAGAGCATGCTCTGCTCTTGCAAAGTGAGAAATGATTTTTTTTTTATATCAAAAGTAGTTATTAGCCTGACAAGATTGGAAATTGCCTGAATGCCTCTTCTTCTCATTTGTGCCAGATTATAAAGATTATAAAGTCCAAGTCATATCAATGGGATGAGACACTCTCACTGAGTTAAAAATAAAAGACAGAGGCCATCTTGGTCAAGTATGCTTACTAGCCTGGTTTGGGTTTTGTCATTGTTTTGTTGTTATTGTTTTGTTTTCTTTGTTTTTTCCAAAAGAAAGTGCCTTGCTAAATGACTTTCTACTTTTTTCAAGTTTCTCTTTAGACATCACTGAGGGTGGGTTCCCCAAGCCAGATGAGGAACAGTGAAGCACTGCCAGTACCTCAGACAGCTCTCAGAGATCACAGCAGGGGAGTGGGGCTGCTCCTTACCCAAATCAGACTTGGGCCTACTTAACCCCATAGAGACAAAGGGTATGCCAGATAAATCCAATTAGGTTTTTCAGAAATCATGTGACTGTTTTCATCAGAAGAAGAAAACAGGAAACAAGCTAGGAGCCTGTCACAGAGGGCCCCTGAAAGGCTCTGCCCTGCAGAATATCAAAGTAGATGCTGAGACTTATGGCCAACTGTTGGGCAGAGTGGATGGAATCTTACAAAAGATGTGGGAAATAGTAAGATAGGGAGAAGACAGGAGCTCCACAAGGAGAGCAACAGAACCCAAAAATCTGAGCACAGGGGTCTTTCCTGAGACTGATACTCCAACCAAGGGGTCTTTCCTGAGACTGATACTCCAACCAAGTACCATGCATGGAGATAACCTAGAACCCCTGCACAGTTGTAGCCCATGGCAGTTCAGTATCCAAGTGGGTTCCATAATAATGGGAACAGGGACTGCCTCTGACATGAACTGATTGGCCTGCTCTTTGATCACCTCACCCGGATGGGAGAGCAGCCTTACAAGGCCAAAGAGGAAGACAATGCAACCACTCCTGATGAGAGCTGATAGACTAGGATCAGAAGGAAGGAAAGGAAGACTTCCCCTATCAGTGGACTTTGGGAGGAGCATATGAGGAGAAGATGGAGAGAAGGTGGGGTTGGAAGGGGAGGAGGAAGGGGTTTATGGGGGGATACAAAGTGAATAAAGTGTAATTAATAAAAATTAAAATGAAGAAAAAGAAATCATGTGTCTGGCAGTCTGCTAATCTAACTGATATGCTCGGAAAGACCCTGCCTCTTTCCACAAGCTTTGGTATTTGAATGGCTGTTCATTAACGTTTGCCTGTCTTCAGTCAGGTCTGTATACACAGCTTAGATACATTTCCTCTCTTGTTATTTTGCCCTCCCCTCCCCTTGTCTTGAGCTATATAAGCTTGTCCCCATTTTCAATAAGTGAGCTGTCCTCCAACTGTCTCCCTGCTCTTCGTACCCACCATAATCACCACTGCTGGAAGACCCTGCTCTCCAGCTCCTCCACACCCTGAGCCACAGAGGGCATCCGTTCTGTTCTCAGCAGCTCAGGTGCCAGTTCAGTCCAATTGCCCTAACTCCAGCTCCAGGGTATTAAACAACTCTGTCCTCCACCAGTACCTGCACTCACGTGCTTTCTACATGCACATATAAAGTAAATTTCCAAAACAACAACAACAAAAAACAATGTTCACGATCCAAAAGAACCATCTTTGGGATGGTTCAGACAACCAAGCTGGGATCACTCTGATCCCCCCCCCCCCATTTTCACATTATACTAACACAAGTTTTCAGGAAACTTTATGGTATTTTTACCAAGATATACAATATATCTTTACACTTTGACATAACAACTGCATCTTCAAACAACCCAAAATGAAGATGTCCCAATGGTGAAAGGACAAAAAGGAGCCCAATAGAGAAATGGCTTAGTGGGTTTCTGTGTATGTTTGTAATAATACCATGAAGATGTTTCAAAGGATGACATTAAACATGATAGAGTGACACTAAAATGCCTTAATATGATGTGAAGTGAATGGAACATGTTTTAAAAATTACATAATATGATTATAATTACATTGATGGTATTGACTAGAAAAAACACATACCAATATAGGTATTGCATCTGAGTGTATCAAAGCCCTTCCTATTATTGCTTGTGAATTCTTCTATAATGAATTTTTGAAATTTAAATGATGTAGAGGCAGACCCTCAAGAACATTTATTTATGTGTTTAAAAATGAAATGACCAACCACTTAAATACAACCACAAATCCAAAGCCAGTTGCTATTTTATGAATCTATGTGATGAACATTGCTTATTTCATTTCATGTCATATTTAAGGAAATTACCTTCATTTTAAAGGGAGAAGAACAACCTCACTAACAAAATTAAGGTAATTCACCAAGGCAATTTCTTTTTTAAATAAATAAATAAAGAAAGAAAGAAATAAATAAATAAATAAAAGCTGTTCAGGAACCCAAACTGCACTAGTGATCACACAAGGTCAAGATGGCCTCTGTCTTTTAGCCCTAATGCAGGTGATCACTGTGACTCCTTGCATTGGTGGGAGCTTAAATTCACAATCCGATGTATCTATTGCTGTGAGGAATATGGCCTCTTGTCAGAACTATTTTTGATAGAAAAAAAAGTTTCTCACACTTTAAACTATAATTGCTGCCTTCCACTTATCTGTGGTAGTGCCTGCTTGTACAAATAAAGATTTATTGGAAAACAGCCATGTCCATTTACTTTATGTTGCATCCCAGTGGTTGGGTAGAGCAGATTTTAGAGCCCCAAAGCTCAAAATACTTCACCTCTGGCTCTGTAAGAATGTTTGCCCCATCCCTTTTTCAAAACATTTTCCAACTCTCATTTAAAAATCACCCTCTTAAAACTTCCAAGGTGCTCCTGGTAGGAAAAACCTGTTTGAGCTTTTAGAACAGGCATCTGGCCATCACTGAATCCACAGATACAGACTTTGACATTTCCACTGTGGAGTACTTGAGATAACAGTGTGCATTTGATTGCAGTGTGTTACACGAGGGCGGGAAGTTACGGCTCTGTCTTTTGAAGATTTGGATCAGGATGTTGAGGCCCATGTCACTTCCTCCCGTCCCATTCAAATATATTCTGGACAACTCCCACTCCGCTCCCCCAGGTTACCTCCATCCACCTCATTAAAACAAAGGTTGGGGTGGTGGAACCATTGCTGTTATCCACTCCAACAGACACAATTGAATTTGATTAGCAGTGCAGCGGGAGGGTGGCTGCTTCACAGACAGCTTTTGTCTTACCCAAAAGCAATTCAAGTCCATTAAAATCACAATTATCTGACTCTTAATTAGGTGAGATGATAATTTAATTAACAATGCCCACTTAATTGTCAGTGGCAGGGAACTGAAGCAGGGAGACTCCACGGTGACTAAAGCAGCTTTTCCTGAAATACAATGGATGGCTTTTGGAAATAGCCAGCTCAATGAGTTCTGTGTGCACGCTTAACAACAGAGGGACCTAAGAAAAGTAAACTCGGCTCCCTTTAGAAAGTCAGATTCTGATCTGGATGAGCAATGCTAAAAAACTTGCCTCGGAATGTCCAAAATGAAGAGCCTAGATCAGCTTGTTGAATCCTTTCCTTCACTCATTTATCCAACCTCTCTCTCCTTCTTTCCCTCCCTCTCTTAATAATCTAATTATCCCTCTCTTCCAACATAGCACTAAAAACTGATGCTTGTTCTATTAAGTATAATGTAGGCGAGAGAAGTATAATGTTTTATGGGTTATCAAGATGAGTGTGAAGGTTAATCTTATTGTCAGCTTGACTGGGTTGAGATATATACTTTGGGGTGTGTCTGTGTGTATTTTCAGAGATGTTTGGTCTGTGAGTCAGCAAACTGATCTGAGGAGAGAAGACCTACCATTGAGGTGGGAAAATCAGATCAAAAGTGTGTGACTTGGGCTGGAAGATGGTTTAGTGGGTGAAAGTGTCCAGCTGTGCAAGTTTGAAGACATGAGTTCGGATACCCAGCTCCTTCACCAAACCAAAACAACAGTGTAGGCATGGCTGTGTGTACATCTGTGACAGCAGCATGGTTTGAGATGGTGGAGGCAGGAGACATCAGGATCCCTGGAGCTTTCCGACTCCCGGTCTAGCTCCAGATTCAGTGAAGTGATAAGGCAACACAGCCAGTGTCCTCTTCTGGTCTCCATATGTGCATTCATAAACACGTGTACCCTGCATACATATCACATAGACACATAAACAACCCCCCCCACATATGCATGCACCCACATGTGTGAGTGAATCATAGGAAGGTTAATTCAGAACTCTACAACCAAAATACTACCCTTTTGACAGCCCCAGATTACCATTTTGTTTGTACACTACTCCGCAATAAACAGGAAAGAAAAACCTCGTAGTTTTTGTTTGAGACTTCTGAGACTCCACAGAGCCCTAGTGTGTTAATGCATATGAACTAAATCTCATGCATCTGGTCATAGGATGGCATATGTGTAGTGAACATAATCTAGTGATGTCAGTCACTTACATCAGTCAAAAGCAATGCCCATCCCATCAGACAACCCTCCTTTCTCTTTTATAATTAAAAGCCGCTGACCTGGAAAAGAGGTGTTTTGAGCTGCATGCTTGTTGGCTCCTGCTCCTGGCTCCTATCCTGCTGGGAAAACTTTTGGCCTTTATTTTTAAATAAAGCTATGCCTTCACTTCTGCTTTTCTGAATGTAACTCGAGTCTTTAATAGATAGCCAAAGGTCCTGGACATTTTCTCAAGAATATCTTCTCAAGGTCCCCTTATAGTGAAAGTGTTAGTGTGGCCAGTACTACCAACATGGATGTCCAGATGGAGCAAAAGTAGCAGTAGGCAGGGGAGATGGCTCAGAGGGTAAGAGGGCTGGCTGTACAAACAATAGGACCTGAATTTGAATACCCAACACCCACATAAAAGGCGTACATAGCTACGTTCTGGCAGTAGAGGGGCGTGGGCACTAAAGATAGGCGGATTCAGAAAGCCCTCTGGACACCCATCCTATGTGAAAGTGTTTCTGGTTCAGTGAGAAATCTGTCCTAAGACACGGAAGCAGGGAATGATAGCAGAAGACATCAAACAGCAGCCTCCTCTGGCCTCTGCACGCATGTTCACAGGCATGCATATCCACACATTCTTGTGTGTGCACTGCAGGCGCAGACACCACATAAGCAGACATAGATGCAGAGACACAGACATACACAGACACACAGGCACACACACACACAGATGGAAGGAAAGAGCTTTCATCCAATTCTTGAATGGCTGGTGGATTTGTTGTTATAAAATTCAACGTCCTTAGCCATCAGGGAGATGCAAATCAAAATGACCCTGAGATTTCACCTTACACCCACCAGAATGGCTAAGATCAAAAACTCTAGTGACAACGCATGCTGGAGAGGTTGTGGAGAAAGAGGAAATTTGTACAACCACTCTGGAAATCAATTTGGCGCTTTCTTAGACAATTAGGAATAGTGATTCCTCAAGACCCAGCTATACCACTCTTAGGCATACATCCAAAAGATGCTCAAGTACACAACAAGGAGATTTGCTCAACTATGTTCATAGCTGCTTTATTTGTAATAGCCAGAACCTGGAAACAACCCAGATGTCCCTCAGTTGAGGAATGGATACAGAAATTGTGGTACTTTTACACAATGGAATACTACTCAGCAATAAAAAAGGAGGAAATCATGAAATTTGCAGGCAAATGGTGGGACCTGAAAACAATCATCCTAAGTGAGGTATCCCAAAAGCAGAAAGAAACATATGGTATATACTCACTTATATAGACCTATAGGATAGGAAGGTCATGCTGAAATCTACACACCTAGG
>CM053766.1:134395766-134434183 GCA_028658305.1 Pachyuromys duprasi | reverse complement strand
GGGGAGGTTGTTGAGACTTGGGGAGAACAAGAGCTCCACAAAGACCAAACTGAGCAGGGCACAGGGGTCTTGTATGAGACGGTTTCTACAATCAAGGACCAAGTGTGGATGTGAACTGGAACCCCTGCACGGATGGGGCCCATGATAACTCGGTGTAGGACTGAAGACCCTATTCAGGGAAACAGGGACTGCTTCAGTCATGATCTTGATGGCTGACTCTTTGACCCTCCCCCATACAAGCTGGGGAGTGCCAGACTGGCTAGATCCCAGGGGAGGACATTGCAGCCAGCCCTGAGGAGACAGGATAAGCTGGGGTTGGATGGAAGGGAAGGAGGTCCTCCCCTGTTGGTGGACTTGGAGGGGGTGGGGAAGAGGGAGATGAGGGAGGGAGTGGGAGGGTAGGAGGGAATGGGGGAGGGGGCTATGCCTGGGATTCAAAGTACCTAACCTGTGATTGAGATAAAAATAAATAAATTAAAAAAAAAAAGAGTCAGGCTCATGTTTCCTCAGAGGAGAGATTTTTTTCTAGAAGCTAAGGACCCAATGTGAGAAGTTTTGAAGAGCAGGGTTCCTTACAGTGTGGTTCTGACCCAGTGACCACTTGACAGCCAACTCTCCATTTCCTCTTATTTCAACGACTCTGGCACAGGAGTTCAGGCTTTGGCACGTCCACCTGTCAGCCCTAGAATGGTAAAACTTCATGAAATATGCATCTGTGTATATGTCCATGAGGTACTTTCACATCATTGAGTAGACTTGCCAAGGAGTGCAGAGCAGATTAACAAACAACAAAGAAATGTATCTAGACCTCCTCTCAAAACTGTTTCTCTGGATGGCCACCATAGACTTGTGGTTGCTTGTTGACAGTATAAACTTCTGACCTTGACCGTAGACTAAGTAATCCCAGCATCTCAGATTACTGACATGCCCAATGTTCTCTGGTTCACGCGAATAGCTTGTACAAGAAGTTACCCCTGCCTGCATGTGGCAGAGTTGAAGCAGCTGTGGTGATAGAAGGTCCTGGATTGAAGTCTTCCTATTATTAGGAGGGACACAAGCTTGGGACACATCCGTTGTCCTGCTGGGCCCTCAGGGACCTGGAGGGAAGGAGGCCTTTCCAGCTGCAGGCTGGATGGATTTCTCACATAGCTTTCCCCCCTAGGCTTTATTCTGTCCAGCAAGCCAGCAGCATTTCCATTGTTTTCAACAGCAGAGGCCACTGCCAGTGTGTGGGAAATGTGAACCCTGAAGCTTGTTTGAATCACTGTTGACCTGCTTTTATTCTGAGCAGCCCCTGGGGTTCTGTTTGCAAGTCAGACCAGAGGCGCTGGGGCCAGGTTCACCATTTCCTCTGTTTGGAGGCAGAAGGAGCACAAGTTGACCTTTCCCCTGCTTTGCTGTAGCCTCGTTAATGCTGCAGTTTGTGTCCTTTGCTCTCTCTTTACAATCCCCAAGAGCTCCTGGTGTGTTCCAGTGCAGGAAACTTTTCACTGTTAAGTGGCTCTGAGGACACAGGCAGCAAACACACACTAGCCTTTCTGTTGGCAGCACCAAGTTCAAAGCCAGACGAGATTTGTTGCTGGTAATCTCTGTCTAAACTGCTGTGGGTAGTGACCTATTTGTCTAGGTCACATTTCAACTAATGAAATAGCCAGATTCCATCTTTGACATCATAGTGAGTAGGCCACATTCCGGGTCTTTCAAGTCCCCTAGGAGAATAGAACACACCAGCAGCAATCTCCTTCATGCTTTCTGTTGCTGGGTTCTCTTAGATCCGCTGAAGTCCATTTCTTATATCCAGCCTTTCCCTCTCCCAAACTGGTGAGCCAGAAACCCGCACCAAACTAAGAAACATCGGGGATCACTTGAATAGTAGCTATGGATAGATGTCTGAAAATTCCTCATCGTGTTTCTTCAGTTTAAAAGTGGTTTAATGATTGCTTGCTCTAAGGGACCTCCAAATAAAAGAGATTGCTGTGTTCCTTCTTCTTCACCATAATTCCCAATTCAACCTTGATAACCTCAACTTGTTCTTTATCATTTGGCTGCACATTTGCAGGCACCCACCTTCCTGACACAGGTGCTCATTTTCCAAACCTGAATGAATGGAGACAGCTTGCCATTTTTGTTCATCTTCACTCCTGCCCACCCAAGGTCTATTCCCTACAAAGCAGCCAGTTTTCTCAGGCAAATTTGATTAGGTCATTCCCAGCTGAAGCCCTCCAGAAACTTCAGTGAGTCTAGTGTGACATGGGCCCCTTGTGGTAGAGCTCCCATGGGGCTAGGAGCCTTTTTGTCCATCTCCCTATGTTTCTGTAGTCTGGCCAGACACCTCTACATTCCTTTCCCTTCCTTTGTCAGTGTCCAGCTAGTCTTATGGATCTCATCTGGTAATATCTCCTTTGGATAGTTTTACCCTTTCTCCCATTTGTCAGGTAAAATGATTAAGCAGGATAGCCACTGCAACCCCTGCTGCCCGAATACTTTTCAGATGACTGTTTAAGTAGTGTCTGCCTCCTCTGGCCTGTGATCCCCAGGAGGGCAGAGACTAAAAGGTCCTTCATCCCTTTCCCCCTGCCTATCACTGTGTCCGTCTGAGAAAGCACGGTCATTCTTTATGAATGTGGATGATGGATAAAAGAGTAGCTTTCTACATTTAAGGAGTTGATTATTGAACAGAAAATAAGTGAAAATTTCCTTTCCTGTCCTTGCTAAGGGAGTCTTAGGTTTTGTGTCTGTGTGTGTGTGTGTGTGTGTGACAAAAAATGAATAGCTCAAACTTGCCTTGGTGGCTGCAGGGGCCAGCAGGTCACCAAGAGCATGTGGCTTGTGCTCTGGAGTGATTAGCCTGACTTGGGTTGCATTGGATTCTGTTAAAATGTGTGCCAATTGCTGCGGAAACTGTTTGCATGTAATCAATCTTCAGCCACAGAGAGATGTCGGGACAGGAGGGCATGTCATGCTGGCTGTTATAAACACTGCTTAGAGCCAGGCTTGTCCCACATTCCAGATGCTAGAGTGCCTGTGCCTGTTTGTCCTTTCCTTTCCCCAAGCAGTGTGCTCCTCCTGGTGAGCCCATTGAGCAAGCTCACATTCCTCCTGGGAGCCCTGGGAATGGAAGTCCTCAGGGCAGGCAGCCTCTTGCGGTCTTGTCTATATTGAAGGAAGGTTCCGCATTTTGGCCCAGTGAACTTGTTGTGGAAGTCTTAGAGTCCACTCATGCCTCTGCTTCTCTATACCTTTACTCTTCACCTGTGAAATGGGACGGGAGCAGAAGGGACAGTCCACCCATCCCAGGGGCGGAGTAATCGCACCCTAAGTGGTACCCTTAGATAGGTTCCATTGAGGATGGTGGAGCTGCCTCTGGTTAGTGACAGTCAGTGTCAGCTGACACCCAAGTCCCGTGGGGCAGTTGTTCCAAATATAAAGTCCTCAGGATCGCTGAATCAGTTACCCCTGGACTTGACCTCAGATTGTTATTTTTTGAAAATATGCAAGTATTCCTGAAGTGTGAAGCCCCTCATCTTCGCTGCCTATTGACCTTGGCTCCACTGTCTACTTAAGATCAGATAGAGGAAGAAACGGGGTAACTCCAATGTTTACCTTCAAGTTCATTTGCATTTCTGAAATCAGTGTGTTATCATTAGCTAAACAAAGCAGCTTTTCTCTCTTCTGCTTATTCACTCTGTGCCCTTGTCCATCTGTGAGCATGCACTTTAAATATAAAATCAGGAATTGCTGCCGACCCATTTCTTCAGTTTCTTATTTTATAAGCCTGCTTCCATGTTCCCATTCTAGCTGGAAAATTTCAATTGTTACTGCATAAAATCTCATGTGAATGCATATACACTTATATAGATGGTGGCTCTATTTTCGGATGTATGGATTGCTAACAAGTGTTTTCCCGATTATAAATAATGCTGCAATGTGTATTTTAAACATATAGATCTTCTATATTTAGGAATTTTACTTTGAATACATTCCCAGAATTGTTATTAGTAAGCTAAATGTATGAGCTTTTTATTGTTCCGGCGATCTGTTGCCAAGTTATTTCCTGAATAAATGTTGCTAAAATATACCCTGCCAACACGTAATTAATGACAGTTTCATGGCCTTCTTGCCAGCACAGAGTATTAACATTTTTATTTTATATTAGTACTAATTTAATAGTTACATATGGCATTCATAGCCAATTTATTTGCATTTAAAGTGTATGTTAAGCATGCTTACTCCCCACATGCTATAGAAATGTCTTGCATGATGGCATTGCCCTGAATTTGATGGATGTTAGATTTCTGGGATTTTGGAATACCATTATTTGGTTTATGTCAGGATTGTGTCAGGTAAGGAGGCTGCCCTTCGTGTTCTGTCCTCTGTCACCTGTTTTATCTTAAAGGTCCTGAGAAAAGCAAGTGCTGAGATGACCACGGAAGGACTTCTCTGCACTCCTGATTTAGGCCCTGAGATACTAACCTGTCACCTGCCTTTTCCCAGCTCATACTCCAACATTCTCCTTCCACATCCACTACATCCCTCCACTTGGTACAGGGAACCTTATATATCACTGTGTCCCTATCTGTTTACTGTCTCCATGGAAAGGAAGATGTGTGAGGAGGATGCTTTGTCTATTTTGCTCAGTGGTGAAGAAGGAGCTTTCTGATGTACTGATAGAGACTCGAAAAATTGAATGAATTGAATGGATTTTGTTTTTATTTCTGCATGAGGAAGAGGCTCCTGGGGAAACTATGGACATTTGTCAGCTGTATTCAGAGGATGCGAGGGGGTTGAGAGGGAAACAAAGGACACAGAGTTAAAATGCAGTGTCTACTTGGAGCATTTTCTGAGAGTCTACTAAGTCTTTGGCCACTCTGTTCCTTGGTGGTCATTTCTACCTAACCAGCCTTCTCTGGAGCTCCAGAATACTTCTACTTCTTGCAGTAGAATTGGCAGTAACATCTTAGTACTGAGTCTTCAGGACTCCATAGTGGGAAACTCCAAATCCCCTCGACAGAGTGATAATGGCTGTACCTCTTCACTTATGGCCACTGCATTACTTTTGGAGAGGGTTGATGGAGGGAGAAACAGTCAGCCAGGAAGTCCATGGTTTTCTCTCTGTACAATTTGTACCAGTATGAACTGTAATCTCCCTAATTAGTTCATTTTATCAAGATCTGATTGAAGGGCTTTCTTATCTCTCTCTGTGATCTCCTTCTACCTAAGGGTCAGGAATAATAGGAAACAAGATGTGTGTCTGATTTGGCTAGCTCCTAAGGAGGCCAGCCCATAAATAAAACATGTGTAACTCTCTTGGGGAGGGGACAGAGGGACAGGCTCTGAGTGGGAACCAGCTGATGGATGGAGACAGGAGAGTGCTTTCTTAAGTGAAGCTGGAAACATTTTCTTCTGTGGGCTGGGCTGCAGAGATGGCTCTTCCTGCTGGGCCAGCATAGTACTGGAGAAGGGAGAAGCAAGAGCAGCCAGGGAACACATGTGACCCTAGTCCCCAGGCTCACCATCCTGTCTTGTCTGTTCCCTAACCAGATTTCTCTGGGAAAAAAGAAAAACAATCTAAGCCTCCACAAGTCTTTCCAAAACCAGTTCTAATGGATATTCATGCTTTTATGTAATTAACAATTCTTTGAATTGTATTAACAATTCTATGAATTTTCAGCAGCGTACGGAGGAAGCTGGTCCATGCGTGCCCCTGTCTTTGGCTTGACTGGGTTTCAGCTCTGTGTGCATTTCATGGCATTCAAACAAAATATCAGCTGCTAATTTCTCTCTCCATTGGCAGACTTTGCTAAGGAAGCATAGGTCTACACCCAAAAGACAGTTTCGGCATTATAGTTCTGGGAAGGCCGGTTTTCACAGGAAGCACAGGAAAATTGCAATTTAGTCATTATCCCCAGAATGCGTGGTTCTTTTAACATTAAGTTCTTTGCAAATTATGGCTAGAAAAAGATGAAGAAAACAAAACAGAACAAAAATATGCATCAAAATAAACAAACATGCATCAAAATCACAAAAAATGCATCAGCAATGACAATTTTTAGGAAATGACCATCTGAAATTTTACCTTAGCTGGAATATTGAGGGCAAGTATTTGTCAGGACAGTGATTTCCACGTACTATGTGGAGGTGGGTTTGGATTCCGGGAAGTATGTAATGATGGAACAGAGTAAATCTCTGAAGACGCCTGGAAGCTTCCAGCCGATCAACAGTATTTAAGGTTGCAAGTGCTCATTGTCAGTAAAGGACAGAGGTCTCACTGTTGATGTGGACACATTCTGTTCACACAGTGGAATGCAGCTCATGGGATGAACCTGAAACTGGGGCAGGGCTAGAGGAGACACAAAGAGGTCTTCCTGTGCGGTTCTAATAACATAAGGGACAGTGGGCAGCCTTTCTCTGTGGGGGTAGGTGTATCTGCGTGGCAGGTGCCCATAGATGAGGTGGCGGCTGAGAGGGAATCCCAGGAGGCTTTGAGGAGGTAGTAATGCTTTTTCGCTGAATGATGTTGGTTTTTGAGTGTCCCCATCAAGCTCTGCACTCATGATCAGAGCACTTTTTACATTGTCTTCAAGGATCACAGAGAAGTTGTGTCATTTTAGCTGCCTGTGTCTTTTTCCTTAGCATTTCCCTTGGCCTCCCAGGTTCCTCACACATCCCTGTGATAGCCATGCCTTACGCTGAGAAGCAGAGCATATCTGAGGAGTCCAAACACCTTGATTGGAGTTGTTTTGCCACAGGGCAAGTGGGGTATGTGGTCACAGGTAGGCCTCATCACAGCTGTGTGCTTCAATTTCTTCAGCTGGGTGGGGAGAGTGGGACCTGTGCTCTCTTCCCTGAGATGTTGGTACCTTTCTTCTTGTTGTCTTCATCTGGGTTAAATGAAGTGCCATACAGGTCACAGTTCAAGAAATTGTGAGCAAGTGGTTTCAAGAGGCTCTCTAAAGAAGAGAGAGTCTTGAGCCATGATTCTAGGTTTCCCGGTCTCTTAGGGGCGTGGTGGGCTGATTCTAAAATCATTGCAGGCTCATAATTCCTCATTCAAAGTCATCAAACAAATGAGACAATTCATTTGAAGCCACCTCTTAAGCCAGTCACTGTCTCACACCTTGTGACACGGAGGAGCATCTTAAAATCAAAATCAAGAGGCCAGCACCCTACAAGTTTGTGATTTGTATGTGGTATGATATGTGTGTTTGTGTATGTGTGTGCATGTATATATGTTAGTATTTATGAAAATCATAGGTTGACATTTGGTACCTCCTTCAGTAACTCGATTTTTTTTGAGACAGGCATCTCATTAAACCTGGGGCTCCTTGACTTGGCTGAACTGTATAGGCAGCAAGCCCAAGAGACCCTCCTGTCTGTGTCCCTGGAGCTAGGAATACACATGTAAATGTCTGCTCCTGTCTTCATTTTACTGTGTATTCTGGGAATCCAAACCCTGGTCTTCATGTTCATGGGGCAAGCCCTTTACCAACTGAATCATCTCCCCAGCCCCAGAAACCCCAAAACTTTGGGGAAATGTGTGTTCAACAAAAAAGCTAATTGGTGCCTCTCACATCATAAATCCATTTAAAACATACTTGAAGGAAACATTAAAAATATTAATAAAGTAATATTCTGAGGACAGTGAGAAATAAAATCTCTCAGTCCCAGAAACTCAAGGGGTTAATTCTCCCTAATGGCTGAGGAAATGCCAACAAGCCCTTGGCAGCTTCCCTCCTTCTTTATATAACACTTTCAAAAGTTGAAGCTGGGATCGGCCAGTAATGCTTTTCATTTGTGTGTGGTTGGGAGAAGGCCAGGATTTAATCGAAATCATTAGAATGGCTTTGCTTGGAGTGACTGTGCAGTAGAGCTGGGCAGCCAGGTAGCTGTGGAATAATGAAAAGAAATATCTAAGGTCGTCATCATCGCTTGAGTTAGTCCAGACACCAGGTTTTGGAGTGAAACGAGTGGAATTAAACAATGTTTTCTTTGCTGAAATAAAATTTGTGCGCAGTTACTGCTCTATTACACCCTAATTTTCTCTCTTCCCATTCACCTAATAAAAGCAGCTAGGGCTCCCTATTTGCTTAACAGGGTGGGAGCAGAACTCTGGGAACCCGCTGTTCCTCAGCCAACCCAGGTGTTCAAGGTTCCTACTCTCATTCTGCCCCTGACTGTGGGTGGTCTGGACTGTCCCACCTTCCTGAATTACACATCTGTGCACAGCTGGGCAGAGAACATTCCACCTGCCCTACTTCCCGCAGAATAACAGGACAGAGAGTCTGTAAGCCCTCTGAGCCCCAAACTTAAGCAAAATACAGGAAACCAAGCACAGACCTTAGCATTTCTATACTTGCCCCCATCTCTGCTCTCTTTCTGGGGGAGGGGCAGCATCTGTTCCGAGGCCCCACACAACAGATGGTCAAGATTAGAAATCATGTCCCCTAAAGACTAAATAATTCAAGGAAAAAAGAGCACATCTGTGAAGCAGAGGTATCCACCTGACTTATTTATATGTTCTAAACACTTACGTGTATCATGGGACCGAGCAAATGCCAGGGCAGTTTATTCACTCAATCAACAAGATTCATTTACAACTATGAACCACCCATTTCTTCCTTTCTGAAACACTGTAGGCCCTGTGTAGTGAAGATGAGAGATAGAGGTGAGGTTCCTCTGCTGAAGCTCAGTGAGCGAGACATGGGCTAAAAAGTCAGGACTCCTATGTAGAAAGGTTTGAAGATCACACCATTTTGTTGGAGAAATAATACTTCTTGCTTTCCTCTGGTGTCATGGTACAAACCTTAGCAGTTATCCCAGGAATATTGTGATTCGACCCTACTTTATGCTTCAATCTTTCATCTCCAGAAAACAGGGTCCCGCTGTTAGTGGCCATATCTTGAGGATTGTGACCATGTGTTGGAATAGATATGACAAAAAAAAAATCAGTCCTATAGTACCTTGCAATTACTTAATATTCCATGGGGGCAGGATAAAGAATATTTGACACAGATTCTACTGTAATCTGTTTCATGTGCCAGGAATTAGAGTTCAGAGAAATCAGACCCACGGTTAGTTCACCCACACTCAGATAGGACATGATACAGCTTAAGTCTGCATGAGTACAGAGCCCACACAGAAGACCCACGAGGTCAGATGGGGACATGATTCAGTCTTTGAGACAGATGAGGATGGGATGAATCATGAAGGGAAGATGGTTCACCAAGGAGAGACTGGTGGAAGGTGAAGGTCCTGGAGCTGTGGCTCTCAACCTTCCTAATTCAGCGACCCTTGAACACAGTTCTTTGTGTTGTGGTGAATCCCAGCCATAAAACTGTTTTCATTGCTATTTCACAACTGTATTTTGTTACTGTTATAAACTGTAATGTAAATATCTGATATGTGACCGCCCAGTGGGGTTTTGATCCCCAGGTGGAGAACCATTGTTATAGGAAAGGATAAGTGACTGAATTAAAGGTGTCTTTTACTCTTGGAGAAGAGGGACATCTTCATGGGATGGGGCAAATCATGAAGATACCTTTTAATGTGTGACAAGGAAATGTATAGTGGAAGACATTTTGCCATTGCTAGCTTTTAGCTCTGTGCTTGGGGGAGTATCAGGTCTATTGATACACAACCAGACAATCTACAAAACTGTGGCTTACAGTCCCTGTCCATGTTATTGACTGTAAAAGGCTACCTTAAAAGTGACTTCTTTCTTTACTGCTGTGGGAAAGGCATGGGAACAAAATTCTGTCTTGAAATCTGTCTGTCTCAGTCTCCATAGACAATTATTCTTGGTTTCAGTGTGCATGCTGTGAGAGGCCATGCCTGTCAGGGCTGTGGTTGAATAGATGGCTTGGAAAATAAAGATGAAGTTGGTTTTTCAGGAAGACAGTTTCTTCTTCCTTTTTAATTAGCTAAGCCCTACCCCCTTCCTCTTCCTCCTATTCCCCTCTCCTTCTCTTCAGAGAAGAGGAGCCCCTCCCCAACCACCCCACCTGAGCACACAAGTCACACATCCTCTTCCCTTGTGGCCTGGTGAGACAGCCCTACCAGGAGCAAGTGATCGAAAAGCAGGCAACAGAGTCCGTGACAGAGACAACCCCTGCTCCCCTTTACTAGGGCACCCACATGAAGACCGAGCTGCCCATTGACTACCTCTGTGTAGGGGTCCTAGGTCCAGTCCATGCCAAGTCCTTTGTTGGTGCTTCAGTCTCCATAAGACCTCTTGGGCTCTGGCTGGGTGGCTCTGTTGGCCTTCTTATGGAGCTCCTGTCCTCTCCCTTCTATCCTTCCCCTGACTCTTCCACAGATTTCTTTAGTTACTGAGAGCTAGTAAGATCCCTCAACTTCAGACAATAACTTTTAAGTTTTTTTTAATTATTGTATTTTATATGTATGGGGTGCTTGGTCTGCATGTATATCTGTATACGGTGTGCAAGTCTGGTACCTACAGAGGCCAGTAGAGAGCATTAGATCTCTTGGAACCTGAGTTAAAGATGTTTGTGAGCTACCATGTGAGTGCTGGGAATCAAATCTTGATCCTCTAGAATAGCCAATGGTGTTTTTAATGCCTGAGAAATCGCTCCAACCCTGGATATTAACTTTTAATTAACATCCATGGTAGAAATATGGATAAAAAGCATGCCTCTCAAAAGGCAAAAAATGGGGGCAAAGGGTAACCTATCCAGTGGCTCTTTGTGGGAGGCTCTGAATTTAACTAAGGAAAGCAAAGGCCCAAATCCTGACAGAGTAGCCATCCCTCAGTCAGCAACCTGGAAGAACAAGGGCTTCCTATCTGTTTCTAGATAGTTCCATATGTAGAGGAAACTGAGATGTGTTTTTCTCATGCATTATGTACTTGGTCCTTATGTGAACCTATAGCCATTACACATTTTAATTGCATTGCCATTTTTAATATGCATTACTGTTAACTATTAGAAAGGCCAACATTATATATTAACATTACTAATACCTATATATATACATATATATGTGTGTATGTATGTATATATATATGTATATATGTATATGTGTATATATGTATATGTATATATATGTCCTATCAGGATGTATATGCTACTGCTTATTTAAGACAAAAATAATTGCTCGTTTTTTGCTCTTTGTGCACATTCCGTTGTGTATTTATGTATGTGCAGGTGTATGTGAGTGTAAAAACCAGAAGATAACCTTGGCTGTCATTCCTCAAGAGATGACCACCTGTTTTGTGAGACAGACTTTATGGCACAGAGTTCACTAATATGGCCGGGCTCTCTAGCCAGCAAGCCCAAAGGACCTGCCTATCTCTGTTGTTTTTAACACAATCTCAGTTGTTCTATTTCACTAATAAAGTCTCAGAACCCAGATGCTGGAGTGAAAGCCTGCTAGCTCAGAGAGGCAGAGAAAGCAGCTGGCTGACCTTTCTCCTCAGCCGATGTCCCAGAAGGGAAAGAAAGCTCCCCCCTCTCCAAAATCCTCAAACTAAATGTCCTCTGTTCTACTTGGTGAGCATCTCTCTGTCCATCCTCCTAACTTCCTCTTATTATCAATGTTTTTTTTTTCATATGTTTACTCCCTGTCAACTGGTTGCTTGGTCCGCCCCTTGACCTATAGTTGATTTTATTTAGTACTATTTGACAAGCAGAAAGCTTTTGGATTAAGGTATGTGGTTGAGCCCCACCACAACTACAAACAGATTTTCTAGTAAACAGCACAATCTTGGGGTTCACAGTATGATCAAATACCTTGCAACATATTTCCCAATCCTTTGGATTGCATGAACAAGCCATCATGGTTGGCATATATAATCATCCATCTATCTATCTATCTATCTATCTATCTATCTATCTATCTATCTATCCATCTACCTACCTACCTATCTATCATCTATCTAAATCTAAGTTATTTCACCATCTATCTTTGTGTATTGGTGCACGCATGCCATGCTAAGCATGGGGAGATCAGAAGACAACCACCTGAAGGAATCAGCTCTCTTTCTACCATGGGGGTCGTTTGGATTGAACTCGTGTCCTCAAGCTTGGCAGCAAATGCCTTCATCCTTTGAGTTTTCTTGCTACCCCAAACTCAGCTGTTTCAGGATGGATTCTGGAGATCAGTCTCACGTCATTGTGCTTAACTGAGCCATCTTTCCAGCTTCAAGACTAAATTCTTAATATACTTGTTTTGTTTACAAGTCAGATCCTGTGTGACTAGCCTAGAGTCTTAAAGGTAACTTGGGTCATGCATGCCTAAATGTTCCTGATTTCCTCAGGTCCATGCTATAAGATTTTTAGCCTTGCCCTTTGTAATGAATGGTGTCATGGGCCATTCATGTTTTCCAAGTCTTACCCTACATACTCCCCTTAGGCCCCAGACCTGCCACCTGCCAGCACTTGCTCATTTTTTCCTGGTGGCTGCACCAGTAGCTGTGGTCTGCCTGTACATGTTGAGTGCAGGGTGCAAAGGGGGAAGGATTAACATCATTCCTATCTAACACAGCACTCAACCAGCCTTGAAATATGCTGCTCCTTGTGACTGGGTGGGTCCTCTCTCAGCCGCCAAGCTCCCAGCAATCCCAAGCTTCAGTTTCCCCCAGTAGAAAACTTGCACACTTTCTACCCTTTATTAACTGTTTTCATTCCTCTTTCTCATTGATCTCATTCTCTTCTAGTGTTTCCTAGTTCTCTGTTCACAAGAATACCCTAAGAAGACATCTTAAAAATCAGATTTAGCTGTCTGAGTTCTTGTTTCCTTCTTGGCTCACCATTGTTTTTTATTGCTTGGACTCAGTTTTGTCTTCAAGATATAAGTGAACAATTGATGTGGTCAGGGCTAACCTTTGTGAACTTGCCAAGAGATGGTCTATGAATCTAGTGACCTCTAGAATGTTCCAGCTCTGTGAATGGGCATTGGGATATGAGTATTTAAGGATGGGCAAGCACTCTAACTAGGGGAATCTGGTGAGGGGTACCATGGTGCTTGGTCCACAGGGGGTGAGTGCAAGCATCAGGGAAGCAATGGGATGGGCACAGTGTGCCCTTCTGGACAGTCCACTGCCATCCTGATGGAAGAGTCCCATTGCAGAGGGACGCCTCACTTAACCTGGTCCAGAGGCTGGCTGCATCTGCTGAGCTCTGGGCCAGGTTCTAGTGCTGCAGTGATTTCCTCTGCTCCCCTCCCAGCTCTTGCCTGGGCCACTCCTCTTGGCTTCCTCAGAAAAGCCAGAGTCATTCTCTGCCTTCTGCAAACATGAACTCCTCAGTGCTGCAGTCTGTGAGTTACAATTTGGGTAACCCACCTCTGTTTCTGCTAGGTACTTCTGGCAAACTCATTCTCTTAAGTGCCTGGTCCCAAGAGTGGTGGTGAGTGCAAGGGTCAGGGAAGCAACAAGGTAGACACATTGTGCTCTTCAGGACAGATTTAACTTCCAATCCTCTCCTTACCAAATCTCCTGGGACTCCTTCTTGCTCAAAGGGCTCCTATGACAACTTTTGCCTGATCCTGAGGATGTGTTTCCTCCTGCTGTCCCATTCATCCTCCTTTAACCCAAGTCATGTGTGACACAAAGGGACTTGACAATCCTTGGTGTCTGTAGACACTCTTTACTCCTTCGTCTCCACTTCTGCCGTGTTTTTTTTTTTTTATTGTGTTGAATTTGCCTTTATACTCTTTAGTCTGTACCTGATATATGTGTCAAGTACTGGGGCAGCTCACACAGTCCCACAGCAGGAGAGTGCAGGTGCATTCACAAATCATTCCAGGGAAAACCTTAGAAGTATTTATGACAGATGGAAGAAAGTCAAATAATAACATAATGTTAGCATGGTGTTAAAAGTTTGTAAAAGAAACTTGGTTTTGGACTTTCCTTATTTTATTTGTGCACACAGGCATTGCGTAAATCCATGTGTACATGCATGTGCACGTGCATTCGTGATGTGAATTTCAGTGCAGGCCAGTTGGGTACCAGTAGAGGATCTCTATGAGTGGAATCATGAATGATTATAAACCATCAGAGAGGGGTGCTGGGTCCTGTGGAAGAGCAGCAAGAGCTTTTACCTGCTGAGCCATCTCTGGCACCTAGTTTTGGAATTTCTTAAACAAAAAAAAAATCATGTGGAAAGAAGTCAGTTAGTAGGGTGATTAAAGATAATTAAAGATAAGGAAGATGCAAAACTACAAATTAAGGAAATACTTGTAATCAATATGATGTTTCCTCTTTTATTATATACACATATTTCTCCATAATAGAATATTAAAGTACAATTAAAAGCTAAGTAGAAAAGATCGATAAATATTTTACTAAGGAAGAAACATAATTAGACCAAAGAAGATAAAATATTTTGTATTAAAACAAATTGAAGCAATTAGGGTTTTTTTAGCAACCAAATTAGGAAGATAATATCTGACTGGTAATAATAATAAAAGATGGTGAAATGTTCTGCAGTGAAAATGTCATATCTTAAGAATCAACTTGATTAAATTTATCAGAAACCTTGAACGTCACTTTACATGTCTAACAAGCCCACCTGTGGAAAGGCATTCCAAAGCACGTTAGAGCAGGGATGCCTCCAAACATTTGCTCTTTCACAAGAGTACAAAGACGAGATGAATGTAACCTAAGTGTGACATTTGACTGAGAAATTAAAATGCCAGCATAGCAAGGAAATGAGTTTTGATTTAACACAGTGTTAAAAAGAAAGCATGTGAGAAATCTCCACATAGATCATTGTACCAAATACACAAATATGAGCAATGTGCACACACATGACGAAAAGTGCATACCGGAGGGAAATCTATGCAAGGTGAGGAACAGCCTCCTCTCTGTATAGAATTATATACTTTTTTCATGTTATTGGTGTTATTTTCTGCTTTTCAAATTTCCATCAGAAGACTATATATTTTAAAAATCAGAAGTAGTCATGTAAGGTGGGCATGCTGATGGATGCAAATAATCCAGGCACCAGAAGGGTTATGAGGTGGAGCTAGCCAGCACCGAACAGTGAGGGGCTCTCTCTTTCTCTCCCTGACCCCCACAAATACATCTATCTAAACATTGCGCTCTAATCTATAAATATGTACAATTATGTATTCATCACAAGTAAAGCCTTGAAAGCCAAGTAATTTTTAAGAATTAGTATTGTCCAATAGCAATTCCTGATTCATTTTAGCCAAAATGACAGCAGTATGCTTTATACCTCTCTCTCCTTCTTGCCCATATCTAACACCAGGTTTCTTCTCTCTCTCTCATCTGTCTGTCTGTCTCTCATTTTCTCTGTGCGTGTATATGTATGGGGGGGCATGCACTTGTTATGCACACACATGAATTCCATGGCGTCGACAGAAGACTACCCAGGCCGTTCGTCTTCCCCTTCCATTTTGTTTGAGATGAGCTTCCTGATGCTGTTTGCTCACTATGTGTGTGTATGTGGGCTAGGAGGCAGCCAGGCTTCCTGGGTTTCCCCTGTCTTCATCTCTCGTATTCCTGAAGGAGTGCTGCCATTACAGATGCCCCTAGCACACTGCCAACTTTTACATGGGTTTTGGGGATTTGAAGTCAGGCCTTCATGCTCGCCTAGTGCTTTTAGGCACTCTGCAGCCTTAGGCTCCTACTAGCTATGCAATTGGTTCAGCTGTCACACCTTCAGCATCCATCAGCCTCGTCTCTCCAGTTGGACAGTAGTTTACTGGCTAGAAGAGACTGCATCATGCCCAGGCCACTAATGTTTCCAAGCCTCAGCTCTTTCCAGGGACCACTGGTACAGAACTGATAGTCATGTTTAAGCATTAAGTGTCTCAATTAATATAAAGAACTGTTCATGCACCTGGCACATTACAGACACTTGGTTAAGGACAATGACGTTAGGGTCAGGCTGACATGGATTCGAGTGCTGACTCAGAGATTTATAATGACAGGATTTTGGAAACTGTCCACCGCCCCATTGAGCCTTATTCTCGCCTCTTGTTAACTGAGAATCATAACGGCAATTGTTAACAAGCTGTTGTGGTGGGGCCTGTCAAACGCACTTAGCTTAGCTCCTGGGCCCTGTGAGTGTTTGGTAAGTGGTTGGTATGATGTTCCTGCCCGTAACAGCAGTGGCGGCGGCAGTAACAGTGGCAGCTATGATTCCTCGTGGTTTTCTTTTCCTGCTTCCCTGATCACTCAGAATGGGAATTGTTTCAAGTGCTGAGTTTTTGCTTGTTAGAGCCTCTGTTCTAAAGCTCTCCCAGACCATTCACTACTGGTACTCAGTCTGAAATTTTAATGACACATGACATTTGACTTTTGAGTATCAGAAAAATCAAATTGATGGGGTTTTGTTTTGTTTTGATCATTCAGGAGCTTCTAGCAGTCCTCTGAATTAGACAAGAGTGGCCATTGTGTGGCAGCAATGAGCCAAGACACCTATGCATTTGATATTGAGACCATGCATTTTGTTGGATAAACTCTGAAATGGAATAGCACCTGGTAATTTTTTTTCTATTCCAGTATCACAGAAGAGTCTACTGATGTGTCTGGGTCCCAGGAGAGACTGTAAGCTCCAGGAGGGAAGCAGCAGAATTTCCATTTGATTATTTACCCATTATAATGAGACAGAGTTTTATGCAGCTGAGAATGACTTTGAACTTGCGGTCCTTCTGACTCTACCTCCCAAGTGCCGAGATGATAGGTCTGAGACACTATATCCAGGTTTATACTGTGGGGGAATCAAACTGAGGATTTTTTGCATGCTCTGCAAGCACTCTACCTAACTGAGCTATATCCCCAGGTCCAATTCTCATTTATTTGTAATTAGCAATAATTACATATATTTATGGAATAGTATGATAGTACCAATTGTCAAACTAATAGAATCTTCTAGGAGGCAGGCATCTGAAAAGGCCTGAGGAACATCATCTTGGTTGTGATAATTCAGGTGGAATAAAAATGGACTATGCTGGACACATGGGATCCTGGACTGGATCAGCAGAGAGGGGCTGAACAGCAGTGTGCACTCATTGTTCTCTGCTGCCTGACTCTGGATACAGTGTGATGATCTCCCTCATGTTTCTGCCACCTTGACTCCCATCATGATAGACTGTACTCTGGAACTATGAGACAAAACAGAACCTTGCCCCTTTCGGTTGCTTTTGTCAGGGTTTTGTTTTGCTTTGCTTTTTTTTTTCTTTTTCTTTTTTTAAATCACAGCAACAGAAGAAATAACTAAGACGGATCCAATGTGATATTTTCATTGTCTATGTCTGCCTTGTGGAAATATTTAGTCACAAACTCACCAATTTATTGTTTTCGTGATATCAGTGTTAAAATATACTTACACTGGAGCAATTTTGAAATATGTAATACATTGCTGTGACCATTCAGTGCATAGCATCCATCTATGTCTTGAAAACTTCACTAGTATCTACAGCACAACTGAGTTCAGTGCCCTCCCTTCTCTCTGTGTGTGGCTGTGTCTCCCTTTTCACAATATTTAATTTGAATTGCCCTACAATTCTCTATCTCCCGATCTCTCATCCCAAGTTTTCTCCTTTTAATATTAACCTTATGCTCAGTGATGACAGCCACGTGACATGGCATTTTATTGTAGCTCTGATGGGCACAGTCTCCTGCCTGCTCTTCTAGTTCTTTCCCTGACCTGTTAGCCAAGAGAACCACCAAGAGCTGTGTTTGGGGGTTGCCTGTGTGCAAAGGGCACTGTCCTTCAGCAAACACGACGGGGCTGGATTATGGCTTCTCAATTGTTGAGTTTTCCACTCACATCTTGTTTTGCTATCCACACCTCTTTTGGCCTCCATGTCACCTTTGTGGTTTCACATGATAGTGCTTGGGTAGCTCAGACAGAGAGTGGCGCCACTCCCCTCATGCCATGGAGGCGCATTGGAACACCCTAGTGCTACGTTACCACCCTCAGGTACTGGCATTCTTGGCTTCTGTCACCTAGACTGTTTACCCCTCTACTATGGGTCCTGCCATGTTTTACTTAAAATGGTTACAGTGCTCCCCACACTTGAGGCCAACTCTTTTGTCAGCAGCAGCAGGTTAATTATTCTTCCCCTACGAGGGAGGGCTGGAGCTGGTTCAAGCAGTCTACCAATGGCCAGCAGGAGGAAAAAAAATCATTAGAAAATCAATTCTTACTTAATTGAAGATTCTTCCTCTGAACGGAAACCGAGTGGGATTTATTACCCCAGTTGCCTCACTGCCTGGGTGGTGACTGCAGTTTTACTTGTCTTGAGTTCCTTGGAGAGAGAATATATCCCACATATGCAGGCTTCGTAGCCTAGGTGGCACTTGAGTGTCTGAGAGAGACAGGGAGGGTGATGTACAGGCTTGGGATATGAACAAAAGCTGTCTTGCCAAAAGATAGTGAGAAACCATGTCCTTACACTAAAATGAACAATGTATCCTCTGCTTATAGGCAATTTAAAGTTCTCCCCTGCTTCTCTGCAATGCACACTAGGGGAAGTAGGACAGCAGTCAAAGATAGGGAATGTGGAATTGTAACATGAGAAGGAATGTATATTATGTATTTGCCTCTGATTACTGAGATAGAGGCTCTCAGTCTCTGGTAGACTGGGCATTGGGATAATATTTTGTTCTAATATTTAGCCTTTGATCTCAGTTTTTGAAGCAGAGCTTCTAAACACTGTGGGACTTCCTGGGTGAAGAGAGCATCTTTTGTTTCTCTGAGTCCACTCTTCATGTGCTCCTGGAAAGCCTCAGCAAGGAGGCTAGTTTCAAGGGAAAACAATCATGTCTTTGGAAGGTAGTAATGTTCAGCCTTCCACCTAAGTCCTGGGAGGCAGAACGTTTGAAAGTTTAGTCACTCACCAATGACCAAAGAAGCAATCAGCCATGCCATGTCTACAGGGTGCCACAAAACCCCAGAAGGACAGAGCTTGAGAGCATCTGAGTTTCTGAACATACAGAAGTGTCCTGAGAAGAGTGTGCCAGAGAGGCCTTCGGGCTCTGTGCCCTTTCTCACACACCTTGCCCTACATGGGCTTTCCTTCTGGCTTGTGTCCTTTAAGATGTCTGCTGTAATAGCATTGAGGAATTGTTTCCCTAAGTTCTGTGAGTAGGTCAGTCTAGCGAACTAATAAAAGTCGAGGAGGGGTTTAGGGAATTTGATTTATAACTACTTTTTTATAACTACTTAGTCAGGAGAGGAGTACAGATTACTATTACTTTTTGCAGTTACTATTTTGTACTTTCAGCTGTGTTGAGAATATGTAGAAGGATACCCACGTCCTCTCTTTAGAAATTACCACCAACTTTCCTTGTGGCTATTAGATGTCCTTGTGACAGCACAGCACACCTCCCTGTTGGTGTCCCCAACTTATGCCAGTTTGGGATGCCCTGCCACTGCTTGGGGAATCTAGATCATTACAATATCTGCTTATTTTCTAAGTGGTCCAAGAGAGTTTGAAATAAAAAAGGGAATGATCACTGGGATAAATCAGATATGGGTGAACTTATCAAAGTTCAATAAACATAAAAGTGATGAATTCTGAAGTCACATAATTAACTCAGGATTACATGAGCAATAACTGAGTAATTACGCCTTTAATAATGCATTAAACTTGTCAGGAATACTTACTCATTCTGTTCAAATTTTTTAACAAGATCGCCTATAGCGATTGACTATAATTAGATATTGCCTCAGAAAACATCGACAGCTCCTAATTGATACCTTTTATTATAAAGCTAGATGCCAAACATTGCTGTTGAGTGGATTAAGGATATGAGATGCTTTAGGTTCTTAGGCCCTGCTTGCAGGAATTTCATTCAAGTGGGGGAGAAAAAACTCCAGTCCGGCCCGTCAATCATAGCATAAAGTTGGTTCAAGTTTGCATTGGTTTGCTTTAAATTACAGCCTGACAGCAATTGCTATTGCCAGGGCTGTCAGGAAGAGAAACTAGGAGCGGGGTGGGGGGTGGGGATGGAACCAGGATCTTATCCTGCCTCCTGCTTTCCTGGGGATGATCAGGAGAGGTGGACTTGAGAGAAAGTAGAGAACAAAGTCAGGCCTGCCTGAGGTGCGGGGAGGGAGCCAGTTTTCACCATCCGGCGGCAGGAGGCGTCCCCTCCCCACCGCCCGATGCTCTTGTAGCTGTGTTTTATATTTTCTCTACAGCTATTTGGGACACAACTCCAAACCTTCACTGAGGTAGAGAGAGCCTGTGTTTGGGGGTGTCGGGAACATTCCCCACCGTCTGCCCATGCTCTAGGAAATCATCTTTGTATTTTTTTAACCTGAACCTAGAATTTCTGTGAGAGGAGAAATTGAGAATGTCCATAAATTCCTCCCCACAGAAATAAAATAAATAATAAAAAAGGGCACAGCATTTACCAAAACAAAGATTTCCAAAGGCTGGTGGGAGGAGCGTTTGTATGGATCTGCTAGGGCATTAGCCTCAGTGTTGTTGTCTGCCGAATGGTCCTTTTAGTGGGTGCAAAGCAAGGTGCCCAGAGCAAGGAAGCGAGTGTGGAGGGATCGATCGTAATGGCTGCACTACCTAGTGCTGTACGAGACGGCCAGCTGTTGAGTTAAATACCTCGTCCTTATGCTCTGGCAAAAAAAAAATCATCTTCAAAATGAAAATGTGTGATATTCATGGGATGGGAAGACATCAAAACAAAAGAGCAGTCTTAATTTAATCATTATTGCAGGTGCTGGGTGTGGGATAAATATATTGGGTGAGTATTAACAGAGACATGTGATTCGTAAGTTGGTGCTTCTTACAGAAGACTTACTTCTTTCTTTCGCTTCTCAGCAAAAATCACTAAAGATACTGATGATCTCAAAATTTCCCATGATTTTTGTCCTATTAAAAACAATGGCCTAGATGGTAACAACATAAATGGAATTTACTCAGAATGTGTGTATAAATGCAGATAGTCACATTTTATGTCAGCTGAAAGATCCACTGGAGTTAATAATATAAGAGTATATAAAAATATGTAAAATGTAAGAACCAAGGCAATCACATATTTTCAGGAAAAAGTTATCTTCTGAAATGTTAAAAACTATTAAAAGCAAGAGGCAACTAGTTACAAAAAATTAACATTCATTTTAATATCATCTTCCAATATTTTTTGAGAATTTCATAGAAGTACTAATATTTTACTTACCTCAGTTTAAATTCACATTTTACCCTCTCAACTTCATGACTTTTTATTTAATTAATACTCTTGCATATATAAAATATCTAAATGTGCACGTATGTATGAGTACATCCTGCTGAGTGCATTTAGAATTGCTCCCGTGAATATGTACTTAAGGCTGACCCTTACAGCAGGAAAAATTCAAATCTTACTCATGAAGACAAAAATACAAACAAAATTTAAAGTGAGAATGTTTCCATGACTTAACTTCAAATGCATTTAAATTTTAGACATTTAAATTTAGTGTGGATAGACATTTTAGTTAAAAAAATTATAGAAAAATTAGTTTAAATTCAAAACTCCAGGACTCGTCCAGTTGTCAGTGTGAAAAAGGTAGTAACATGCTTCACACATGTTCTGTCTAGACTTGTGTATATTCAAATTTCAGAGTTATAGGAACTGCTTAACATTGCAGAATATCCCGTAGCAGCTATGTGTGACTGTTGTGAATGCTGCGCTGATTTGTGAATAACTTGAGAACTCTAAATTGGACCAGGAAAAGAAGCTGGGAAATGGATGCTTGTCACCACTAGGAAATGATGCCCTGCTTCTGAGGAATCCATCACACTCCTGTGCACAGCAGAGATTTGACAAGCTAATTAATTTATCTTTTTTTCTCTCTCTTCTGAAATCCTCCCCAACTCCAGAGTAGTGGTCTTCTCTGACCATGGCCTCAGCAAAACCCTCAGATCCAGCACGTAATAAAGCTAATAAATGGTAGGCATGTTTATAGCTGCCTGCAGAGAAAATTTCCCCAGCTCCTTCAGAATGCTGCCTGTCAGACGAGAGAGCCAACGTCCAAGTTCTACAGTACCACGTACACCCGTGCAGAGATGGCGTGCAGCTACAGAGATGCTGAGTGGTTCACACAGTAGCAAACTTGTTTAAGCTTTGATCCACACAGGTGGCCCCTGTAAGCAAAGATGAGTCTGGTACCATGTCACCTGGGGTTGTTTGCCCAGGGATGTTTATTTTAACTTCTTGCATTTGTTGTCTGTGCGTATAGTGTCAAACTCCTTATACATCTCTATCAGGGCGAGGTAATATTCGCTTTTAAAGACAAAAAGACAAGGAATGCTAGACCCAATCATGCTTAAACATTGTTATAAGTCAGTGGTTCTCAACCTTCCTAGTGATGTGGCCCTTTAATCCAGTTCCTCATGTTGTGATGATCCCAACCATAAAATTATTTTTGTTGCTACTTTATACCTCTAATTTCGCAGCGGTCACAAATTGTAATATAAAGATTTTTGGAGATGGAAGTTTGACAAAAGGGCAGCAACCCACAGGTTGTTACATGTTTAAGTGTGCTAACTTGGAAAATATTATCTATCCTTACATGGACGAAACCTATTTCACATATGTGTCTTTATATAAGTAAATCACATTTGTCTATCTGCTTCCACGTTTCTTCAGTTTCAGTAGTGTTGTTATTTTTAGCACCTGCCATCCATTTAATATGTCCTTAGAGGCCAAAGAAATACTGACACTTTAAATGTAAATGTTAAGTGTAAAATGATTCCTCATTACAGAAGTGATCGAATATGAAATGAAAGTCCTTCTTAGAGACTCATTAGGCATCTTTCCTACCCTTCCCCCACCTCTTCTGCTAAACTCTCCTTCTAAATTACACACCTGCTCCTGGGGACCTAACCCACAGCCTGGGGCTTGTCCAAATGCTGCCTGGGGTGTCCCCAGACCAAGCTGCAGGAAGGCGCCAAGAGAAGAAACAGTACTTCCTTGCCCTGTGCTAAGGAAAGGCTGCACTGCCCTCGGGCATGTACAAATTCCTCTGCTTTGAAGAACTTCAGAATCAGACAGTGTTCAATCATTAAACAGGACACCTAAGGGGAGTTAATATGCAGAAAAGCAAAGCTAATTCAGGCTCTCAGGTGACTGATTCGGAATTGTCCACTTAAACTCTGACCCTTTAATTTCTATATAAATGTATTCACAAGAAGGCCTTTTTCCCCCTTAACTCTTTGGCTCTCTCTAATCCCCAGAATAGAGGGGAGCCTTAGTTCAATGGAGTGGATCTTACTGTGGGGAACCCTGCAGTACGGATAATGTAAACAGAGCTGTTTGCTTGGCAAAGAGTGAATTTTCAGCTGGTTCCTGAGTTCAGGTCCTCACCAGCTGCTGTCTTCAGTGGATGTTAATGTTCTGACAGAACAACCTGAGAGAGGATTTTCTCAGCCATACCCCACCCAAGGGTTAAAGACCAGACAGCGTCGGTGACCTCAAGAAAAGGTGATACCGGCATCTAATAGGTAGAGAAAAGGCGTGCACAGGTCCTTTTCTGTCGCAGGGTGAGCTGGACCCAAACATTAAGGTACTTGGGTGGAGAAACTGAATTACATCAACTGAAGGAGGTCCTTTATAAGCCACTTCCTGAATGTAGAGAGGTGCTGAACAACCCTATCCACCCCGGCTTCTCAGCCTGGCATCAGGCATCCTATGGAGGAATGGAATCTTGATTCTGGAGTAGGCATCTCCTGACTTGAGACTCAGCTGCTCTGCATTTGTAAGCCCACGTGTTTTGTTTCTGTGAAAGGAAGGCAAGAATTGTCACCAGTGGACTCTGTAGCATTGAACTGATATGTGAGGAGGAGTCCATGGTAAATGCTAAGGGAGATTTGGGACTCAGGATCAAAGCATACTTGTTTAGAATGTGTTAACTTCAAAATGGCCTGTCTTTTTTTTTTTTTTTTGAAGAATGATGAATCTCCCCCAACTCTTGGGTCTTTTCTCTGTCACCAATTCTTCATCTTTCCCTCAGTCCCCATTTTCTGCCACCAGGACTGTCTTGCTCACTTTAATCTGAGCCCCTGCCAGAGGTAGCTGTGGGAAGTGGTGATCTGAACTAGTTCCTTTCATGTTGAATCTTGCTGGGTCCTGGCACATGAAGAATAGAATTCATACTTACTGCCATGCCCCCCCCCCAAGTCCCTAGACTCTACACTTTTACGATTTTATTTACCCTATCTGAACTATACCCAATTTCTTTTTCCTAACAGGCTGGCCTATAACACCCAATATCAGCCTTTGTTAAAGGCATTCCTGGGTCTCCAGCACCCATCCTTTTGAATTTTATTTTATGACATGTTTATTTTTTTGTAGTTCTTGCCAAGGGTCACTCAGATGGCAAACTATCCCTAAAGCCCAAGGAGTCTACCCTTCCCTCATTGTTTTCCCACAGCACAGAGACCACAATTATAATCACCATGTTTCTGAGTGCTGGGAGCCTGTTGTGGCTGTGGGAACTCCTCAGTTTCCACCCTCATTATCCTAGCTCTAGTCTACCTTCCATGGTATTGAGCAAAGTACTCAACCTCTCTGAATCTTGGCTTCTATCTGTGAAGCCACACTGACGTTATCAGTTGAATAGTTTTCTTTGTTCAGATTAAATGACACAGTTTTCCTAAAGTATTCAGCTCAAAGCCTGGTTTCAGTACTCACCAACAGCCGATTTTCATGCTGTAGTCTCTAGTCTTGAAGAAGGGTTAGGGTTAAGGTTAGAGATAGGGTTAGGGTAAGTGTTAAGGTTAGGGTTAGCATTAAAGGTTAGGGGTTAGGGATTAGGGTAATGGTTAGGGTTAGGGTTAAGAGAAGAACAGATACATTATGAAGACAAAGACTGAATTTTTCACTCAGGAGGTGAGGTGTTCGTAGAGTCTAAGATCATATCTTTGCTAAGGTTTGCCAGGCAGGCTCTAGTGCCCCCCAAAACATGAACATGCACATGAATGTTCATGTGTGATTGGTGAGGTCTCATAGTACACAGTTGTTTCCAGTTAAGAAAGAAGATCTACCCATCCACTTCTGTTCTGACCAGGATGGGGGTGGGGGTGTCTGTCTCTAAGTTAAGCAAGTGACAAGGCTCAGTCTCTTTTCCTGGGGTCAAAACCAAGGAGTCAAACAGGGTAGCAAGACCCTGGAAAGTCTGCAAACAGCAGACCATTTTGTCTTTTTGTGACAGGCCTGAAGAAACAAAGAAAAGATTAACCTGATTTCATGCAACGTCCCCCCCCCCCACCTTAATATGCTTACTTCAGGGGATGATGGGGAGAGGAAGGGTCTCTGAGACTAAGCCCTCCTTTGAAGAGTTAGACTAACTCACAACCTCAAACCATCTGGAACCTAACACCCTGGGGCTTGATGGATGTTGATATCAGGCATCCATGTGGCCTCAGCCCTGGCTCAGCCTGCGCTCAGCCCTCCATCCTTAGGGAGAATCCCTGACCCTGTTCAGGCCACAGCAGCTCCTTTTCTGCAGTGAAGTATAGTTTCCCATCTCTGCATAGGATTCTGGGCTTGCCCCACAAGGTCTGGGCTAGGACCTTTATCATCCTGACCTCATTCAGGTGGGTTTGTAGAAGGGTCTCCTTCAGGGCTGTAGCTCCTGTTTCCTGTATTCCCTGTTGCCTGGGGGAGCCATACAGTCTGTTCTCGATGCTTCTCAGATCCACACATATCAGGGTTAAATAAGTACAAATCCAGGACAGTGTCCAAACAGTTCATTTAATTCCTATGAACTTCAGTGTCTCTAAGTGTCAGGCAAGGACAATGATGGCCTTTCCTTCAGAAGGTGGATGCCACAAAAAGGTAGAGATGGCATGGGACAAATATCTCTGTACCTGGCCAAACTGGTCTAATTGGAAATAAGTTCTCAAATAAATGTGTCTGGGGTTCACCTTTTATAGAACTGCTGTCAGTGTGCCCTGGATACCAGCCCACTCCTGGAAAAGAGGAGCAAGCTGCATGTGACCTCGGGTGACAGGAAGAACATGGCATGGTTTTTTCACCTGTGTAGAGTAAAGGACTTCTTCCACATTCTTGTGTGTCAAAGCTCCTGCTCCAGTTTCTAGAGAACCTTGGTTCTAGCCCACGGGAAGTCCCATGGAGGTGGCAATGCTTCAGAACAGGAAGAGCTGTGATGGACACCAGAGGTACTTATTCCCAGAGTGATGACTATACTCTACCTCTGAGAGAGCACACTAGGATGCCCGCTAGTAGCAGAAGGCAAGCAGCAAGCTCTGCATCCAGGGGTATATAGCAGAGTCGGCACATGTCCAAGAATCAATTAGTAGCTCCAGTGAGATAAGTGTCAAGAGTACTAAGCTTGGGTCCTTGGGGAAATAGACACCAAAGTGATTTTGTAGGGGACCATCCGTGCAAGATAAGGGTGAAGTGCACAGAATTAGGTGGGGGAGAGGCGCCAGACCATGCTGTAAACTTGGCACCCGCCGAAGGAGAACGGCTGGGTGTATAGAGCTTTGGGTAACAGGGGGACGCTGCCAAAGTTTCAGGCGAGATGCTAGGGAGCTATAGGGTCAAGATATTTATTACGGGCATCTGACTAGGGCGATGATAGTCTTATTCTGTATTGACCTCACTGGAAGCGGTGAGGGGAAGAGTGATGTCAACGACACAGAAGATTCAAAGGTGTGGTGCTTGGAGGGTGTCAGTGACCCATGCTTTCCGCAGCTGATTTTTTTGTTTTTGTTTTTGAAGAGACATAGAGCAGGGCAGCTACATGGCTACCACACAGCTGGTCATTTCTCGAAAGCTTCATTGTTGAAAATGTCTGTGTTGATAAAAAGTAGATGGGCATACGGCCTCACCCTTTACCCCAAGTTTACTCAAAAAGCACTGGAGTACCCGGATGAGCAGGCCCCCCCCACACACACAGAGAGAGAGACTGGGACAGACAGCGAGACTGTCATGGAGCAAGTATTGAACATAGTTCCAGTCTAAAATCTGCTGTGGGTAAGATATGCAGCATTGAGGGAAAAAAAAAGTCCCCGTCCCTTAATTTTATTTATTTATTTGTTTGTTTATTTTTTCAACTGCAATATGGGAGGCTTCACTTGTATCGCTTTTTACTATCATCTTGTGTATTTATGGATTACTTCCACAACCAAAATCCAGTAGAGAAAGTCAGTCTCCAGGAAGAGCTCCAGAGAAGCAAGGAACAGCAAGAATGCTCATTCTTCCAGCACGTATTTACCGAGGAGCCAGGGAGCAGAGCATGCTGGGCGCTGCTTGCAGGTTAGTGAGCAAACAACGGCATCCTTGCCCTTCTGGACTCATGTTGTGGTGGGGATACAGAGGGAAAGATGGAATAGTGAAGTGAACTATGCAGGCATTTGGGGGAGATAAAGAGCATTCAGTGTCAGGCAGCTGTCAGCAGTGCGGTCTCTGAAAGGTTCCACACACTGTTCAGGTGTCCAACAGGAAGGGTCATTTACGGCTCCACACATATTTATGGAGCACTCTCTGTGTGCCAGGCTTGGGGCTATCTGTTAGGTTAAGTGAGTCCTCAGTCAAAGCCAGGGACAAAAGCTTCCTTCTTGGATATTTTCCCAGACCTGCTGGGTTCTTTGTTAAAACAGTGTTCACCACACTGGTTGGGGCATTTCTTGAGGCTTGAAGATTTCCACAGCCTAAATCCTTTGCCTTTTCTCCCTTGTGGAAGAAGCAACTGGAAAGGATGAAGTGAGCAGCGTTTGACAGAGTCAGGGGCTGCTGCCTTTACCAGTTCAGCCAGGTAGGAGCTGTGCAACTTGGGGCAAAAGACATTTTTTTCCCAGGCCTCATTCTCAGTTTTCCTATCTATGGAGTGGATTGGCCACAATCTATTCAGATTCCAAAATGACAGCAAAGAAATGCAGGCTTTTTGTATGATTTACATAAACCTTCTTATCTAGATGTTCATAAACTTCTATGTAAACTTCATTTTCTTCAAAACAAAACAATTATACTGAGTCCCAGCCAATCCTCATCAGGTAAGTGTGTGTGTCTTGTACTTTTTGGGTATGAGTGTGGGATGCATGCATACAGACAGACAGACAGACACAGTTACAATTATGCAAGGTGTGCATGTGGAGATCAGAACACAACTAAGTGTTGGTCTGTCTTCTACTATTTTTAAGATTTAAGATTTAAGCTGTTCACTGCTGTGTGTGGTAGCCTAGCTGGTCTGGTCTGCAAGGTTCTGTAGATTCTTGTGTCTCTACCTCTCATCCTTTTACAGGAAGGTTGGAATTACAGATGCATACTCTCATGGCTAGGATTTACATGTTTTCTGGGGATTTGAACTCAGATCTTCATCCTTGCACGGCAAATGATTTTACCCACTAAGCTATCTCTCCAGCCCAGGGGATAATTTTAAAAACAAAACTTGTATACAGTTCCCAACTCTGCCCCTTTCTCTTTATGTAGCCTTGCCACTCCATCCTCACCCACGCTTGCCCTCAGCTGCTGGACATCTCATTTTTGCTAGGCAGGTACTCACCCCCTGAACTACACCAGCAAGCAGCCTCTAACTTCACACAAGGGAACTTGTTTTCTCCTAGGAAGTATTATGGGTCATTTTGGGAACCCAAGAAAAGCTCTGGCTGGAAACATCAGGCCCTGCTGAATCTGGATTCTGATTGAATGGGGTCACATCTTTGGGCATCTCTCTCTTGTTTTTGTACTTTGAGACCCTGAGGTTGCAGGAGAATAGGGTGACTTTTGTTAAACAGATGCTGCTTGGCACTTGTGTTGGAGGTCAGGGTGTTCCGTCAGAGGCGGAGGTAATGTATTTATTTGTCATTGCCTACATTTCGTGTCCCCGGGTCTCTGTTCCTTCAGTTTATTCTGTCCAAGGCCATTGGGGTCCAACAGAGATCAACAGTGTTTCTACAGAGATGAGGCAGCTCGTCAAAGCCTGAATTAGATGTTAAATCTTTTTGAAATGGGGAGGAGGTGAAGGGAGGGGCAGAATTATATCGTGCAAAGAATTTATCCTGTGTTGTTTCCTGTGAGATAATGTCCCCGGGAAGATTTGTTGCCAAGCAAGTTGCAAACTGCTGTTGCAGGCTGATAGGTGTTGCCAATTCATTTTGATGAATTTTGCTAGTTGAAAAAGTATTTTTTTCCCTCTCCTTTCATACACTGGGGCTGGCTGGAGATGGACAATGGCATCTAAGGCCAAGGCAGCATACCCTCCCATGCTCGGGATATGTGCTATATGTGATTCAAAAGGTATCTGGTTCAACAGAAAACTCAGATAAAATAGCAGGTAAACAATGGCTTAGCATCAGCACTTATCCTCAGATTGTTACTTCTCCTAATGATTTACTTTTCTGCATGAGTTTCTTCCTAGATCCTATCCCTGTCCTCTACTTGGTCTAAGAAACATCCTTATTCGCCTGTCCCTACAATGAAAGGGAGGGACACAATGATGTGGAGTAGAGTTCGGCAGGTGCGGGCACACACTTTGTATCTAAGTGACATGTCACCATATCTCCGTGAGAGCGCCTTCCTTGCAGCATGGAGATGAACACAGCACAGGTCCACCTGGTACTGGTGCCCTCGTTACTCTCATGCTTGCCATCCAAAAGCAGGGAGTGAGCAGATCCAAGTATAGATGTGACCTCATTCCTTGCTGTCAAAACAGTCCCTCTGCACACTCTGAGACTCAAGAGCAAAAGGGGTGTGGGAGGGGTAAACTCAAAATTCTCCAGCTGCTCTGTACACATATGCACATGGACTCAGACTTCCATGTAATTTTCAGTGGTTTCTTAGGGGTGCAGTGAGAAGCAGTTGGTTCAGTTAGTGCTCAACAAGCATTCACAGGGATGATGAGGGCACTGGGATGATGTTGGAGTGGATAAGGTACCACTCTGACTCTTGGAAGTGTAGCCTCCAGGCACCATAAACACCACCGTAGCCACCAGTGTTTCCAGCTCAGCCCCAGCCTGGGGCCCTGCTCATTCTCCCGGCCTCTCTTACAGCCATGTTTTTCCCTCCCCACACTTCCCACCTGGCAGTGCACTATCCTCTGGCCCTCACTGGCACATTCTAGGGTCCACAATGCATCCCATCGTTGCCTTCACCGCCTCCCTTTTAGAAACCATGCATATTGTTTGTACTGTAGATTGGACATCTTTTCCTATCCCTGGCCCAGGCCATGCCCACCTGCATTCTTCCTACTGGGGACCTAAGTCCCATACTTCCCTCACCTCTGGGGTCAGTCACTATGCTCCTTTTGTTCCTCACTCTCACATAAGCCAGTCATCTCCTTTGCCCTAATTTTTGCTCTAAACGCTGTTGTAACTTTTATGTTGGCCCTTTGATATTTCTTGCTCATCCAAACCCTCAGCCACAGTGACCCCATAGAGATCCAGAAAGTTTGAGCTGTCCTCAGTGGAGGTTTCATCTGATAAGACTCTTCTCTGTTTCAACCTGCCTTACCTTCAGTATTTTTCCCCTTTCCTAAACAATTCCATCCATGTCCCTCTTACTTGGGCTCAGCTACCTTTCAGCTTTGGATCAAGATCTTGTAGCATTTTCCTCATTGTACTCCAGGAAGTTCTTCTCTGATTGTTCTTGTGGTCCCAAATATAAAAGGTAACAGCCTTTGGGATTATCCCAGCCTTTGTTCATTGCTGGTAGATTACTATGACTACCAGCACTGGTTAGTTTTAACTGTCAGCCTGACACCCCTAAAATATTCTTAATGAAAAATTAATCTAGACCAGCATGGCCTGTGGACATGTCTGTGACAGAGATTGCCTTGGTTGTTAATTGATGTAGAAGACCCATCCCATTGTGAGAAGCACCATTCCCTAAGCTTGGGTCTCTGAATTGTGTAATAGTAAATAAAGCTAGCTAGGAGAAAGTAAGCAAAAAAGGAAGGATTGCATGTATTATCTCTTTGATCTTGAGTATGGATGTACTAAGATAAACTACACGAGTTCCTTCGTGATATCCACAAAATAATGGACTGTAAATTGGAATTGCAGTCTCATTCATCCCATTCTTCTCCTGTGCTGCTTTTTGTTACTATATTTTACTACAATAATAAAAATGAAATCCAGGTCCCAACTAATGTGTTATATGTCAGAAGCAGCTCGGTATTTTGTTCCCAGATATATAATGCTCATGAAGAAATAATCTGTAGGATATATATGCTCTTCCTTGGGCTGCTCTCCTTACATCTAGGTGTCTCATACATTTGTGGAGGCCTGAAAGCACAGGTAGAAAGAGTTCTTGTCTCTGTGACATAGGATGCAAAATTAAGTCAACTGTCTCTTCTCCCTGGGGTTCAGTTTACTAGCCCAGAAAAGGAGGGTTAGAAAGCTTTCGAGGAAACTTTGCATTTTCTAGGGGTTTATTTCACTCTCTGAAATTCTATTTGGAGATCTTCAGGTATGGTGTAGGAAGAGCCTCGTGTTTAGTTGAGTATGAAGTGAGTAAAGTTTGGAGAGAGATTGTCTTCCTTGGATGATGACACCTGGATTAGCTCACCTGGCAAAGGCTGTACCTTGGGTTTCCAGGATTCCCTGTATACCTATGTTATTCCAATTCTTGGAAGCCCTTTCCAAGGAGTTGTTTCTGCTCAGATAGGAGGTTCACAGAAAAATGTCAGAGGGGCAGTGACTGGAAAGCCTTCTGAGAAGCCACTGTACTTTCCTGAGGAAAGAAAAGAGATGCTTGTTTATAAAGACCCAGGGCTCAAGAAGCTATGTGTGTATGTGATGCAGGGTTCGGGAGTATATAACTTTGACACGAAAGAGTGCTATTTTGGTAGAAAAGAGAGGAAGATATTCTCTTGGGGCCACTGAATACCCCTCACATAGTTATAAAATCCCAAGGGATCCTGTTCCTCAAATTAGAACACCCTCCATGTCAGATGTGGGACATTGACTGGATAAGAGTCTCAAAAGGAGTGATCTCTATAGCAAGTTATCTTGGTCAGCTCACTTTATGGAATTATTTTCTGCCTATCTTTGCTGCCTCATATGAAAAGTGGGAATGATAATAATGTCTATCTTAGGAGTAAATGAGGGTTACTTACTGTGTATAAACCACTTAGGAAAATGCCATTTAATAAAAGTGTCTGAAATAAACTATAGGTATCTCTAAAACAACAGTAAGTGTTTGAACAATAGCTGTATTCGAGCACACGGCAACATTGTCCATGGTAGTAGGTAGAGGTGAGGGTTCTAGGCAAACAGTTGGGGCAGAGAAAACAATGGAAACCATGGTTTACCTTAAGGATTCTTTGGTAGACTCCATTACTGGCTCAATGGACTACCCACTCATGCTACTGACTAGGTGACTTAGGCTTCTTCTTCATAATCTTCCATAGAAGAATGGAGTAATTTATCTCTTCTCTATTGTAGAGCAAAACTATCCTTCTCCAAGGGAGCATTCCTTACCTGTGGTTGAAAGAGCATGGGGCTACACTTCAAACTGCTTTGCCTCAGATCTTGACTTTGCCATTTGCTAACTGTGTAGAATTAAGGCAGTTATCATGGCCATGGTCGGAGGTGAGAGTAGTTTGGGTCACATCACAGGAGTGACTGGAAGAGCTTTGTCCACTGTACTTTATTCAAGCGTGAACATGACTCTGTTTTACAAGCTGATGATTATGTTAGATGTCCACAGAGCTTAAATCCTGGTATGTAGGAACTCACTTAAATACTCATTCATAGAATATCGAGGTCAGAAATTGTCCCCCTTTCGTTCTTGAAATGTTAAAATTCAATAGGAAAGTGACCCATTCAAAGCTGAACTCTATTTTATAAAGATGTTTTCAGCGGGCTTTGGGTAAAAAATATTTCATAAATCAGGGAAGCCACTAAATCAGGGAGTAGGGGAAGAAATAGGCTTGTTACAGCAATACCATTTTGGTGCAGGAAGGTGATATATTCAACGTTTTTTACTATATTTGGCTGCAAACTCAAGACAGTTGTTGCCTTGATCTATGGCAGAGATTCAGTTGCAGGGAACCATTTGAACTAACCCTCCTCAGGGCTTCCTGCTGCGACAAAGAGCCATAAATGATGATGATTGGGTGACTATTTTAAAAATGAGAAAGGAAGGCCATTTCAACTGGAGACTGCTAATAGATTCATAGAGCTTCTGATTGTGCTGATTGGACCCCTGAGTTCTTGGCTGGTTGAAGGCAAAGCTGTGACTACGGTGTCTGCACACAGAGGCTTTCCTCAGGTTGCCAGCTGTCCTCCCTGGGACACATACTCAGGCAGGGGTTTTGCAACCATAATAAACATTAGGAATGTCGATGGGACCCATATCTGTGGGCAGGAGAAGAAGAAAGGAAGAGAAGAGGATAGAGGGAAAGTGAAGCTACAATCCAACCACAGAGACAACCTCCATTGACCTCTTGGGAAAATCTGGAGCTGGAATCATCTTTAAAGTTGTCTCTAGTATGCTAAAGTGGCTCAGCTTTTACACCATGGCATCAATAAATCACTCTGCCCACAGTGCCTTAATGGAAGAGTATGATGGCCCAATAGGGCAGCTAAGCAATTGTTAAAGAGGCTCACAGGTAGGGGTGCTGGTCTATGGCATCGCCAGTAGATACAGCAACAAGGCACTCATTACATTGTTGTTTAGCTGGATGACAGTGTCCCCAGAAATCTTGCTAGAAGGCTGCTGTTTGGGCAACGTTTTGACTAGTGCTTGTCTGGAAGATGTCTCAAAATAAGACAAGATTACTGTTTGATTCCACCACGTTATAGACTTGGGATGAGAATAATAGTCACTTTGAACTATCTAAGACTTTGATACAATCTTCTCCCTTGCCCCAAACCCAAGGGATTTTTAGAGTGAGATGTCCTTGTGTTGAGCATGGCCCTGGACTCACTAATCTTCAAACTTGGCTAACCTCTTTCCAGCTGCTTGACCTGGGTACAATGACTTGACTTCTCTCATCCTCTATCTCTTTCACTATAAAATGAGACTAATAGGGGTATTTACCTCAGGTATTATTGTAAAGCTCTTTGCTAGTGCACACTCCACATAATTAGCAGTCAAAATAAGTCATCAGTTTCTACAGTCTGTAGTATACCAGGGAGGGGTGAAAGGCCACTCATCCATTTCCTTTCTATGGAGGATAGTGTGATGATAATAGCAGTTCCAGCTTGGACCCATGAACAGAACTCTTGTTTGGGTCACAAATGTATTTCCAAAGGGTCTCTGTGATCAGCTTCTCCTTAAAGGCCCAGAGATGGTGAAAATCCACACATTGAGTCTCAAAGTTTCCTTAGTGATTATATTCCACTTGATTAGAAGCAAGAGGCCTTCTGCAATGCCAGGCCTATGTAGGATCACAATTTATTCCCTTTAATTTGTAAGGGTAGAAAATTTTAACTTGGGAACTTAAACTTGTGAGCTTTATGTTTCTAAGAAATGCCCTTCTTTGTTCCTGGACCGAGAAGTGCAAACAGTCCCTAATCGTCCCCTAGTCACCACACCTGGGCTCAGCCAATCACTGACTGCCCCGTTAGAAAAGTCCCTTACCCCTAGACCCCCTCCTGTTCTGTGGTTTTTGCCTTTATAAACTCTGTGATTCTGCTGCTCAAGGCTCTCCACCACCCCTTTGCATGGGAGCTGTGTGCAGAGCCCTGGCCACCAGCTATTGAGTAAAACATCTTGCTGTTGCATCAAGCTCTCGTCTTCGTTGGTTATTGGGGTGTGGCGTCTATCCTGAGAAACGGAGGGCCTCCCCACCTCAGGGGTCCTACAAATTTAATCTGTCCTTCTACTAAATGATATGTGTTTATCCACTTATTGAGCCTCTCATTAAGTTTTGGTTTTCACTGTATGAAGGACCTTTGCTAGCCAACCATCCTGATAAGAAGAGACACAATACACAGGAAACATGATCCCTTCATCACAGAGCTTAAAGCCTAATGAGAAATATGACAAAAGCAAAACAACAGTTGAATGACAAGATTCCTTCTTAGAATATATAATATTATCATTTCACTCACAAAATAAAAATATTCCAAAAATGTTGTTCCAGCAGAGTATAGATCCAAAGGAGAAGTGAAATTAAAACAACACAATGCTTTGGAGACCTATTTGCATTAAGTGTGGCAGAAAGAGAATTGCTGCCCATACAATAAAAGGAATCATGCAAACTGAAAAGGGAAAGCATCCATAATTCCACAAATTAAATGTAGATATAATTTCAAAGGCACAGAGAGAACATAGAACTCAAAATATAGGAAACAAAAATAGCTAATACATGTTGACAGTATTTAATATCAGAGGTAATCAAATAAAAAACTTGAATAGAAAAGTGATGTAATATAGTTCATAAATAAATTAGCAAAGTTTATCAAAGCAACTGTATTCTGGGGAGTTTGTGATGATGTAAGTACTTTTTTTTCTTTATTATTATTACTACTGTTTATTCACTTTGTATCTGAGATGTAGCCCCCTCCCTCATCTCCTGGTCCCACCCTCCATTCTTATTCCCCCTGCCATGTCTCTCCCCTAGTCCACAGATAGGGGGGTCCTCCTCTCCTACTATCTGAACCTAGCCTATCAGGTCTCATCAGGACTGTCTGGATCCTCTTTCTCTGTAGCTTAGTAAGGCTACTTCACCAGGGGGAGGTGATCAAAGAGCAAGCAATCAAGTTCATGCCAATAACTGCTCCTGCTCCCCTTACTAGGGTAACCCCCTGGAGACTGAGCTGTCCATTGTCCATCTGAGCAGGAGGTCTAGGTCTCCTCCATGCATGGTCGTTGGTTGATTTGTCAATCTCTGCAGGTACCCCTGGGCCCAGATATTTTGGCTCTGTTGGTCTCCTTGTGGAGCTCCTGTTCCCTCCAGGTCTTTCCATTTCCTGCTTCTTCCATGAGTCCCTGCACTCTACTCAAAGTTTGGCTGTGAATCTCGGCATCTGCTTTAATACCCAGCTGGGAAGAGTCTTTCAGAAGGCCCCTGTGATAGGCTCCTGTCCTGTTGCCTGTCTTCTCCTACTTCCAATGTCTACCCTGTTTGCCCTTCTGAATGAAGATTAAGCATCTTTCCTAGGGTCCTCCTTGTTGTTTAGCTTCCTTAGGACTATAGATTTTAGTATGTTTATCCTATATCACATGGCTAATATCCACTTATAAGTGAGTATATACCCTGTGCGCCTTTCTGCTTCTGGGTTACTTCACTCAGGGGGAGAAAACTTCTTAAACAGAATACCAACAGCACAGGCTTCAAGATCAACAATCAGTAAATGGGACCTCATGAAACTAAAATGCTCCTAGAAATCAAAGGACACTGTCGACAGAACAAAACAACAGCCTATAGACTTGGAAAAAATCTTCACCAACCCTACATCTGACAAAGGGTTAATATCCAGAATATATAAAGAACTCAAGACGTTAAACACCAACAAACCAATTAAAAAATGGGTTACAGAGGTAAACAGAGACTTCTCAATAGAGGAATATCGAACGGTGGAGAAACACTTAAAGAAATGTTTAAGAGGTCAAAATAAAATGCTCTTCTTGGATTGAGATAATCTATTCTTCCATTAGAGTCATGCTTATAGTAGAAGGAAGCAGAGACAGTTCACTCACTGTGAATTCAAGTGGTGATGTCTAAGGCATGACACAGACATGTAGAAGGATAGGGGTTGAGGGCCAGACCAAGGGAGGAAGGAATTTGTTGTTTATTCAGCAGTAGAGTTACAGTCTGTGACTCGAATGAGCTGAGACTCATTCTTCTTCATAGATAGGCAGCAAGGTTTTTAACTCAGGGTAGAAGGAATCTGCCAGCTATTCGGTTCTAACATTAACAAGCTCTTTGCTATTCAGTTCTGACTCATTCCCAAAACACCAGACTGAAAGAAGCCCAAGGCAAAGCCAAATAGATGCTACTCAAAAATGGAGGCTGGGGCCGAGGGGCACAAACCCACTTAGGAAGGGCATGGACAGGTACCAGAGCCAGGGGGTGCCCTGACTATGAGGAAACTGCTGTCTTTGAAAAAACATTTGCTTACAATTTAGCTGGAAGATAGGATCAAAACACAAGAGTTAGTGCAGGGCAAAAGAGAGCATTTTATTTTGACCTCTCGAACTGCAAAATTCTCTATTGGTGTCTAGATTCATCAAATCCTATTAAGTAACTGTTGTCAGTTTCAAGATTCATCTCATTTCTGCTAATATTCAAGCCAATTTCAGATGAGATTATTACTTACCTATTGAAAAATTCTCTCTGTTTCTGAGCATTCTGTTTCCCTATATTCCCTGTGATATCATATTCACAAATCAAGCATATCTTCTGAATACTACATTTTGATAGGAAAATGTTGTACACATTTATGTGATTTCTTATTGTGCTTAAGGCACAGATGAACGATTTCAATTGAGTACATTACTATAAGTTCAGTATAGATTGAACATGTATGTATATTAATATAGCCATGAAACATTTCAAGTCTGATATGGCATGAATAACTGTTTTATTTATAAGAATTTCATGACAGGAAAGCATATCTGGCTATTAGTTATTCCATGGGTGACCTTGTTTATATGCTTAAAATTTTCCCTTGCTTACATGATGTGGACACAAATATTCAATGATTATGGTTGGAATTAAAACAAATTTTCAAAGTAAAAAAAGAAGAAATAAAGAAACAATCAACATCCGTAGTCATCCAAGAAATGCAAATCAAAACAACTATGAGATCCTACCTTATTGCCATCAGAATGGCTAAGATCAAAAACTCAAGTGACAACACATGCTAGAGAGGATGTGGAGAAAGGATAACATACTCCTCCATTGCTGGTGGGAATGTAAACTTGTACAACCCCTTTGGAAATCACTGTGGTATTTTTCTCAGGAAATTAAGAATAGTGATTCCTCAAGATCCAGTTATTCCACTCCTGGGCATATATCCAAAAGATGCCCAACCATACAACAAGGACATTTGCTCAGCTATTTCAGAGCAACTTTATTCATAATAGCCAGAACCTGGAAACAACCTAGATGTAGTTAACTGAGGAATGGATAAGGAAATTATGGTACATTTACACAATAGAATACTACTCAGCAATTAAAAACAGGGAAATCATGAAATTTTTAGGCAAATGGATGGAACTAGAAAAGATGTAGTACTTCCATTCAGTTGGTGGAATTAGAAATCAACATACATTTAGGAAAGACAACCTGATAAAGTATAACAAGGAATATACAAGCATTCATTCCACCTTGAAGTTCACATGGCATTTTTCCTGTGTGTGTCTCTCTATCTTCATTCCCAAAGTAGTTCCACTAATAAGGACACCAGGAGATCCAAGATGGCTGCCACGAGAGAACACTGTGTCTGAGGAGTAGGAGAGCAGAAACAACGCAGCGACCAGGAGACTGAACTCTGGGACCTAAAACGCCAGCATTGTGAGTGCCAGGTGAGCGGAACTCCTACGGTGAGAAAATCAAGTG
>CM053766.1:134357862-134395266 GCA_028658305.1 Pachyuromys duprasi | reverse complement strand
TTGTTTTCTCCTCCACTCAATGTCCATCCCATTTGTTCATTCAAACAAGCATTGATCATATCAACCTGGGTCCTCCTTCCTGTATATCCTCTCTAGGTGTGTAGATTTCTGCTTGACCTTCCTATCCTATAGGTCTATATAAGTGAGTAAAATTGTATTTGCCAGCGATAGTAGTCAATAGTAAAGCATTTGCCTAGATGTGAGGGGTTCTGAGTTTAGTTTTAGGACCACAAAATAATGATTCAGGCAAGTTTATTCTGGTTTTTAATATGTAAAGACTCATATAATAATATGAGTCTGCATAATAAAATTTAGTATGGATGAAAAATGCATTAAATCATACTGCTTGTGAACAGTGACAGAGGTCTGGAAGATTATTAATTTTCATGTTTTTCCAAGTTACCATATGAAACCTGTATCTCTTTAACAAAAAAAATTGGTTCCAAAATTATTCAGTGTATGCTGAAAATGGAAAGAGCTTAAAACTAAAAGGAAGGTGATCAGAAATTCCGGAAGTAGAGGAGGCTATTGGATCATAGCATGCCTTAGAATTAGGAGTAGTCCATGAGATTGCTGCAGACTTGAGAAAGTGAGGCAAGGATGATCACTGCTGTGTCTCCAAGGGTCATGGAACCCTCTCCTGCAGACCCCTGGATTACACAAGAACACAGTGGCTTCTCCCATGGGTAGAAGCCTGTCCCTTCCAGGCTCTTCTCCTCTTAGACTGCAGCTGCTATACCAACTGTCCACTGTGGCCTGTTGTAGAGAGAGAGGAAGGAAAGCTTCAGCCTCTGTATTTCAAAGGACTTTCCTTTTCATTGAGGAAATGTTGGGCAATGCAAATGAACAATAGGTTTCATTTCCAGACTCTTGAGGGAGAAGCTGTTCCTTGATTGATGCAGGAAGGAAATCTGAGCTAGCCAGTACAGAAACTAGGACTATGTGACCACACCAAAAGGCTCAGGGCAGAGAAACCCACATTGTCTTTTGGTCATTAATTGAGCTAAGACTTCCAAGACCTACGAGATTTAACATTTGAGGACATAAACAATGCAGTCTCTTGAGGGACCCAGAGGGGGAAAAATATGAACTGTCAGAGCTTCTAGGCCATTGGACTTGGTATTTTTATAAAGAGAGAGTTAATAATAATTTATTGAAAACATGCAATGTACTGGGTGCCATACTAGATATGTCGCAAACACCATTTCATATAAAATCATTTAACCATACCCTTTTAGATCTTGTGAAATTACATCCTTGAGACTCAGTGAAATGTCACTCAATAACCAAACATTGCCAGTACAGCTGTCAAATATAAGTGATTAATTAGGGAGATGATGAGGCTACTTGCTACTCTGTTGAATATCATGGACATAGACTATGTTCTTAGACTTATTTATTTTTATTTTTTGTGTGTGTTTTTCCTTTATGTATGTACATGCATTACCTGTTTGCCTGGAGTCCCCGGAGGACTGAAAAGAGTGTGAGGTACCCTAAAACTGGAGTTACAGGTGATTGTGGACCAGGTGATGTGGGTTTTAGAACCTGTCTTCTGCAAGAGCAGTAAGTGCTCTTATTTGCTGAGCCATCTCTCTAGCCCAAATCATTTCTAACATTGTAGAAAGTCATGATGGTAAGACAGGGTAGTAAAACAGGTGTTCTGGATAGTTTTATGTCAACTTGACACAAGATAGGTCATCTTAAAGGAGGGAACCTCAAAGAAAAAAATGTCTCCATAAGATCTGGCTGTGGGACATTTTCTTAATTAGTGACTAACAGGAGCTAGCCCAGCCCCTTGTGGGTCATACCATCCATAGGCTGGTGGTCCTAGGTTCTAAAAGAAAGAAAGCTGAGCAAGCCATAGAAAGCAAGCCAGTAAACAGTACCCCTTCGTGGCCTCTGCATCAAGTCCTGCCTCTAAGTTCCTGCCCTGTTTCTGTTCCTGTCCCAACTTCCTTTGATGATGAAGGGTGATATGGAGTTGTAGACCAAATAAACCCTTCCCTCCCCAACTTGCTTTTTGGTCATGGTATTTACCACAGCAATAGAAACACTAACTAAGGCAGAAAGTTTGAAAAAATCCCAGGCAAAAGAAGTTAATCTCAAAAGCAAGTAATTTGGTAATGGAAAAACAAGACACAGAACTTCAAGAATCAGGCAGAGCTCCACAATGCGAAATCTGAGTTGCACAGAAGAGTATTTGATCTTGGGAGTAGAATAGAAGGCCTTTCTCCCAGATTCAAAGGACAGGCTAAAGACTGTTCGCTAGAGAAAGCAGCTTAGTTGGTAGTACTGCATACTCAAGACTGTGACTTCATGTCAAAGGTAGCCATAGAGGACATGATGTTTCATTATCTACAGCTGGGGACTAGATCAGTATGGTTGAGTCTGGTAAACAAAGCAGACTGATACTTCTTGCATGGAGAGTGTGAATCTGTGTCATACACACATTCACATATACATACACACATAAGGATGTATATATATATATATATATATATATATATATATATATATATATATATATACATATATACAGATATATACAGAGAGAGAGGGGGGAAGAATATTAGAGTATGTTTTCACCTTTGAGTCAACAGTTCAGGTTCCTGAAGACTTGGGCTCCAGTCTTGAGCTCTTCCACATGCACTTCAGGTTGGAGGTGGAATGGCGTCTGCTCTTCAGTAGGAAACTAGCTCTTTCTCCCGTCTCATCTGTGAGGGTCCTCTCTTAAATGGCTGTTCACCTTGAGTTTCTCCCTTACGGGATTAAGAGATGAGTGGGTAAGCACTGTGAAACAGCTTTCTCCTCAGTGTATATTCATCTAGCTGGATCATAATCACACTCACTAGTCTGAGCTGAATGGAAAAGGCCCTGTGATGAAAGGACTCAAATCCCAGCAGCCTCTGTATTTTCCCTGCAGTAATTGCAGCAGAAATGTTTCCAGCATTCATAGTCTGCTCTTGAAAGAAGAAGTGTATGATGGCTAATGTTAGGGCACCATTTTTATACACAGGCTGTTTATTTAGATGTCCTTTGAAGGAGGAGTCTCTGCTCAAGCTTTGCACACTTTGTACTCATGCTGGAAATTTTCAATGTATTCGGCATGAGCTGCTAGAGGTCTTGTGGGAAAGGGTCCTTCTGAATCCTGTTTAAGACAGAACTTCTCCGAGTGGTTTGGAAATTCTTTTCTCATTTCCCCTTCTTTTCCTTTCATCTTCCTTCTTTCTCCATTTTCCTTCCATTCCCTCCCTTTCTTTTACATTTTTTTAGGTTTCTACATAAAACTAGTAGGTATTCTATAGAACATACATAACTTTGATAAATACATCATGAAGTTTGAATCTTGATATACAGTGGGAAAGAAGTGTATGGATATGAGTATGTGTGTGTATCCATCTATTTATGATTACACATGCATGTGTGCACAGTACATACATATGTGGGCACATGTATATATATGTGCATATATTCACTGTGGACATGTGTGTCTGTGTATGTCAGCAGGTGCACTGTGTTAATCATATCATGGAACTTAAAACAATTTTTTAGGGGGAAATTGTGGCTTCATTAGCCTGTCCTGAAAGGCTGGGTATGGCCCTCATAACTTTGTAGTTACTCACTTAAGTCACTGCTTTTTTATTTGTTGAGTACAAATTCTATATATTTTATTTATTAGTTCTATTTTAAACATTGCCAACCTATTATCATGTTGGCAAAATCAACTTATTTCTCATGTAATCTTTAGAGGCATTTTATTTAACACTTTAATTTAAATTACATTATTTGATTGAACCAAGATTAGTTGATATTGCATTGATTTGTTGTGCTCAGTGTGGAAAATAACATGGTTGTTTTCTCACAATATCATCTATCCTGGAGTCCTATCTAATCCTGATGAAGACTTCAGAGCTATCCTACTTGAATCCATCACTACCAGCAAGGGAAGTCTCAGGTGATTTCTTGAAGTCCTTTGAGTAGATGACCCTGCTGCGGCTTCTCTGGTGTAAACACTGGTTTAATTTCTTGACATGCCCTTTGTTTCTGTCACTTATCAAATAGCTTTCATTCACCATTTAGGATCCAACACGTCATTGTACTTGTAGAATTTTCTTTTTGATGTTTTTAGAGAAAAAATATCCATTGCATCTTCTGTGATCTAATTATTTTTAGCATTTATCCACACATTCAGCTTTGGTTCTAAGAAGAAATGTGGACATTGTTGACAGAGGCTGTCAGAGAGAATTTTTATTCTGTAATTTTACTGAATTGTGAAACTGTGCACAATGCAGTCTTCTATTTTTCCTAGTCTCATTTAATGACCTTACACCACAATCAGTGTCTACAATCGCCCTTGCAGGGTACTCCAAGCATGAGGCAACTTACACTGCATATATTTTCCCTTTAGCTCCTAGTACAAAAGGAGATGACGTTATATTTACTTGGAAGGTGGCTCATCCAAGGTTGTTGGGATCCCAGACCCACACTGTTTCCTCTGTAATGCCATTCTTGAATATATGTCCATCCATGTTCTATACCACTCAGCACTCCACATGTTTGAGCTGCTTTTAAATTTTGAATCAAACTTTCAAGATTATATTGGCTCACACATTTATAACCAAGAAAGGCCATTCTAAGTAAGTTTTCCAAAGTCACATAGCAGGCAAATTGTAGGTTAAAACTGTGTTCTTCCCAGTGAATGATACCGCCTCAGGTTCATTGACTGACTCTCTGGGTGATAGTAGCCTCTGGATTACAAAGAACATTGGTGGTGTCTAATGACCTACAGCGATGACAATAGATTCAGGAGTCATGGCCCCGTGAAGGATAAGAACTTTAGGGCAAGTGTTGGACAGGACTGAAGATGTAGCTCAGTAGTGGAAAGCATGCTCTACAAACATGAACTCCAGGATTCATAGTCTATCTTCTGCCTTTACCTCTGTCTCTGCCTCTCTCTCCCTCTCTCATTCTCTCTCTCTCTCTCTCTCTCTCTCTGTCTCTCTCTCAAATACGCACATACAAGCACACAAATGTGTGTGAATTTCACAAAAATGTGAACAACAAAATTTAGACCAATTACTTTACTTCTTCAATGAATAAATCACACAAAAAGTAGAGGGAGAAAAAGAGGGAATTGAAAGTAGAACAAAATCTATAGATGAAAATATAATTAGCTGATTCATCAACGACTGTGTGCATAGTTTTTCTTATGTATGGAATCTAAAGTAGCTAATATATTCTTAGAGAAGCAGATAGTGGAATGGTGATTGTTGAGAGCTGGGGTGAGGTGGGGTGGCTAAGAAGAGATGATGGCCAAGGAGTGCAGTGTTTCACTGATGAGAAATGAATGTTAGAGAACTGCCTTCCAGCACAGTGTCAATAACTAATAACATTCTGCCATATAGTTACATTTCCTAAGTGAAATTTTGTTAGATATTCTTAATATAAGTACAAACTGATACCATTAGTGATAACAGGATCAGAAAGAAAGTTTAGGAAATAGTGGATACAGTCTTGATGATGGCAGTGTGTTCCTGATTGTATATTTTCAAACTCATAAAACTTTTTACATTAAATATGCATAACTGTTTATATCTATGCCAGTTGTAGTTCAAGGAAGCAGTTTTCTAAAAGTTAAGATACAAAAATAAATGAGTATATAAATAACATATTATTTTAATTTCGACCTATTAAATATATTAAAATGCAGAAATCAGAGAGAATCTGATGATTGTGTATTTGCTAAAGTTATGTATGATATGTCATGAGGATCTTGTATGAAGAGGGAACTCTTATATTAATAGACATATACATTAAACTACAGGCAAGTACAATGACAGATACCTTGGATGCATTAAAAAAGTAATCTGGGAAAAGAATGACCTGAATGAAACTACATTTCCTATCAGTCTATAACTATAGGGGATGGTTGATCAGTATTTGGGGATTCATTTTATTATTCTGACTTTAAGACTTCTAATGGTAAAATACTAAGAACCAGCATTTAGCAGGATATTACTATTACACAGACAAAGCTTGATAAATCTTTTGGATTTGTGTGTGTGTGTATGTGTGTGTGTGTGTGTGTGTGTGTGTGAATAAATTGTCAAAACAGAAAAAGTGTCTTCTAGCCAAATTCTTGTTCCCATACCCAGATTTCTTGCTTAACCATTCCAGGAGAATTTTAAGAGAAAGACATTGGCAAAGGGAAAGAACACCCAGAGAATTTTTCCTGTGCTTTGTCACTTAACATAGCAACCTCTATTTTGGAAGACTTGAACTTACCACTTGATTTATTATGATACATGAGTCTTTGGCAAGGTAAGACTTTTTTTCCCGGATTAAAAAAAAATCATATGATCAGTGTAAAAGATTTGAAGAGAGGTGATGTTTGCCAGAGTTCTATCACAGTTAGTAAAACTGAAAATCTACAGTGCTGGATACGTAGCTTGGCATTCTGTGCTTGTCTAGCACATAGAAAGCCCTGGGTTTGAGGCCCAATACTACAGCTTCTCCACTCCCACAGAAAATTCACACATTGTTGCCAGGTGTGGGGGCACACACTTGCAACATCAGCACTTGGAAAGTTGAGACAGGAGGATTGAAAGTTTGAACAGAGCCCTGGGATTCTAGCCATAACAGAACAAAACAAAAGAAATAAAACAAAGCAAAACAGATTGAAAACAAAACAACACTTTTCATGGAACATCTTCTCCAATGATGATTGCCCCTAAATGAGACTAGGCTGGGTTTGCCCAGGCCGAAGATTGGATGAGAAGTGTGGAGGGTTGGCATTGGGAAGGACCAAGTAGACCTACTTTAGGAAGTGCACAGTCACTACAGAAATTGCCCAAGGAGTGAAGCCAGGTCAGGTCTTGCTCAAGATTAATCTATATGGAGTCGTATTTAATGGGTGGGAAAAGTGACAATAGGTCTTCATTTTAACAGACTTCTCTTTGTTCTGTCAATATCAGGATCATTTAACAAAAGGTCTATTTGTGCTGTGCTCTGGCTGCTTAGCAAGTACAAGGCTTGTGGAGGGAGGGGCTAGGCTACAGAGCAAGGATGACTTTCCTGGGATATCAAGGAGTCATAACAATAGCTGGTCCAGGAAGACCATTGGGTACTTAGGCCTTAGGAAGTATATAGGAATTTGAGGTGAAGAGGTCCATATGGACACCTGGGTCAGAATTTTTTTCCCTACAACCAGGTATGTGGATAATTCTATGTAAAATGGCAACTTCCCAGTAAGTAGGAGGACACTGACATCCTTCTTAGTTGGGTGTCCCTTGTCCCAGGACTTGATATGTCTGAAGATGCTGTTGGCCGGTTGTTAGTACCAACAGCTGTACTAGGAAGAACTGGACAAACAGAGTTGTGTACTTCTTCCTGTAGCAACATGACCTAAGGTGGAGCTATGGTCTCTTTGGACAGCTTGATTGAGAACTCAGCCCAAAGTTAAACAACGACCAGCAACCATTGACCTTTATGACCAAGGTTTTCTGGACTCAGGGAGCCTAGATTCTGCCATCTATAGTCAATCTTCTTCAGTGTTTACTTATCTGATGGAGCTGTTCTCGTGAAAAGCTGTGTTATTCTTGTAATGCAAAGTGACAGAGAAAATAAAAACACCCAGCTGAGAAAAAGCCACAATGTTAATGTGAAACACAAACTTTCTGTTCATCCGAATCTTAGTTTATTTTAAAACAGAACCATAACGGCTCAGATCCTGGCGATTGGGAGGGGCTGTTGCTACAGCTGCCCTGTTCTCAGATCCTTCCCCAGCGTGCCTTCTGGTCTTAATCCTTAGCACTTTTCCCAGGAGCCAAGGTGGTATGATGTGGGTTTGCCCTCCCTGACTATGGCTTGAAGACCAAGGGAAGAGCAAATTCTTCAATTTACAGTAGATCAGTGCGAAACGAATGTCCCAGTGTCCTCCCCACTAACCCTGAAGTCCTTCTGACTGCATAAAAGCTTGGCCAGAGTTCCCAAGGAGCTTTGTTCTGGATGAATATGGCTTTTGTGTTTCTTCTGAACCAAGTTTGGGGGCTGATCCCAAACTCTCACAGCTGGCACAGAGCAACATCTGGTTGGCATCTTCCATAGCCTGTGTTTCCCGGTGTTTGCCTGCATTTTTGGGAATTAGCTCAGCTTTCTTTCTTTTTCTGAGTGTTTGCTGAACAGTATTAGCCATATAAGAATTTTTGCCATATAAAGCCCCAGGGAGAACCCTGCTATGTAGGCTGTTTCCTGTCCTCATTCCACCCCAAAACTGGAAAAACAAGAGCCCATGGAGGAAAATAAAAAAGAAACAGTCCGAATAATAGAAGCAAAGCAGGAACACTCCCAGATGAGAGGGTTTAATGAATCATGGGAGGTAAGTAATGTCAAATTATACCTCTCTAAGAAGACAGTTCAAGAAAGTGTCCACCAGCTTAAAAATTGGTGACCTTAATTCAGTGGGGTGATGATGGTCAACTTGAAAAATATGTAGGAGAGAAACAGAAATAATGACCTCTCCCAGCAGGGTATTAAAGCAGATGCTAAGACTCATAGCCAAACTCTGGGCAGAGTGCAGGGAATCTTACAAAAGAAGGGGACAGCTCCTGGAGGGGGCAGGAGCTCCACAGGGAGAGCAACAGATCCAAAGAATCTGGGCCCAGGGGTCTTTTCTAAGACTGATACTCCAACCAAGGACCATTCGTGGAGATAACCTAGAACCCCTGCACAGATGTAGCCAATGGCAGTCCAAGTGGGTTCCTTAGTAAGGGAAAAAAGGGCTGTCTCTTACATGAACTCAGTGGCTGGCTTTTTGATCACCTCCCCTGAGTGGGAGCAGCCTTATCAGGCCACAGAGGAAGACAATGCAGCCAGTCCTGATGAGACCTGATAAGCTAGGGTCAGACGGAAGAGGAGCAGGACCTCCCTTATCAGTAGACTGTGGGAAGGGCATGGGAGGAGAAGAGGGAGGGTGCGATTGGAAGGGGACAAGGGAGAGGGCTACAGCTGAGATACAAAGTGAATAAATAAATAAATAAATAAATAAATAAATAAATAAATAAAAAATCTTTAAAGAAGAGAAATTTGACTTCTAAATGGCTTTGCTGTTGATCAACATTTTGCAGCCAGGGGCCATGAAACAGTCTCCTGGAGAATATTCACAAAGTGTGTGTGTGCCCAAAGATTCAGGTTCAATTGTATTCTACATGTACAATGGAAAACATTTTGTTTGTTTTACTTTATTTCTAATATAAAAGCCCACTTGAACTACATGTAAATTGAGTTTAAGTAACTGCTTAAGACATTTAGCGTAAGACTCTTAAGTGTCTTAAGAGTAAGACACTTAGTGTAGGCTGGAACTGTGTGGTAGGAATGGACAGACTGACAAGGAAGTAGAAGTCTGGGTTGAAATCCAGGTAGTTGACCTCACTCCTGGGCATGTGGTCAAGAGACCATCCTTAGCTATGTAATGGTGTCATTTGATTATTTCCAGTTCCTGACGACAAAGGCTCAGCTAACTTCTGAGAACTTTTAGCATCTAAAAGATGACTCCTTAATACAGTTTTTGGCTTAGGACATCTCTTGAGAATGTCAGAAGCATAAGCTGAAGCATAAGCACAAATGCTTAGTGATGGACACAGAAACAATGGATGCTGGGGGAGGAGTTGTTAGGATGGATTATAGAAAGCAGAAAAGGTTCCTTAGCAGCAGGAACTGGGGCTCATTAGACATACTTTTGAACTCCTCTAGGAGAATGTGTGACTCTTCAGAACAGCATTGTGAAGCTTTCTGCAGATGTCTCACACAGAGAAAGGCCAATGTCAAGAGACTGGTAAATTACCCTGTATTAGTCTGATCCTGGTATGCTAGGAAAGAAAAAATAAATACAAACTAGAGCAAAACAGGAAACTGACACTGAGGCAGACAATGAGGACATAGTGACAAGCCAGGGAGATGTTGCTGAAAGCCAAGCAGAGTGGTCTAGGAGAAGGAAGACTGCAGGCAGTGAGGAGATCAGGTCAGACAGTGAGTTGGTCAGATCAGAATTCCTAACACCAGATTCTATCATTGTTGGTCCATACATCACATTCAGCAGAATGTGTAATTTTTAAAAGTAAATCTGTTTGTTTATAAACATCATATGTTGAAAATTTTAAAAATAGAATGTAATGAGGAGGAAAAACATCCTTTCACATCTACCCTGTGAATCCCACTTCCCAGAAGTAAATGTTCTTCATATATTGAGATAGATATTCTTCAGTGTGTATGTGTGCATGGGCAAATGTACACTTCTGTAAATCAATTCTAAGCATAAAAATGAGATAAGTACACAATAAGGTGATCAATGAGAAAAGAAAAAAGTTCTATAAATGTCCAACATAGCTGCAACTGAAACTCTGTGGCAATCTTGGCTTTTTGAATGATGAATGTAAGCTGCAGGGAAAATAGGCCAAATTGATGTGAGTGGTTTTGAGGTAATGATGATGGAGGGATGGAGGTGATGATAGCCAGATCCTGTAAAGATGAATTATCGAATTTTGTGGTGATGTTTTTACTAGCTCCAAGGAGTTGTTTGGGTGGACACTGTGGATTAGAATATCAGGTACACAAAGAATCAGGCTATATTTGCTTAAGTAATTCAGAAATTAGATCATTTTCTTTCTCTAAAGGAGTCTCTAGGCTGGTAGTGTAAGAAGGAATCAATAAATGGTCTCTTAAACTACTCAGTAACTTAAAACAAGAAATTTTCTGTCAGCATATTCTTGATAATGCTGAAGGTGGAGGCATCTGAAGCTAACACTAGTCAAAGGGTTTTGTAACATAATCATTGTCATTTGAAAGTAAGAATATTTTCATCTCAATACTAGTCTTTTACATTTTATTTTCATTGCATACTATGAATACACACACAACAATGATTGATCAATTAAAATATTTTATCAGTGGTAGAATGCAAGAATAAATAAACAAATTAGTAACTAATTACATGAATCTGGGTGGGATAAATAGTGTGTAGTGATCTGCCTGACACAGTCAAGTAGCAACAACGACATCTTCTCTAGCAGGGGATGCAAAGATTTCTGTTATTGCTGACAAGTGTCAGCTTCGAGCACACACAGAGGTGGCCTGAACTCTCTAAGAAGATTGTTTCCTGAGCTTTTCTGCTCACTGCTTTCTGCTGCTGTACTATTTTAATGGTTTTCAGAGAAGTTTTTAAGTTCCCCCAAATCTGCCCAGTTTGTTATTAAGGTTTCATCAACTTCCTGCCTAACAATCTCTCTAGTAAGAGCACACTGGTTGCTTGTGATACCACATTTGAGTTGGGTAGGGCCCTTGACCGCTGTTTGCATTTCTGAAAAGTCATTGAATCAGTTAGTTAGTCCTCTTTTAAATTTCTTGTCAAGCTGTGTAAATGAGTTTCTCTGAGTTCTTTTGGAGGTTGTAAATAGATCAATTAAGTGGGTGTCCTCTCATGGTTTATACAGCTTGTGGACAGAAGGTAACAGATATTGTGAAGATGCTTGTCTGGCTTGAGCTTACCACCTATCCAACCTTCCTTTCCAAGGGCTAGAATAGAATGCCTCTCTACTTGTTGGTTTCATACCAATTCTTGCATGGGTTTTTATATTTATGTAAGAATAGACACTTTGTTCATGATGAGATAGCCCTGGTGGACAAAAGGAGCACTTTCTCTCAGGGAGGCAAAGTAAGAGATGACCCTGGACTATCTTCATTTCCTTGAGAACATAGTTCTTTATGCTTTTAAGATTAAATTGTGGTACTCTTTCTTGTTTATCTTCTTTAGGAGTATAGATTTCAGAATGTTTATCCTATCTTATAGGTCTATATAAATGAGTATATACCATTGCGTCTTTCTGCTTTTGGGATACCACACTCAGGATGATCGTTTCCAGGTCCCACCATTTGTCTGCAAATTTCATGATTTCCTCACTTTTAATTGCTGAGTAGTATTCCATTGTGTAAAAGTATTACAATCTCTGTATATTCCTCAACTGAGGGACATCTGGGTTGTTTCCAGGTTCTGGCTATTACAAATAAAGCAGCTACAAACATAGTTGAACAAGTATCCTTGTTGTGTACTTGAGCATCTTTTGGATATATGCCTAGGAGTGGTATAGCTGGATCTTGAGGAATCACTATTCTTAATTGTCTAAGAAAACGCCAAATTGATTTCCAGAGTGGTTGTACAAGTTTACATTGCCACCAGCAATGGAGGAGGGTTCCTCTTTCTCCACATCCTCTCCAGCATGTGTTGTCACTTGAATTTTTGATCTTAGCCATTCTGACAGGTGTAAGGTGAAATCTCAGCACCGTTTTCATTTGCATCTCCCTTATGGCTAAGGATGTTGAACATTTCTTTTTTAAAATTTTAACATTTTTATTTTATATTAATCACAGGTTATGTACTTTGTATCCTAGCTGTAGCCCCTTCCCAATTTCCCTCCTTATCCCACACTTCCCTCCCTCATCTCCTCCCTGAACCTTTCCAAGTCCACTGATAGGGGAGGACCTCCTCCCCTTCCATCTAACTCTAGTTTATCAGGTTTCTTCAGGAATGGCTGCAATGTCCTCTTCTGTTGCCTAGCAAGGCTGCTCCTCCCTCAGGGGGTGGGGAGGCCGAAGAGCCAGCCATTGAGTTCATGTCCAAAATGGTCCGTGTTCCCCTTACTAATGTACCCACTTGGGTATTGAGCTACCATTTGCTATATACAAGCAGGGGTTCTCAGTTATAACCATACATGGTCCTTGGTTGGAGAGACAGTCTCATAAAAGACCCCTGTGCACTGATATATTTGGTCCTTGCGGAGCTCCTGACCTCTCCAGGACATACTAACTCCCCCTTCTTTCATATGATTCCCTGCACTCTGCCAAAGGGTTGGTTATGTTTCTTAATATTTGTTTTGATACCCTGGTAGGTAGAGCATTTCTTTAAGTGTTTTTCTGCCATTATACAGTTCTCTACAGAGAGTTCTCTGTTTAGCTCCATACCCCATTTTTTAATTGGATTACTTGATTTGTTGCTGGAATCATATGAAATGAACAAAGAAAATCTTATAACCACTATGTATCAATTATATCTAGGGGAGGGGAACCAATAGAACAAATAGATATTAAACAAAGAGCTTTTATATTCGCATACACCATACAATTGAGGAGGTCCAGCAATGGCTAGCTCATAGCAGAGAGGCCAAGAACATAGTAGTTGTTCACAAGGCGAGGTGTTCAGAAGGCCTATTCCTAGAAACAGGGGCATGTTTAAAGTCTAAAGAAGCTAGTTCCAGTGTCAGCAAGGAGCCAGCAATAGCAGAAACAGGGCAAAATAACTCACCAAAGAGACGATGGCCAATGGGGACTCCCATATCAATCAATACACTTATGATAATCCCCATTAGACAGGCCTCTTGGGCCAACCTGGATCTAGACAATCCCTCATGAGAGTCCCTTCCTAGGTGATTGCAGGTTTTCTCAAGTTCATAATTTAACTATGTACCTTTAACCCCAAAAATGTACATCATACTTTCTCCACCATATACTATTAAGAGGTTAGTATTCAGAGTACTATGGGAACTCACAGAAGGAGTCAGATAGAGTCAAAGAGGCACCTTCAGAGGATGCCATGACTGAGGTGGTTCCTGAAGGCTACACTGTTAACTACACAGATGATTTAGTATAAGAGAGTAACACATGCCACTGTCATAAAGAGGAAGACATACCTTGGGTACTGGGACACTATGTGTGGCTGAAACTCGGGATACAAAGGAATTAGAAGTGGGAAAGTGATATGAGTTGATGAGATGTTTATATCAGAAGATCCCTGAAAGCCAGTCTGGAAAGACAACTCATCCTATTAAAAATGTTTTTATATTCATTTGTTATATGGTATGAGTGTTTTGCATTCATATGTGCCTGTGAACTGCATGTGTGTTTCGTGTCCATGGAAGCCAGAAGAGGGGGTTGGATCCCCAGGGACTGAAACTACAGATAGTTATGAGCCACCGCATAGGTTCTAGGAATTGAAGCAGAGTCCTTTGTAAGACTAGGAAATGTTATTTTTTATTTCTATCTATCTATCTATCTATCTATCTATCTATCTATCTATCTATCTATCTATCTATCTATCTATCTATTTATTTATTTTGACTGTGGAATCATCTCTTCAGCCTGCCCCTTCAATTCCTCTTTAAAGGAAGCTTAGATAAAATATTCTTCAAAAAGGAAGTAGAAAATTTTGAAAGTACTGATGTTTAGTAAGGATGGGAGTATAAAGAAGAGAAAGAGGGATCTAGTGAAGGCAATTGGCAAAATGGAAAGCACTTCTTCACTTATATTTTGTGCCCAGTCACATCCTTCTGCATTGGAGAAACTTGGTCCCTTAATGTGTGGGATACGCTTTCCCCCGTTGGATTCAGGAAAACCACTGCTCAATACTGAATAGGATGAAATCTTCTCTTTGATATCTTCCTATCTACCATGTGTATATAATGTACTTGGTGTAGGCATTAATCCACCATGTCTTGCTTTGTTTGTTTGTTCTGTTTTTTTGCATCTGTGCCTACCTCTCCAGTTTTTGCATTTCCCAGAGGAAGAGAGTATGGTTTACCCATTGTTGAATCTAAAGTGATTCACACAGAAAGGCTGGGCATTCTATAGATGTCAAATAAAATATGCTTGGAGTCTTTTGAATTTCCATATTGATCTTCATAACTCTCCTTTGTGTCTCATTGACTAAAAAGGTAAATGTTTTGATCTGAACACTGTTGGGGACTTCACTGAGTGAAACATTGACTAGAATATTTCATAAAAAGTTTTTCTTTTAAGTCCATCCTGATAATCATGGTTTTCCTAGATTCATTTGCTAATTACTCTTCATCAGAAACCAGCAATTCTTTGATACAGTCACTGAGTAATTATTAAGCTTGCACATGGTGTCAGCACCTGTGATATGTGTTGTAGGGACAGTGACAAATACATTATTCATGGGCTCTGCCTGGTCAACACATATTCTAGTTGTAGATTTCTTTGAATTGTGTGACTGTTTCTACCCAAAGTCAGATAGTCTGGATTTTTATTTTTTATGTTTGTATATTGGTGATGAAAGGCAGGCCTTCTTCTAGTTATATAAATTAAAATCTGAGTGGACCTAAAGTATAATATCAGGAGAATAATGACGGTCAAGATTCACTGCAGGTCACATTGACAGTGTGCTTAAGATACATGCATTTTCCAGTCTGTCAGAAACTGATCTGCATGTTCTCTTCACCTTGTTAGGTGTATGAAAAAGTACAAATGCCATTACTCTGATGTGTATTTTTTTTTAGATAAGAAATTTGAAGAAGGAGGAGCAGAGAAGGAGACCAAGAGGAGGAGGAGAAGGAAGGGAAGGAGGAGAGGAAAAGAAGAGGAGGAAGAAGAGAAGAAGAAAAAGAGGAAGAAGAGGAAGATAAGGAGGAAGAGGAGAAGGGGAAGGAGAGAAAAGGAAGAGGAGGAGGATGAGAATTAGTAGTAGTAGTAGTAGTAGTAGTAGTAGTAGTTGGTTAAAAATTAAAGCTAATGTAATTATAAGACCAGCATCCTTAGTCTTTTTCTATCTGAGAAGCTAGAAATAGAGAACACTTAGAATAAACACCACACCAACCCTAGCGCTCTCAATTAAGATACACAAGAAGAGCATGCAGATTTAGTTACAATTTCAGTTCTTCCCAGGGAGGCTTCAGAGGAGAGAAGCCATGCTTCAATGTCTGCACTGTTCTTTCACAACACCTAAAAATCAGTAGCAAGAACTCATGGAAATGAATTGATTTCACTGAATCATCTAAAGCACACTGAGAAAGAACCGATGGGTAACTCAGGGGATAAGTCCATTTCTTTTCTCTTTGGAACTGTGGAGTTGAAGTGCTGGTAGATTTGACATAATCCACTGAAAATGTGGGTCTACCTCAAAATACAGTTGTCTTTTGTTCAACTCCTGATTCTTGGGGAATTAATTGCTCCTTGATTGTATCCTCAATAGAGAATTGGAATATTTATAATTTATACAATAATTATACCAACAGCTAAATGTTTATTGAATACTTGTAGTGTCAATGTGCTAAGTGCTTTGCATGTTTTCTCATTACATATTTTCTTCAAAATCTTCATGAAATAAACAGTGCTATACATCTCTTTTCTTTGAAAGGAATGTGAAGATCATGAAGAGTATGTTGTTTGCTTGCAGTAAGAAAGACAGAAAAATACACCAAGCTGTGATTTGGCTTTTGATAGTTAATACCTATGGAGGTAACCTTGACATTCACCTATTTCCTAATCCAGGAGAAGAATGTACCCTATAATGTGTGTGGTCACTAAAGATGGGGTTAATTTTAGGAGGGCAGAGAGTACTCTGCAGCCGAAACAGCAGGTCCTGGAATTAGCCTGTTTAGTGGGTACGAAATTCGCTATCATCTATAAGTCTTTACTTTATTCCAAAAAATTGGAAGATTTAAAGGAAATAATTTACAAAGATTCGTCACAGAACATGGTAAGCACTTAAATGATGTCATCATCCTCATTATCACCTCCATCACCATCATCAGTATTAGCTGTTGGAATGTAGTTGCTTTTATTGTGAACCTCGATGCACTCAAGAATAATAACAGGAACAAAAAAAAAAATCATAGTTTCTCAGAATCATGGGTAACACTGCCCAGGCCAACAAGCAGCTTATGAAAATGGCCCTAACTGCAGAGTTCTCCCATGTCATCTATTCTTCTGCTATGTTAATGAGATGTAATAAGCTTTTAAAGAAAACCTTTTAACATATTTTCTGTTTATCTCAAATATTTCCTTCCTTTGTCCTCAAGGTTGGGCAGTAATTAGAAAAAAAATTCTATTTTCCTTTCCTTCTCCAACCCCACTCAAGTTGAGGAGGCCCTGGCTCCTTGCCCACCCACCTTTATTCCAGATGTTACCCTGGCGAACCTCTCAGGCTGTAACCAGGCAACCACTGGGAAGAGGGCCCTCCTGGCTCTGGGCCTAGAAACAAAAGAAAAACAAATAGGAGCATGTCTTGAGTCTCCTACCTACTTTGGTTTTCCAATCTCACGTCCCTCAGATTTTATTATTTTTGTAATGGAAACTGGAGCTTGGTATCTGAGGCTGTCTCTACACACACCAAATGTCCGGTCCTTTCTGGAGCAGACCTTTGGCTGGATTTGATCTTATTGATCCTGATTTAGAAGTCTGGCAGCCAAGGAAAACATTCCTACACCTTGTCTCTCCATGCTGAAAAGTAGAGCACTTACCATGTGGCCATGCAGTAAGGAAGTCTAGGACTGTCAGGCAACCAAGTAGCTTTGTGCAGGTCACACTAGAATCTCAGTGAAATTTTCTGGCCAGTTATGTATCCTGAAACATCTCTTTGATCCAAAACTCTGTTGTCCTCTTCTTCTCTTGCTTGGACTGCCATAGTCTTCTCTGGGCTACCCTTTATTAGCAGGACTTGGGATGCTAATCTTTCCTTTATGGAACCAGCAAAGACATTTTAGAGTAAAGTGTGATGACATCATGGCTCTATGTCAAATTCTGCTGTCATTATGCACAGTATCTGTAACCTTATCTTTGAGAAGCATCACTCACTCATTCAACATTTATACACTAAGTATTTATCCCATCCCAGGCTCTGCCGTCATTTTGACAGTATTGTGACTATACCTTGTAAACAAAACTGAGAATAGTTACCATTCTGTTGTCAGATGACTACATTAATTAACAAATAAAATGCAATATGTAAGATGACCATGAGTGTTAACAACAAACAAATAAATGATAAATCAAGGATTCAAGATAGGAGATGCAAGAGTAGAGGGACTGTTCCCTGTGGCAATAGTTGAAGATCAGTACTTGGTTGATAAAGTCACACTGAATTAAGAAAAGACAGTGTGCAAAGGTCCTAAGATGGGAGAGAATCTGATCTATTAAAATGGCTTGAAGAGAAGTAGAAAGGAGGAATATCAGGGGTACATACAGTCTGCACAGCCTCGGGGCACTGTCTTCTCACATAGGGTAAGATGGGAATTCCTGGAAAGGTTTGAGCAGCATAGTGTGATTTGATTCACTTTCAGACATTTCCTGTAGAAAGACAAGGGACAAAGCAGGAAACTCTTCCATAGTCTGGCAGAAAATAATGAGGATTTGGGCTCAAATTAGCAGGTTTTCTTTATTTTGTACAATTAGCATACACTAATGAAAATTGTCTTGAAAATTATTGGGTTTTGCCTATGCCTCTTATTTGATGAGTCTTTCCAAAGTAGACATCTGTTTCTTCTGGTCACGGGGAACTGTCTCACTGTGGAGTCTCTCTGGGCATCTCTAAGGATAACGGTCATTCCAGTTATTTCTTCTCACGGGATCAAATCTGTCTTCTGAGAGCTCACTGCATCATTTCAGTCTGACCCTGAGGTCCAGTAAGTCAAATCTCATCCTCCTTTAAGACTGTGCCACTGTCAGTCTCCTCTTCTCACGGTAAACATCCCCAGCTGCTGACTTCACTGTAGTCAAAGAGTCTTCATTTTCGATATCTTGAGAAAGCTTTCGATTTAAAGTAATGGCATCTTCACTGTGAGGGTAGGGGCTGTGTGAGAGCAAAGGCTCAGTGGCCTGCATCTCTGCTTTTCTGACCTTAAGTGCCTTTGCTTATTTCCTTTTTTGATTCCTGCTTTCTTCCTTTCAACGGCATGAGAATTGTTAACTTCCAAACAAACTCACACTCCTGTGTGGACAACAGCAAACACCCTGTGTAATATTGCCCTGATAAAACATATCTTTCCATAATGTGTTCCAAAGCATAGAGGGTATTTTTCCCCTAACAGTTCCTGCCATTAATGCTTTCCTTTTGCAATCTTCAGATAGTGTTATGAGTGAGGTTTGTGTTATAAAAAGCTACATAAACACTCTCACCTTGTAATCTTCCATAATGTTATTCGACAGCTGTGGGCCATTCTGTCTTCTCTTTCTTCCCTCCTAAGTGTAGCAACACTAAAATGTTATGCCTTTTAGGGCTGGATGAGATAATGTCTCTTAAGAGTGAACTGTGAAAGGTAGACACCATCCACTACATGAGGTGGCTTTGAGACTCTGACAGCAAATTGGGTGTACAAAGCTTGGCAACGTGCCCAACCCATTCAGCTGCTACCAAGTCATCATACCTGCATCTCTGGAGGAATTATTTTATCAAAGTAAAAGTGAAGCCTAACTAATGGTAGAACTGATTGGTTTGAGGGGAGTAAACCTGGAAAGCATCTCCTCCCTGTAAGTCATCACTGAGGGGGGAAGGTGTGACCTTGGCAAAGAGATGCATTTCCTGCTGGATTTTCTTCTCCTTCTCCTCCTCCTTCTTCTCTTTCTGGTTACTGGACACCTATGAAAGTCATGTCCTCCTCTCTGTAGCATATAAAGAAAAAATGTTAGTTGAATGAGCTAATGACCTCTGTGGATTTAAGTAAGGAGAAAGTAAATGCACCCAGATGTTTACAATGCTAGAAGATTTGTAGATAGGACAGGGTAACAAAGCCACAAGGGTCACTGCCCTGAGATGGTTCAGCAATTTGACTGTACATAGGAAACATGCCAGGGAGGCCTAGCATCATGGCAATCACATGCTTAGCACTAAAATAGTCCAACTCTGGAATGCCAAATCTTTCACCTTGACTGAAATTCCTATACTCTACTCAGAATTCGCATGTCATTTTGGGGGACATAGGGAGAATATGAGAGTGGAGTCTATTTTGTTTAGTATATTAGTTCCCCACAAGAAGTTGACATTTCTCAAACTCCTTTGCATCTTGGAATGGCCATTTGACTGCTGTCTAGTTATACTAACACACAAGTCATACGGAGGTTGTTTAATGAGGGTTATCATGGTTGGGTATGGAAAGATGGCTTAGCTGCCAAGGGCATTTGCTTCTCTTCCAGATCCAAGTTTGGTACACAGCACCCACACAGCAATGTACAACCATCTGTAACTCCAGTTACAAGGGATTCAGCACTTTCTTCTGGGCTCCTGGGCACCAGGCATACATGCAACACTGTTACATTCATACAGGTAAAGCTGTTATACTCATCAAATGGAAACAGACAAATCTTTAAAAGAAAAAAAAACCCAAACAAACAACAGAGCTATCATGGAAGAGAAAAGATGGCTCTGTAGACAAAAAGCCTAGCATGAAGCATGAGGATCTGAGTTCAGATTTCTAGCATCCACATAAAAGTCGTGTATGCACATCTCTAACTCTAGCATGTGGCGATGTGGGGAAACAGATCTTCTGGGTTTGTTGGCCAGCTAGTCAGCCAAATGAGTGAGGTAAAAGTACTCAGTGAAAGATTCTGTCTCAAAACTCAGGCAAAAAACATGCATAGGAGACAGCCAGTTTTGACCTCTGGCCAATATACATCATTCATGGATGCACACACACAACCATACAAATATAGCACACACATGTACAGACAGAAACATACATACATACACACACACAGACATACACACATGCATGGAGAAGCTATCAAAACTAAGAAGGATCTTTCAGTCTCTTCTTGTTCTCTGGAATGAACATGATGATAGCTAGGATGGCAGCAACCACTTTTGAAACTAGTAGTTAGATGCCAAAGATAGAGGGCCTAAAGATAGGGTCCTGATGAATTTACAGACTCACTGTCCTAGTTCTGGGATACTCATCTGAGCACATTTTTACCTGAGGGTGAAGAACTCTTCAATATTATCTAAGATATTTGCTTCTGTCTGATATGGGAAGCACCAAACTCCTGAATGAATGTGTAACATGCTTACATGTGCTTGATGACAAGCTCCAGGCATCTGATAAACATGTTTTCTCTCTCCTCTACTCTCACCACCTAAGGAAAATTATTAATTTGAAAGCAAAGAAAATAACAGATAACTATGATTTTTTTTCATTTATTCCTTTGCTTGTTTTTTCCCCCAAAATTTTATTTCAAGTGAAAACTTTAAAGAAGGCCTAGGAGAGTTTAATGATATGACACAATTTGTGTGGGTCTTAATATTTGAAGTCATTTCAGGTCCTACTGAGCCCACACGGTAAGACATGTAAGGGTCAGAATTTATCCATTCTAAAACTAACAAGCCTCTGGATGATAGAGATGCTGAGGTGTCAAACCTTAGATCATCGCTGCAAGTCAGAATAGCAAACTCCCATGCGGGCTATAACCTGGTATTGCAACAGCAGAACACAGACAAAGACAGCAATGCTTTCCACAGATGGTGGCCAGAGGGTGGACTCTGGTTTCCAACATGCCAGCAAACAACAGAATCAAGGCTGGCATTCCATATGGCTAGACATTTTAAGGTAGAGGCTACTACTACCTGGCACTGTTTAAGTGAATGGGCTTTCAAAAATTCTAGGGGGTCACGTGAGAATGTAACCCATAGGATACTGGTCCTCAAAGGCTGAGATAAAATGGCCACCTCATAAGCACCCATTAGACATAGTCATAGCGTACATGAGGTTTTCTCTCTTCTTTGAATTTGTATTTCTCTGGAAGCTAACAAGTTCAAGGTGGCCTGAATACAAAATAAACCCATTTCTACCATAGGTGCCCATTACACAACAGCAACACATTCCGCTTCTGCCACCAATACTTCACATTCATCTTCCTGTCCACAGCTCAATCTTCTGTAAGAAGGCATTCCCGGACATTGGCAGATACAGTTCACTCTAATACTCGGAAGCACCAACTAAAATATGATGGTTTCTAGATCTTTCCCTTTATTATCTGAGTCTTGTACTTTTGTTTGTTTTACTTCTGTTTTGTGTTTGCATCTTGATGCAGACAAACAAGTCAGGTTGTGCCAACTGACCTCATCAGAAATGTATGGTGATAATACCAGATTAGCCATTGACCGTGAAAGCTGATAAACCAAAATTTTGCCATATTCCTCGCTGAGGCTAAATTCAATGCTACTTATATTCTTTCATTTGTCCTATGTCAGTAACATATAACAGATACTATTAACACTATTAACACGATTATAGTAAACATTTTAGTTGGTATATGTGGGGAAATTTGATAGATAAGTGAAGAGAACATAAAATGAATGAGTCATTTTAATAATTAGATCAAAAGTTGTATATTTGATCTAATATGAGATTAAATGAGCCAGTGAACTGAGCAGATATTTCTCAAGGAGAGAAATACCAATGTCCTATAAATACATGTTAGCATTTTAGAAATATTTTATCATAAAGTACTTAAAAGAAACCCATAAATACTTTAAAAGTTCAAAATCATTAGCTATCAGGAAAAAATGTAAGTTAAAATGACTTTCAGATAACATCTCACCCCACTTCAAATGGTTATCTCAAGAAAACAAATGGTCCAACCCACCCGCAAAAACTCCAACCCCAAATTTACCCTGCTTACAAGATGTGCAGGGATAAAGGCAGAGCAGATAGAAAAGACATTGAGGGAATGCCCAACCAATGCCTGGCCCAACCAAAGACCTACCCTATGGGAGAGTGCCAACCCCAGACACTGTGAATTATACTCTGCTAAGCCTGCAGAGAGAAGCCTGACAGAGTTGTCCTCTGAGAGACTCTACCCAGAAGCTCCTCAAAACAGATGCTGAGACTCACAGCCAAACATTGAGTGATGCTCAGGGGAGTCTTGTGAAAAAGTGGGAGGAAAGAGAAAAGGACCTGGAGGTGACAGGAGCCCCACAAGAAGACCAGCAGGGCCAACTAACCAGGGCCCAGAAGTATCTGCTGAGAGTGAAGCATCAACAAAAAACCATGACTGAACTGGACCTATGCCCCCTACAAAGATTTAGCAGATTGGCAGCTTAGGCTTCACATGGGTCCTCTAGTAAGGGAAGTGAAGGACTCACTTGCCAGCTTTTTTTTTATCACTTCCCCCTAGTGGGACTGCCTTGCCAGGCCACAGGGGATGACGACATGCTCAGTTCTGATGCAACTTGATGAGCTGGGATGAATGGGAAAGAAAGGGAGCTCCTCTTTTCTGAGGAATAGGCAAGTGGGGAGGGGAGAGTAAGGGAATGTGGAACTGGGAGGGGAGGAGGGATGGGGCTACAACCAGAATGTAAAGTGAATAAAAAATAAACAAAAAATAAATTAAAGAAAATAAATGGTGGAAAACAGATGCTGGTGACAATGTGTGGAAGGAAAAAGTGTTATTCACTATCTATGGAAGTGTAAATTGGTGTGCCTACTATGGAAATCCATGTGGAAGTTTCTCATAAAACTAAAGAGATAAACTCTGTATGGCTCAGCTATATCACCATGAATGAAAATGGCCTCCATAGGCTCATATGTTTGAATGTTTGGACCTTAGTTAGTGGAACTCTTTGGTAAAGATTAGGGGGTATGGCCTTGTTGGAGGAGGTGTGTTACTAGAGGTGGGCTTTGGTTTCGAAAGCCCATGCTAGAAGGTGTGTGTGTGTGTGTGTGTGCATGCTTGTGTGTATGTCTGCTTGCAATCTGTAGATCATGTGATCAGCTACTGCTCTAGTGCCATACCTGTTTACTTGCTACCATGATGACCATGGAGTAATCCTCTGAAACTGTAAGTAAGCCCTCAAATAAACTCTTTCTTGTAAAAGCTGCTTTGGTTGTAGTGTCCATTTACAGCAATAGTTGAGTAACTAAGACACTCCTCTAGGTGTGAATCCAAAGAACATGTCCCATTATAGAGATACTTGCATATCCATGCCCATAGCTAAGCAATTCACATGGGATAGAAACTGAATCATTCTACATGTGAATTAGCAAATGGATGGATAAAGGATGGTATATACGCACACTGTAGTTTTGTTCAGCCATAAAGAAAAAGGTACTTGTGCAACTGGCAGTGGAATTAATAAAAATAGTAATGTTACATTAAATGAGGTAGGAGGCCCACAGAGACAAACACTGTTTTCTTTCATCTGGACTTCTGAATTTTATATGTGTGTGTTCATGAGACAGTGAGCACAGGCAAAACAGGGGGCTACAAAGGGGCCCATGTGAAGGGGACAAAAGCCCTTAAGGGAAGAGTGATGGCAGGGCTCACCTGTAGCATGAAAGTGGACATCAGAAGTAGAAGGACACAGAGAGGATGGGGAGCAGAGACAGAAGAAAGGAGCAGATTCAGGGGCATCCATCAAAATCAAGCATGTGTCAAAATGCCATAAGGAAACCTGTTGCTTTGTATACTGATTTACAAAATAGAATAGAGAATTGCATAGCTCTGAAACCTATCTCCTTGTGGGATGAATTACACTGGGCTGCCATCACTGAGCAACATCTGCCGGCTCCATTCAGGAAACTGTCTGCAGGGGCAGTGATCTGAGAACCCGAGACCAGTGGATGTAAGAACAGAACACATACTTGTTTTCCGTCAGCATTCTCATACCTGCCTGCTGAGCTCTCAGCAGCTTCCTCTGTGGGAAACTCCAGCTGTCCTTATCATCATCTCTCTCCCTGAATTGTCACTTGCCTCAGTCTCCCTAGAGAGGAAGACTGGGCACTGATAATGGCTTTTGCTGGGCCATCATTATAAGCTTCTCCTTCTGCGTTCAGGTTGAACAGCAGTATGTCTGTCCTTTGGCATAGGCCTTCACTCTTTCTTTGTCCAAAGCGGCTGCATGGCACACCTCTGAAATATGAGCGTGGTGCTGATCTTTTGGGAAAACTCCACTAAAGAGATCGAGGAGCCAAGAGGGAGCAGCTTATAAATTCCAATACCCTCTCTCTGATGGGTCTCTCTCTAAAGCATGGTGGCTCTTTGTAGCATGTTCAGGGAGATACTGCATTTAACAGCAACCAGATGTGTTTCCTTATTAAGTGGGGGCTAGTATATTAAAATACCACCATGTATTTGCTTTCCTTCCCTGCTTCATGTCCCGTTCCCTTCACACACATTGTCCTCTGATCCAACTCTCCCACAAGGGAGAATTCCATGACCTTCACATCAGGCTATTTTGTAGGAAGCTGGGAGAGTCCTCGGCTGTATCATTCATAAAACTCACTGCACTCGGGGAGAAGCTTCTCATTGGCATTTTGGGGGAGTCAAAACATGAACCACACCCAGAGCAAAGAAACACACCATGTAGTTCTGCATGGGAAGCAGAACGGAGAGAGGTTTGAGCATTGCAAAGACCGAGAATAAGCTTTTTACAAATTACATATCCAGACATGTCCAGATATGTTTCCTTAAAACAAAATATAGAGTCTGCCAACTTGTACATGAAAAGCTCTCCATCCATTTATTCCATTTACTCTGTTTTTTTTTCAATGATTTTATGGTTATCCAAAATTATATTCCCCCCTCTCCTTTTTGTCTCCCACTAGGTTTCTAACATGAAAACCCACAGAGATGAGATTCATACCTATTATTTTTGCAGTGGAAACCTAGTATTTGAATAGAAGGGCTATAATCTTTGTATTGCAGAGTCAGAAGAATTTTAAAATATTGATCTTAAGTACTTGCTTTCTCCTTGATATTGATGTATGGGCTTAACAGACATTAATTGAATATTTATACATGCAGATCTATTTCTCCAAATTCTTTCCATAACAACATTTCTAAAGTGTCTGGACGTTTTGGGTGCGATCATTTTTGATGGCCAAGAGCTCATTAACCCAAGTGGAACTGCAACCTGGGTTCAAGCCTTGTTGATAATCAGGTAATACGTACTTACATCAAACTGCTTGATAAGATGGCAGGATGCTTGCATTTCAGTCAGCAAACAATATAACAGTAACTGCAAAAAGCAACTATATGATTAATTTGTAACGTAATTCCAAACGTGCACTCATTAGCTCAACTTGACTATCATGCAATGTGTCATAGAATCATGGTTGAGTAGGCTTTCTGTCACAGAGTGACACAATTTTCTGTAAAATGATTGAATGAAGAGTGGCTCGGGGAACTTTCAAAGCTCTCACTAGTTCAGTGGAGGTTGGAAGATGTTTCTGCATATGACACATTGCAATTCTTGTAAAGACATACTTTTCTCTTTAGTGTTTTTAAAGGAGTCCAATGATATCAACACAATGGTGGCTCTGAGCCTAGCACCTTGTGTGTGCTCTCTGGCGCTCCCCTAGAGCTGAGGAGTAGACCATGCAAGGGCAGCAGTGTAAGGGTGTGTGACTCCCCTATTGCTCAAGTCTGACCCAGAGTTGACAGTGGAATTGTGAGGAGGGGGTCAAAGAGTAAGCCCTGCCAGCCCACGTCACATGGAAAGTGCTGACGTCTAGGAGTGAATCTGCATGTGCTGTGCGAGGTCAGCACTCGACTGCCCTTTGGATCCAATGGGGGCTGCATGTCAATAACCCAGTGACTCCCAGTTGCACGGGGGAATCAGTAAGGATATTGTATACTATCTCTCATGTCAAATCACGGCTCTGATAAAGACGTCATTAAGCTAAAGAACCATGTTCAGCAAAAGTCCCGGCTGGATACTTTAAAAATCATCATATAATTTAGAAACCACCATAATGTTCAGGAATGTTCCACAATGTCACTATTGTGATAGACTACGGTGCTCAGTTATCAGAACATTTTAGAGCCTACCTGTACTCCAGATGTTGTTACAGGTGAAATACTGTCACTGTACTTCAAGACTGATATGCTGCAGATAGAGTTCCTGCATATCCTTTGCATACCTTCCACAAGTCACAGTACCGCAGGCCGCCATAGGAAAGTGTTTAAATAGGAACTTACCATAATTTCATGTGCCAACTAGAGAGCAGAAAATTTTCCAGATTTCAGGAGACTTTAGGTGTGAGTGTGTGTGTGTACACATGCTGTGCTCATGTATATATGTGTGGTTTATCTGCTTGTAAAGAGTGTCTTTCCTTGGATCTCTGTGTCAAGGCCATGGAGTTATAAGCTCTTGCCCCACAGAGGTGGAGCTAGATGTGAAGCACACATTCCTTTCATTTAAGAATATTCATCCCATATGGGGAAGTGGACCACGTTTATTAATCACTCCAGAAAGCATGTAATTTCATTAGATCAAGCCCCATTTCTAGGCATTGACTCACAGGAGGGAACAGCTTCCCAGCGACCCTGAGTCCCTACGACATGCTCTGTGGAGAGCACACTTTGGGGCCAGCTGCTCTAGTGCACAGCTGGAATCCCAAACAGCAATGGGTAATGGTACGCCAAGGGCCATAGAGCTGTCACAGCCCAAGAAGGGTTATTTGTGGCTTCCAAAAAGGGGCTGTAACCTTTTATGATATTCACAAATCTCAGCCTTCAAGAGGCAAGGAGAAAATGCAATCATGCTGTTTGACCTGGCCAGTTCTTCCCCTTCCACCGCCAGTCTGTGCCTTAGTATCTGCACAGCTGTCCCGGAAAAGACTAAACAAACAAGGATACCACCTTACAGCCAGCTAAAATGGCTGGGCATCTCTTCTGATCCAGCAAGAGGAAGTTTAAGAAAGTGTTGACAGGCAAAAACTTACAAATGAGAATTGCTGAACACTGTTCTTTACTGCGAGCTGAAAAAGTTTTATCTTTGGCAGGGGGTGGGTGATGGGGTTAGAGGTGGGGGTGGTTATTCTAAATGCCAGCTGCAACAAAGGCACAGCCATGGCTATAGCTGCCACCCTTGTCCTCCACCAGGCTTACCAATAAGCACTTCAGTGCTTAGCAGGACACTTGGAGAAGTGTCTCTTTTGTCACTTTGACATGCAGGCAGAGTGTGAATTTCCTTCTTTCTGAAAACTTCTTTGATAGGCTTGTTTATTTATTCCCTTATTTATTTTTTACCTGGAGCCAATGAACCAAATGGTTATAAGAGGGGGCTCTGGAATACAGCGGTTGCCATCATGCCTCTAGCACTTCCTGGTTATGTGATCTTGATGATAGGCTACTGTGATAGATTGTGTCACCCTAAACTTGTGTAGAAAAGTTCTAAAATCCTACCATTTCACAATGTGATCTTATTTGGAAGGAGTTTTTGTTTGTTTGTTTGTTTTTTACATGAGTAGCCAGTTAAAATGAGGTCAGTAGATTGATCACTGATCCAAAATGACTGGGGTCCTTTTAAAAGGGAAAATATTAGAGATGGACACAGATAAGACAATATGTTTTAGGAATGCAGGGATAACATGATGCTTCTACAACTCAAAGAAAACTGCAGAGTATGCCAACCACTGGGTGCAAGCACAGAGGCCTTCGGTGGGATTCGCTCTTCTGACATCTTGACCTCAGACACTGTCGTGCCTGGCACCACATGTGTCCTCCATCCTCAGCTTATGCAGTACATCCTGTGCTCCTACCAAGCCTAATGATTCTACTCTCTTAACGCTAACCCTCTCGTCCTCATCCCAATCCTCAGTGAGGCCAGTCCCTACATTCAGCAACTGGTACAGTCTGAGGCAACCCCTCTTGTGTTTTCCCAACCTACAGGCCTGGGCCAGAACACAGATCCTCTTAGGTGAATCCAGCCTTTTGTATCCGTATCAAACATGTAACCAACAAAAAAAGTCCACATGCCTAGTCTTATTCCATAAACATAGCATGTTCCCTTTCGAAATCTACCAGTACTACGGAAATGGTCTCCAGTGAGAGTTACCGAGATAAAACCCAGGGCACAGACTTTAAAAGATTAAATATAGCCATGTGGCACTAGCCCATACCTTCAATCCCAGCACTCAGGAGGCAGAGGCAGACAAATCTCTGTGAGTTCAAGGCCAGCCTGTTGTACAGAGCTAGTTCCAGGACAACCATGGCTACACAAAGAAACCCAGTCAAAACACCCCCACACACACACACACCAAATAACTACAAAAGTTATCAAAGACACAAACTTCTCAATGAACTTAAAGAGGAAAAACAAATCCCTGAGTAATACTCAAGAAATCCCAAACCTGAGGCTGAATGAAAAATCTCAAAGCTGTGAGAAAATGAAGTACTGTTGTTTACTACATTGGACTTGTTTGTACCCTGATAACATAAAAGCCTTCATAAATCAACACACTTGGCATCTCAACTCTATCAATTTCAATTTTTATATTCCTAAAATGTAAATGATGATTTTAGCCATGATTCTTCACTAGCGTCAGCAACAACAATGCTTCAAGCCTTGTTACAAGTGTGAACTAGCCACAGCCTGGATCAGCCAAACCCTGGAGTTGGGGTTCAGAAACCTGTATGCTAATAAGCCATCCGGGCAATGCTCATAGAAGCTCAATGTGATAACTCAGAGCACTGCAGAAAAAGCCCTAGCAGATGGTGTGTGTCAAGCTCTCAGCGTGGAGCGTTGGTCTATAGTAAATACTTAACATATGAAAAGCCACTATGGTGTATTTTCATAAGTCTGTAGGACCCCTAAGGTGTACCAGTGTGTGTCTGCCTTTTAAGCAAACATGAAGTTAACCCCATGGATTTTAACTACTGCCTGCACAATCAGAGTGGTAGTGTGTGTGGTATTGGTGCTTGTGTCAGGGCTATGAGTGTGGTCAGAGGTACAAGAGAATATTTTGTGATTTCCTTTCGGTTTGGGCTGATCATTAGACCAGACTACAGTACAGCTGCCAGCTTCTATCTTAGCACCTGAGATTTGTGACAGACAGACAGAGAGCCTCCTGACCATGAGATCTGGAGTAGATGAACGTTGAAGTGCAACAGTGTGTGCCTGAAGAGAAGCGAAATATGCATGTTCTCCATGCACTGTTCATTTAAAATCATCAGACTCCATAGGAGTGCTTCTGAGCCCTGACCCGTCAATCATTCCTAACATAAGCAATACTATCTCCTGTGGATTCAGAACATGAGGTGTCAGATGTGGGAATGGTAGCTGTGCTTGGCAGGGCAATCAGCCTCCTCAGCTGTTGCCGCAGCTATTTCTGTGTCGCTCTCTATGTTCCTAGTACTTTGTACGTTCCTAGTACGACAGAGGGTCTGCTTGAGAGAGTGCGTTCATAATGAGGTCTGTAGAGTTTTGTTTTTTTTCCTCTTCCCTACTTCTATTTTTAACTACAATGAACTTTTATAATGTTTCATTTTGAGGAGTGCCTTTCATGTTCCCCATTCCAATGCATTTGACCTCCTAATGGCACAATGGTCACTTACAGATGCTTACTCTTCTTGCAGTATCTCCAGGATAGGAGGAGAAGAATATAAACCAATGTGGAGGGAGAGAAATAACAACCAAACCACAGAAACTTTGACCCCAAATTTACCCTGCCTACAAGCTGTGCAGGAAAAATAGAGCAGAGACGGAGGGAATGACCATCCAATGTGTGGCCCAACCTGAGACCCACCTCATGGGAGAGAACCAGCCCCTGACACTGTTGATTCTCTGCTATGCTTGTAGACAGGAGCCTAGCATAGCTGTCCTCTGTGAGGCTTCATCCAGCAGTAGATTAAAACAAATGCTGAAACTCACAGCCAAACATTGAGCAAAGTGTAGGGAGTCTTGTGGAAAAGTGGGGGGAGGGCGGGGAATAGAAGGACCTGGAGACGACAAGAGATCCAAAAAAACATCAACAAAGCTAACTTACCAGGGCCCAGAGGAGCTTGTGGAGACTGAAGCACACAACCAACGACCATGCATGAACTGGACCTAGGCTCCCTACACAGATGGGCAGCTCAGGTTTCATGTGGGTTCCCTAGTAAGGGGAGTGGGGGCTGTCTCTGACATGGACTCTATTGCCTGCCTTTTGATCACTTCCCTTTGTCTGGGATGCCTCAACAAACCACAGGGGAAGAGGATGTGCTCAGTCCTGGTGTAACTTGATGAGCTGTGATAGGTTGGTGGGGGAGATGGCTTCCCTTTTCTGAGGAATAGGGGTGGGGGAGGGAGGAAGAGGCAGGTAGGATGGGACTGGGAGTAGAAAAAGGAGAGGGCTATGATTGGGATGTGAAATGAATAAATAATTAATTTAAAAATAAATGGACACCCCTCTAGCCACAGAAGACTCAGAACCAACAAATGGAACCATTTCTCCATTTAAGCCCCTTACTACCCCGTTTGTATGTATTTACATATTCACAGATATTACACACAACACACCCTAACTGAGTTATGGTTCAGGGGCTTCTGCAGTTGCTACATTCAGTTGAGTTCTTATGGGTACAATGAGTCACTTCTATCTCATGAGTGTAGATGATAAGGATCCTGAATCCCTTAAGAATCCTAAAAGACATTCTTTTTTATAAACTAGAACCACCTCCCTTCCCGTGATGTCTGTCTCTTTTTATGGCCAGGAGTGTCCTTTCTTGTTTTCCACTGACATATGGGGAGGTAGGGAGAACAGAAGAAGGAGTGAAACAGTTGAGAGAGAGAGAGAGAGAGAGAGAGAGAGAGAGAGAGAGAGAGAGAGAGAGAGAGAGAGAGAGAGAGCTAATTCCTAAATCTGCTGGGTAACCACAGCCAAAGGTAACGTTGTGTCTATTGGATAAACGCAGAGACTGAGGTAGTTAGGAACTTAAGTAGATCGTGTGCTGTCCTACCTACTGAAGAAATAAGGCCTATATTTGATCCCACCATTCTGATGTTTCACATCATTGTAACAAATAGTTAGTTAGAATGCACAGGGTTTATATGTAACTTTAGGAATGTGAATTCCATGGGAAACTTAAGTGTGGCCATCTACTCACCACATGAGAGAAGTGAGAATAGAGAGGGCCACATAGAACTTTCAGAGCCCATGCTGAAGAAGAGTGTACTGTTTTTCCAGGTTTACTGACTAGAATTCCATCTCAAGGAAACATTTAAGTGGCAGAAGGTTAGTTATATAGTTTATCTATATGTCTAAGAAGAAAAGAAACCAGATATTAAATATGCTTAGAAGCCTCTAACATAGACCTTGAGAAAAGATTTTTAAATGCCCCTGTACTAGATACCACATGTACAAACATTGAGACAGAAAAAAAAGAAAAAACCCACTCAATTTTCTCAGAATTTAATGCAATATTTGAAGCCTCCATCCATAGACTAAAAACCACTGATAACCCAGTCCTCTAGGGAAATGATCAGGTGAGTTGTGGATATGCACCAAGAACATTTTGAAAGTCTCCATACTAATATGCACTACTTGCATGAAGACTTGAGAACTCATCTTCTGGATGATGAGGCAGGCAATTGCTGTTGACATCAACTGTAAAAGGCTGTTACCTACTAGACTTCTCTAGATTTGGCCCAGGGAAAGCATTTTCCAGGAACACTTAGCATATTCCCTTTACAGCCAATTGTCAGAACAAACCACAATGTGGAGGAAGAAAACTTCATCAGGAGAAAGTATGAAAGAATGAATTCTGTTTCCCCTACATCATTTTAGGTCTCCCATCGTTCATCTGGGGAGTGGAGCTTTTGCCACAAAACCGGGATTCCAGCATGGGATCTTAGGTTATCTATTCTCTAAGATCTAAGTAAAATGGTCATTAAACCTCCGCACCTCATTTCCACCCAAGGATGCCTTAAGAGAGGCAGAGGAAATGAGAAGTCAGGAAGGTAGGCTGTGCCAGTAAGACAATATGCATTGAACTCCTCAAAGCAGACCCGACGTCTTATTATCAAAGGAGAACATGGCGCTGTAGACAGAGCATGAACTTTGGAGCAAGAGAAATTGAATTTGAATCCTTACTCTGCCACTTCAACTTTCAGAATCTCCATTTAGCATCTGTTAAAATGGGAGAAATGACATTTGCTCCTCAGAGTTGCTGTGAAGATAAAATCAAATCACTTTCCTAAGCCAAACAATACAATGCTTGATCCACTGTGGGTATACGGTAAGTATGAAAGATAACAGATGTCTTCAGAGAGTCAGAAAAGATGCCCAGAGCTACTCCTGTAGTGAGAACAGATGAAAATCACAAAATCACAAGGCTATTATTAATAAGCTATAGAAATATTTGGTCAGAACCAGCCATGAAGAATCAAGATGATTCAGGTGGTTGACTTGGGCATATAACAATCCGCAAATTTACACAGCTTAAAATTATCTAAAAACAAGGTCAAGTTGGAATTTGGGTTTAGCCTTCATCCTCTTAATCTGGTTGATAAAAGGATGAGTTTGGAGGTCTTGAATCCATAACTATCATCAATACTCATTATTAGCTCTGGAATCTGTAAGCCTTTGGAGAACAAGATAGCTATGTGTGTGTGTGTGCACATGTCTGTGCATGTATGGATGGAAGTGTATGTTTGTGTGCGTGTGGATATATGTAGGGTGGTTGTGTGTGTACACTAGTGTGCATGTGTGTATATGTGTGTGTGTGTGTGGAAGTGTATCTTTCTGTGTAAGAATGTATATGTGTGTATGTGGTATGTGTGTGTATGTAATTTTGAGGATTGTTCCCAGGTTCTTGTGCATGGTAGAAAAGTGTTCTATCACTGAACAACACACATCACACCTGACTGTTCATTCTTTCCTGCCATTGTATGACTAAGCATGCCTGGACTCAGGGAGTTTAGGAGCTTCCTATAATACAGTCCTGGTGAATTAACAGGGGTTTGGGACTGGATCATTCTCCACAGAGGATCCATCTGGAGTCCCATGAGAAATAAGACCAGAATAGAGAAGAGATATTTCTTCTTAGCAGCCAAGTAGAAGATGGCTGAAGTAGAGAGTGAAATTCTAGTGCATTTCAAGCTTCTGTGCAAAGCTTAGATGCAAATGAGCTGTTTAGAAAGTTATTCTAGCCATCACAGGGCAGGGAGAAACAAAGTCAGAGAGGAGAAAAGTCAGGAACTTGCCTACTGAAGACTGTTAAAATTACATAGAATATATGTCAGCATTTTTCTACCAGGTTACTGCCTCCCCTCTCCACAGGCTAAGAAAGATCCTTGTCCCTTAACTCTTTTATTTATTCTCTAGCAACTTTGCTTCCATGCTGATTGTGTGTGTAGCATACTAGACCCATGGCCTGGAGAAAAAGATCAACAAGAACATAAAGCATGCAGACAACTGATTTGTGAACCTGAAGATGCTAGTAGGCTGAGGGCATGTGAGGACTGGATGCCAACGACAAAAATGGATTGCAAAGAAGTCACTTTCTTTGAATGTTCTCAGCAAAACTGGTATGGGAACACAGGTCCCTCGGGATGCAAAGGACTCAGAACTCAGAAAAAAAGTACAGCTTACAATGCACTGCAAAACCACTCTCTGGAATTACAAAAGCCGGTTGTGACTCTTTCTTAAGACAAAACTGAAGATGTTATTTATAATAAGCAAGAAGTAATCAAGAGAATGGAAAGCAGAGTAGAATGAAAATTGTGTGGAACAATTAAAATAAACACAGGGAGCATTAGCAAGTAGAAGTGACCATGTGGAAAATTAAACTAGCCATGGGGAAGCTAAATTGAGGACATGGAGATTAATAACAAAGGGAAATAAAGGAACACTAGGAAATTTGACATTGAGCTTGGAGTGCCACTCAACAGAATCTCTTACTCATAATACGGGAAAGTAGAGGATCAGAAGATCAATAAAATATCTATAGGAATGCATTTGCAGATCTTGAGATATGATGGCCTTGTTCATAACAGCATCCATCCCCTCACTGGTACCCAGAGAAGTAAAGATATCTTCATGGGATTTCTGAAGCAGAAGAGAGTTGAAAGGAAGACAGATGATCCAATATGACATGACTAAAGAAGAACACTAATTTTACGGCTGTAAAGGTGAGGTGGCTCAGCTGTTAAGAGCACTTGCTGTTCTTCCAGAACACTGGGGTTTGGTTCCTAGAACCCACATGGTATCTTACAACTGTCTGCAATTCCAGTTCCAGCGTATCTGCTTCCCATGATGCATACACATACATGCAGGCCAAACACCCACTCACATAAACAAAGCAGAACACTCACTGTGAACTACTGAAATGGAGTTTCTTTTGTATGGTGTGAAATCATGCACAGAAAAGGATGTGTTTACTTGAGCTTTGAATGCCAACTTTTTTTTCTTTTTTAAAATTTAATTTTATTTATATGTTTATTTATTACAATTTTTCATTTTTTATATTCATTACAGTTTAGTCACTTTATATCCCAGCTGTAGGCCCTTCCCTCAATCCCTCCCAATCTTACCCTTCCTCCTCATCTTCTCCGAAACCCCTTTCCAAGTCCACTGATAGGGAAGGTTCTCTTCCCTTTCCATCTGATCCTAGCCTATCAGGTCTCATCAAGACTGGCTGCATTGTCTTCTTCTGTGGCCTGGTAAGGCTGCTACCCCCTCAGGGGGAGGTGATCAAAGAGCCAGTCACTGAGTTCATGTCAGAGACAGCCTTTGTTCCCTTTACTAGGAACTCACTTGGATACTGAGCTGCCATGGGCTATATGTGTGCAGGAGTTCTAGGTTATATCCATGAATGGTTCTTGGTTGGAGTATTAGTCTCAGGGATTCTGTTGCTCTCCTTGTGTAGTTCCTGTCCCCTCCAGGTCTTTCTATCTCCCCCTAGTTTTATTTGAGTAAGATAGAAAGTTGTAGAATTTCCAGGTATTTATCCATTTGAAGCTGCTCCTCCACATGCATTTTAATTACTTCTCCTTTCAGAATTTTACACTGATGGTTACTTGTGCTGAGGATTAATGGATGGTTTTCAGGAGTCTATTCCTAGTGAACACACATCCAACTTTAAGTGCCTACACAACTTATACCCCACAATCCCCCTTGTCGGTACAGTCTTGTCAGTATACCGCACTCAAAAGCCAGAATAAGTCCGTTACAATGAAACATTTCTTTTCACTCTGTTGAAAAGCTCTTAACCCATCTCAGGCCCATGGCAGGTGATCATCTATTATTAATCTCTTTAGCTTAGAATTTACAGATCATTTGCAGTAATTTCCTTTTTGTTAGTTAAATTCATTTTCTTATAATTTCATGCACATATGTAAAGCATATTGATTACTTTCACACACATCTGTCTCCCACTCTCATCTTTGCTCTACAAATTCATGTCTAATTTTTGTTTGTTTGTTTGTTTGTTTGTTTGTTTCAGTTTAGCCAGAGTCACATGAGTGACTGTGGATTTGGAGGAGACCATTGGAGTCTGGTGAACTTGGGAGTAGAACATGACTGAAGACAATGAGTCCCCTTCTCTTATAATCCATCAGAAGCCAACAGCTCAGCAATAATGGATAAGGATCCATGAGCTCCTCCCTCATCTATGATTGACTCCAAACAGGCTTGTGCAAACCCAGTACAAGTACCCGTAGCCCTCAACCTGTGGAGGTCCTAATGTCCAAGGTCCCTCCCCCTCCTTATATTCTTTTCTTTTCTTTTCTCTTTCTTTCTTTCTTTCTTTCTTTCTTTCTTTCTTTCTTTCTTTCCTTCTTTCTTTCTTTCTTTCCTTTTTTTGGCTCTTGCCTAAGTGAAGGTAGCAACTCAGAAATTTCATACAACATTAGAGGATATTCAGCAAGACAGGATATTCTGTGAATTGACTGAGGACAGGATTGGTGATGCTTACAATTTGTTTACTCTCCATCCCATTTACACTATTGATATTTGATCATTTAAAAATGTGTTAATTACATTGTCAGAGATATCTGTGCCTCAGGAATTTTCTCATTTCATAATTTAGACTCTCTGGTAGGTTTGAACTATTCCTTGTTTCTTAATGCTTGCTCAGCCTTAATGCTTACTCATCCTCTGTTCTTCTTGTTCAGCCACTAGCTTCAACGTACACAGGTTTGGCTTTTCCAGACACTCTGTCATCCCAAACAATTAGGTGGCCTCAACTTCAGGAGTCCAGGTTTACTGGGATGACTGGTATTTCAGTTCCTTCTGTACATTGTGGAAGTCACCAGTCTTGTTGCTTTTCTCTGAGTGGCTTACGTGTTTTGATTCATAGACGTATTCTTGCCCCCAAGATCCCTTGTCCCATTCATGTGTTGAACCCCTCAACCCCTGTACTTCAGATTGCCACTTAGCTTGGAGATAAGGTCTTTTAAGAGATAATTAATTAAAAATGAGGTCATTGTGTTAGTCTCTAATCCATTAGGACTGATGTTGTCACAAATGGAGGGAAGTTTGACACAGATTTTATAAAAACCCATAAAAGTGAGAGGCCCATCAACAAGTTAAGGAGGCAAGGAGAGAGGCCAGGAGTGGATCCCCACCACCCCAGATACAAACTCCCCCTCCCCATTTCAGGAGCAGATCCTCCTTCCCTCAGAAAGAGCCAACTCTGCCTTTACCTGGATCCAAGATTAAGAGTTCCCAGAACTGTAAGAAATGGTTTTCTGTGGTTGTCACCCAGCCTGTGGCCCTTTATTAGAGCAGCTCCAGCAAGTGAATACAAGGTAGAAGATCTGGGCGGGGTTTCCTGTCTTCCTGGTGGCTCCATTCTTCCCCAGGCTTGCCTGGACTGGCAGGATGTTCTCTCTCTCCTTTTCCTTACAGCACCATTCTGTCTTGATGG
>CM053766.1:134337189-134357362 GCA_028658305.1 Pachyuromys duprasi | reverse complement strand
CAGCTTCGTGCTCTGTGCTAGAAGCTGTGAGCACTGCAGGCTGTTCACCCCTCTGGTCTGGAGTCTTTACTCCTCACTCTGTGCTAGAGTCTGAGTGTCCAGTTTTGAGATGTAAGCTGGGGGCTGTGGACTCCGCCCTGGGCTTGCTATTAACGGCTCTCCCCTGGAATGGAGATTTGGCGCCGTTACTCTGCTTTGTAATACCAGTTTCTCACTGTGCCTTTCACTTCTACTGGGCCAGGAGACATCTGGGAGCAGATTCTGTGTCTTCCTAAGTTGCCTTGCCATCACCCCAAATACCTGTCACCATGAACTGGGTGATCATAACCTGTCTGGTTCAGGAAAATGGCCTTTGCAAATGTTTTGAGAGGCTGGCCTTCATTCCAATGCACCAGAATACTGCAGACTTGAATATAGAAGAGGAGAGACTTCCTGTTTTCTTGCTTTGGACAAATACCCAATTGATCCTTTCTTGCAATAAGTTCATATAGTGTATACTTTCCAGGCATATTCAATGACCAAAAGAAAAAAAAACATTGATCTACCATAGGAACCAAGGAAGTATGGCCCAAATGTGGGCTCTGAAGTCTGCATTCACCAGCTGAGTGGTTTTCTGTGACTAAACATCACAGCCATGCCATAGTCTCTACCTCTAAAGAATCATTGTAGGGCTCAATGTGACATAGACTGTAGATGTTGAGTGTATCTTATTGATGATTCTTTTCATGGCCTACTATTTTCATGGGACTTGTATTCTTATTTATTATTTTTCATCTCTCACAACTAGTGTCAAGCCAGGAATTGCAACAGGGCATCTAGGTCAGTGACACACTTTCCATGTGTCATATATTTAACAAAGAAGTCAGTGCCATACTCTTCAGCTTTTTACAGCCATGCAGTTCACTCACACTGACGTCATGGAAAGCCAGGGTCACTGTTGATATTTTGAGAGTCCAAGCACACTGAGTATTATTAAGGCATCGTGAGTAACATAGGGTGCTGGTCTGCGGCACACACTATAATGGTAGATAGAGTTGGCAAGTTTGCATCACTGTTTCTGCCTCTAGAAAATTATAGGTAGGATGCAGGCAAAAACCCATGGCTATTTATTCCATCTGCTCATTCTAAAAGGCAAGCACTCTGTTGCCCTTTTGTCATTTCTTCCAGGCCTCTGGTTCAGCCTTGTCTTCTTTTCCTGTGCTGGTTGGATTGGATTTTCCCCCACTGGCACACATTCCAAAAAGGAACTTGGGGATGGAACAGAGACCAAAGAATGAGCCAATCAGTCTTTCCACATTTTTACAGCAGCTTTACAAGAGGCTTGGACGGGGCAGATGGTTGCAGTCCCCAGATGTAGTGGTGGTACTCCTCCCTGGGGTGGCCATTCCTCCTGTCCTCCATCACCGCTCTCTGGCCTGGTTGGCCTGAGATGTTGCTCTCCTCCCCTACTCTGCTCTAGGTGGGTGACTCAGCATTTATATGGGGTTCTCACAGCTGTAGGAATCAGAGATGAGGCTGGGAACACGGAAAGCCAGCAGCTAGTCTGGCACATCAAGGGATACGGCAAGTGCAGCTGTTGAGTGAAGACCTAGGCCTGACAGGGCAGATGAAGCCCTTTGTTCCTGCAAATGGGCCTTTCCTGGCAGTGATGGAGCTTGCCTGCAGTCTAGCCCTGCTCCTCCTCTTCAGCTGCAGTCATTATCCTAAAGTGGTTTTATTGATCTGCTGACTCCTGGTCTGCCTGCGCTCCCTCTTCTTTCCCCTCCCCCTCTCCCCGCCCCCCCCCCCATCCTCTAGGGCTCCGAACTGCTCTGTTGCACATGCAAAGCTTTTTCTTCAGGGGTGAATGATGATTTTGAAGTTAGATTAGACAATTGCACCGTCTCTTGGGAAGGCAGAGTACAAACGCTTCAGTCTGGCCAAGAGGATGTCTCCATTCACAAACCTTACCTTTCTTAGATGACAGGGGTTTTGTTCCTTCATTTTGTTTTGTATGGTCTAGGTGAGAGGGTTGACATGAGGTTTGAGCTAAAAGTTTGCAACTCAGCTGGGTAGTAGTGCAATGTCCTGATATTACCCAACTCTAAACAATCTTTTTAAAGCTATATTTATGCTGCTATGGTTTCCACGTAGTCACGAGAATTAAAAGTCTTTCACCATTTTGGTATAGGTTTCATTACAAGCCTCTTAAAATAAAGTATCCTTATTTCATTCTTCACAACTCTATGAAATAATTATTTTAAGCCCAACAAACATGTGAAGAAAAATAAATAACTTAAGAATCACACATCTATCAGTCACCATAGAGGACTCAGTGCTAACCCAGTCTGGAACAAAATATATTTTCCTCCCTTGAAGGACTGTTTCTAATGCTGCTTGAGATTTGAGGTGCATATCTGATTAAGTTTCACTCTGTTACAGGTGGATTCAGTTTGATATTCCTTACGACACTCAAACTGCCTTCATCTTTACATAAGTAGAGGGGTGTGTGGGTGTTAGTTACCTTTGCCTTGGTGCGTCTTAGTCTCACAAGCACTTTTGAGTCAAGCTTGCTATTTAGTTCTATTGTGACTCTTACAGCTAATTCAAACAGTCTGAGTTAATTTGAACCTATTTTTTTAGTGAAAACATGAAGCCTAGATAGTGATTTAATCCTCTGTTCAAAGTCCATCAAAAGAAACAAATTAAAAAAAAACACTCAATTACAATACTTAAATTTTTTTTTCTTGGTGTGATACAGGGTCAGAACACAGACATGGAAACTCATGTGTTCTTATCCCTGGATGTACCAGCGTCTGGTGTCAGAGAAGGTCATAAGGAACAATACAGAGTTATGAGGCACCAGAGACCAGGATGCTGCCATGACCTTTAATTAAACTTATGATCACCTTATGTGCCTGTAAGGAAGGCACATTTAGAGAAGATGTATGCACCTTCCAAGGGCCTAGAATGAATTACTGCCTTGTTAGAATAAAAGTAAAGGAGGTCTCTGGAAGAACTAGATTCTGATTATTAGTGAAGGCAGGAGAATGGAGCATCCCGGAGACAATCCCTGTACATAATTATTATTTATTACTATTGAACAATACTATCTGCTGTGCACCAATCCGGTCCACTGCCATATATAACATTGACATGCTCTTGGCCCTGCCAAATCAATACCTTCTATTGCAGACTATAGAGATGACTCTTGTCCTTTATCTGCCCCCAGCACACATTTTTAAAGTGGGAGATGTTCAGAGTGAGATATTGTGTTCACTCTCTCCATTTCCAGATGAGTATCTACAGTTCTTTGCTTTACAGTAAAGTCTAATTGCAATTCTTTTTCTTTTGACTTATAAAGTCAGCAATGTGTCTTCATTAGAAAAATAACGGCATAGATTTAGTGGGAAATGATGAGGAAAGATGAGTGAGGAGTAAATGGACAGGGTTTACAATCGACTGCAGGTGAAGATGCTTTTGGTTCAGCCCTAAACCTCTCATTGCGCATGTAGGAGACTGCTCTGATCTTGCCACTGTGGGGGCTACAGTCATTTAGCAACTCTTGAGCCCCAGTTTCTTCTTGCATACAATGATGAGTTGGGGGTAAACCTAGCATACTAATACACAGTACATGTATACCACCATGGTTTCTATGCCCATATCAGACCTTACTAATCGAAAGCCGCTCTTTTTATTTCTGATCAAGTCAAAATAAAGTCTTAGCACACTCATCAGTGAGGGCTGTGCTCTGACCAGAACTAAAGAGTTTGCGTTGTGTTCTTCTCTCCCACCTAGACACCTTAAGATACTAAAATAGTGGTCATGTTCCTAAGTTAATGCCGCAAATCTTTCTATGCGTTGAATTGATCCTTCCCAAATCTTCAATCCATTTCAAAGAGGAAAGAATAAATACATTTCAATAAGACAGCTATTGTAATGCAACAGTTATTTCCATTAAAAGATGCTATGCTTTAAAGTAAATTTCAGCCAAACTACACTCAGATACAGTTAATTTTGGTCTTCTTTCTTGATCTTTACTTTGAATCATTTCTCTATTCAGGTCCTCCATGTGATTTTTTTTTTCTGAATTGAGTCTTGTTTCATTGTGGTATTTACATGTTTTATTAGTAGATATTAAATATACATGACAATGGTTATCAGTGACATACTTTCATACATGAGTATAATGTACTTTGGTCATATATATATATGAAGGTTTTTCAAGACAAGGGTTCTCTGTGTAGCCTTGACTGACTGTCCTGGACCAGGCTAGCCTTGAACTTGCAAAGATCCACCTCCCAGAGTGCTGGGATTACAGGTGTGTACCACTGCACCTAGCTAGTCTATCTGTTAATATTAATTAATTTATTTGTGTATGCATGTGAAAGGTTTTGTGTATGTGGTATATATGTATGTGTGCGTTCAGGTAAGTTTGACTTATGTACATACCCAGAGGCCAGAAAAGGATATCAAGTGCTCTGCTCGATCACAGTCAGCTTTACTCCCTTAAGATGGAGGTCCATCAGAGAAGTGAGCTAGGCTGAGAGGCAGCAAGCCCCAGTGATCCTTCTGTCTCCACTTTCCACCCACCCCACCTTGGCCCCATCAGCACTGGGTTTATGGGTGTGTGCATTCATGGTGGGCTTTTCACATGGCTGTTGGGGGCTTAAGTTCATCTCCACGTGCTTGCTCAGGAAGTACAGTAAGAGCTCTTACCTGCTAAGCCATCTCTCCAGCCCCTGGGTGGACCTATATCTTCCTTGTTGTAATTTTAAAGATCCTTACTTAAGAACAGGTGGATAAATAATTCTTTTACAATGCCATCTTGAAAAATCATGCAATAAAACCAGCTAGTTATTTTGGATGGGATCACAGGAATAGTTAGCTGAAAGTTCTGTCAGTCAGCCTGCACTTTAAGGGATATCTGTGTTTCACATTATATCTCTTCAGTTACTGCTGATGTTTTCATCCAAGGCTGAGGCTCAATTGGGGAGTAAAGAAGTCTAAAAAAATAACTGGGAGCATGAATTCACTTATACTATGTGTAGATTCTACTCATCTCATAAGCTTCAAGTCAGATCTTATAAATTAAGGGGTTTTCATGTCAGGTTACCCTTGCTACACATATCATGGGAGAGACTTCTAGACCTATGAGGAGAATGAAGCCTCTGAGGGAAGCCAGGATTTTCTAATGGAAAGATGAACTCATGAATGGACCCCTTGACTTTGACCAGCAAGCAACAAAACATGGTAGCCTAGTGTTGAAGACTTGTGCTAATGAAGGCTTGCACCACAACCCCAACCTCGTCACTTCTCAGTAACTTCTCAGCCTCCTTAAATTATTTTTAAAAAATGATACAGAAGGTCAAATAGGTGGATAGGGTCTACATGGAAGTAGACGCTCTGTCCTTATCACCACTAGCAACATCTACGAGTGCAGTGGTGGAGAAATCAGTGGCACCAAAATTAAGTTTCATGCCCCAAAGTGGGAAGATGAGAAGGTATGGAAACTGCCCAATATCCACTGGCATTGGCTTTATTAATTGCCTTTAATAAAAAAATCTCCAAGAACAAGTATTGGAATAAAGAGTAGTTCCCCCATGAAAGAATGAGAAAGGACCAAATGGAAGGTGATCTGTACTCTAAGCCTCTGCCTCTGAGGGTCCACTGGGAATCTTAGGATGAATAGATGCCATAGCTTGAGCTTACTCCTCTCACCCAGGTCAGCGTGACCTACAAGAACCTGCACATGCCACTGCTAGCCAATGCACGCACAATTATGGTGCCTGCTACCCCGCCATGTTGCTCTAGCAGTCACTGAGAGGCAGAGCTAACAGACATTGTGGGCTCCAGCGGCTGGGAGCACTAACATAGTCGCACTCACTGCCCTGTTTTGCAGGGCACTGTTTGGCAGACTGAAAGAAAACACAAAGGTCCCTAGGTGTTTAACTATGAGGCTTCCAACATGATTGAGAAACCACAGATTCCAGGAGGTTCTCCATGTAGTAAAGGTCGATGTCCTTCTGTCCCATCCCTGGGCTTCATCTTGAATCCCATGGCTCCTTCACCTTGGTAAAACAGGATGCCTTTGGTACCTTTTGTTTTCCACCCTCAGAGGCTGAGAATCGCAACTAGCACGCTTTCCCCCTCCTCCCTCTCCCTGACGCCCTCCTCTTTCCTTCTCTCTCTCCCTCTTTCTGTTTTTTTTTTTTCTTTTCTGTTTTTGACAGCAGGGATTTTGAAGTACCTCCATGACAGGAAGTTCTCCCTGATATATTTGTGCCTTCCTGTTGGACGCAGTGGATTTGGTTTTGGTATTGCCTCACTTTACAGACAGGAAAATCATCGGGATCTGGACTTGTCTTGATAACACCACTAACGCCGCTGCCAGGACTTCCCTGTGTGTGCCGTCCAAGCCCGAGACACAAAAGGGCAATCATTTCAAAGCTCCAGGTGTTTGTTTCAAGGGTGATCACATGACATCCCATAAGCACACTTATGAAAGGGCTAATTAAGATTGCAGATGTCTTCAGCTCACAATACCCAGACACCCGAAATATGTATTAGGTTTCTTTTGAATGTTAAAACTTCATATCCTCCCTTCTCCCCAACCGAAACACTAATAATAGATTAACAAAGCACAGCAGGCGGGGCTTTTGGTCTTCATTCTCTCACTAATCGACACACTTTGTTTATAGAGGAAACACCTCGCACATCTACAAATTGGTATTTTACAACAATGCCTTTTAAAGGATTATTTTGTTTTTCCTTTAAAAAAAATGACCCAGACATAGCATTGTTTGTCTAGGGCAGGGGAATTTTCAAAGGATTTTAAGTCTGAATCTTCTGAGACAGAGCTGATGGCTGTAAGGAAGATCATCTGAGTACAAGAACAGAGAGAGCCATTAAGATCACTCGGCTTCAGAAGAGGCCTCCTCTTCTTGTCAGGTTGTCTCTGACTCCTTGGAGGCAGGGAAAAAAGGAGCAATTATCATATTAAAAACTGTCTCAGAGACATGTGAACCATGATGACTATAGAACTGTCCTCAGACACTGGGTTTTCTTATGTGAGCCAGAACAAATGTTTTTTCCCTGATAAATGCTGTAGATTTTAAAGTATAGCCCCAAATGATGTCAAAATGCCCAGATTATGTTTTATCAAAATAACGCTTCATTAAAGCATAAAGACATCTTGACAATGCTGTTATGGTAATTTTTTTCACAAGTCATTCACCCGCAGGAATACAACGATTGTTTTTGGAGGGCTTACTAGTCAGTCTATCAGGAATTGGGTCTGAGTGCTCAGAGGTGAACACAATTGCACTGGAGGAAGACACACACAGAAACCACACAGTGGACCCTTTGAAGATTGTACTGAAGAAGAGTGTAGCTAGAAACAGGAGGGAGGTTTGGGGCATGTGCAAGTCTGGAATAACCCTTTAATCCAGGGAAAGAGACTTAGCATCACTGTGCACAGAAGCTCTCGGTCTGTCCTTTGATTAACTTTCTTGGAATGAAAGTGAAGACACGATGTCACTAATATCCTCTTTCACCTAGCATTTCCTTTTCTCACTTGGCACATACGTCCTTCTCTCTGGAAAACTATAATGTTTTCTGTCCACTATTCCCCTTTTCTCATTTTAGTCATTAAAAAATAAATGAGTACCTACTGAGGACCAAGCACTTACCTATTACTGGGGATTCATCTCATCGTTGAGTAGAGGATCAATGTTTGTGTTGTTTATAGCCTGAGAACCACATTGCCCTTACTAGATTTCTCATATCAATAGCAATGAAGGGCTTTGAAGAAGGACCTTTGAATTCTCCTGCTTTCCAGTCCTTACTTTTCCTTTAAAACTATTTTATTTCCCAGCTTCCCTGGTGTTAAATTACCTTTAGCCTTTCTCCTAGAAGCCACTGACTTCTGTGTGAACAGCATCACTCAAAATCAGGTGTCCTAACAATATTCAATTACTATAAGCTTGTCATAGTTTCTGGCTGAGTGACATTTACAAATTGGAGTACTGTCCTCCCGTTCCCACAAGTCTGTTCTGCCCTTTGGAAGTTGCTAGACTTTCATTATCCAACACGGAAGCCACTAACCACAAGCTGCTACTGGGCCCTTGAGAAGTGGCTAGTCTAAACTGAGAGATGCTGTAAATGCACAGCAGGCACCAGATTGCAAGGCTTATATGGACATGGTGGAAATACTTCGCTACACTCTTTAAATTTTATTACCTTTTAAAAATGTATTATGAGTATATGTATGTAGGTTGTACATGTGTGTTGGAAGCCTATGTGTGTTCAGTGGGAGAAGAAATTGGGAGAAAAAATTGTGGAAATCAGGCTTTGTCTTCTAACATCTGGACCTTGGGGTAGAACTCAGGTCCTCAGTCTTAGCGGCAGATGTCTTTAGCTGCTGGACTGTCTTTATTGAATATGTATTGACTTTATATGTCAGCTATAGAGTGTTATATAGGTTATATTATTAGTAATAATTCTGTTTCTTTTGAAGAACAATCTGAAACTGTATAGTAGCTCTCATTGTCCATCCAAGCCACAAGAATATTTATTCCTTACTACTCCCTTGTTCATAAATGCATCAAGAGCCATCACTCGGCATTATGGAGAGTGATCATTCTGTTTTTATCCCCATGGTCAAATCTGGCACACACTACTTAATATTTACTAGGTCCTGTGTATTGTGCTGAGACCACAAACTAGTGAAGGAAGAGGAAGACAGAACATTGCAGGCACATGCTTTCAAGTCTCTGGAATGTTCTGGGGGAAACCCCAAGGACATTCTGGAGTCTACCACTGACTGAGTACTTAGCTTTGGCAGTGCCTGGACAGCAGCATTTCAGGAAAAGTGGAGCCTGTTTAATGATGAGCCACACTTTCTATAGCCCAATGTGACTTGTGATATGTGGCCAAAGCATCTTCAGCGTAATGTTTTAAACAGTTTCACGGGCAATGTATTGCTTCAGAAATTAACAGCTGTTTTGAAAACACCAATAATGACAACAAAAGTTTTCACCTGGGACCAGCGAAACTCAGGAAAATGGCTTAAATGAAACACAACATGCCTCAAGTTTGAAGACACTGTCAAAATGTTTCTTTTAATGTCCTTATGTGCTTCCAACAACTTCCTAACCATGAAGGTTTCCTAAGGGATTCTGCATCTGGTAGGTTTATTACTGGGGACAGCATTGTTCATAGCTTGACTTTGAGATAAGGTTCTGTCCATTTATTTGCTCTTCAGAACCTGGATGTGCCCCTTGTGCCCGCCATCTCTCAAATATGCACACTGGCATTCTGTTGTGGGCACTAGTTCTGTTTTACTGCCGTGCTTCATCTAGATCTTACCAGGAGGGGGCGCTAGAGGAAGACTGGAAGACCTGAGGAGAAATCGGTATAAGTGCCTTCTAGCTGTCTCCTGCTGCCATCTCCCACAGCTTTGTCTGAAGTGATGTTTCCAGGGGCCCAACAGCAACTGTTCTTTCCTGTCTCCACAGGAAGATCAAGCCACAGCATATAGGTGTGTGTGTGTGTGTGTGTGTGTGTGTGTGTCTGTGTGTGTGTGTAGACAGACAGATACATAGATAGATAGATGTGTGTATGTAATATACGTACACAAGCATTTAAATGTGCACATGTATATATGTATATACTTCTGTTTGTGTATTCATTCTGCTGCCTTGGGGACACTGGTGGTTTGTTGTAGATCTTTTAGATTCACAAGATGCTTCTCTTGTGAGAAATGGTGCCTCCACTTCTTTCACATAAGACTCTTTATATTAATTATTCTACTGAAAAAATGTAAGTGGTTTCCTACTGCAGCCTGGACCTGCTCTACTGACCTTTTTCACCTTTCCCACTGCTAAGGTCAACAACAGGAATGTGAGGCAGAATGTAATTTGAGAGGAATGACACTAAATAGTTTAGCCATCAGTCCAGCCGGTGTCTGTTCTCAGCCCTCAGGGTGAGCTCTTGTCAGGCCCCAGACACTTCAGGCCTAAGAGGACAAGCTCCAGGGAATCAGCCACACTACCTTTAAAGACTCCCTGGGTTTGTTCTGCTGTCAACAAAGATACCTAGATTTGCCACCTTTGGTCTTCTACTTTGGAATGCAGAGCCTACTGGCTGACAAAGTCATGGAAAGACTCATACTACACTACTGAATTCTAATGGAGATGAGGGTTTCTGAGGAAAGATCATTGGTCTAGTCACTTCCTGAAAATTCTCAACTTAGGACTCTGCTATTTGGGAGACAATGGCTTCAACACAGCTTGTAGACACATTTAAGATCCAAGTCATAACAGGGCCATGTCCTGTGTTTAAGAACTATACGTCAGGAAAATGAATCTTTGATACTCCTCAAGTTGACGCAGAATCTATACAGCTCATCTTTCCCTTCCGCTCTCTGGCACTTGTATTCTAAGTGAAGCAACAGCAGGGCCACGCTGTTCTGAAACTGATCTCCAATCCTCTAAAACCGAACCCTTCAACTCCCATCCTGGAACTTGGCCCCATTCTGGGAGCTTCTTTCTCCCATGTAAATGGTTTTGACCATCCCTTTACTAATGCATTTTTCAAAGGCAGAAAAAAAGTTAAAAATTGAAAATGGCAGCATACATAAACCAAATATCGTGTCCTTCTCCTCTCCATATGCTATATCTTCAGTCATATCTCTCAGTCATATCTCTCACTGTATATTCAGGGCTCGGAATTTTCTGCTACTTCTTCATTAAACTCCTCATGTTTTTACTCATTCCTATTAACACAGTGCTTTATGGTGGTGGCATTGCTGGGAACATCCATGGAACTGATGGAAAGTCCACATCTTCTCTTACCCTTCCTCATCTTCCAAGCTATTATGAAATACATAATCTCAAGGATGGTACTACCTAATACATAGTCAGTGCCTTTTAAAATTTTCGAAACTGGAGTAATTCTTAATAAACAGAAGGTGGATAGTATGAGGAGGAAGGGGACGTTTACATATTTTTCATTAATGCATACTGTTAACTGCATGAGTAAATTATGGATAGTTTAATTTAATTTAGACTTAATGGCAACATTTTTTCTTACTAATGAAATGGTTATTTGTTATTAGGAAAATATTTATTGAAGTTGAATTGTGTGATCTCTCACATTACGATTAAACCTTGTTAAGGCATTTTTAATTTCAATTTGGGCTTAATTAAGATTCATTAAGCATTTAATAAATCTAAATTGAATTCTAATGGAGATGAGGGTTTCTGAGGGAAGATCATTGTACCCTTTACACACTTTCAGTTCTTTCAAAGTGACATGGCAGCAAAAGGAGTTGGGAGGAAGCAAGACTCCATATTATGCTCTGATAGAGAAAGGCTGGTTGTGCTTCTAATTCTGGAGATGACATTGGCTTATCACAAAATCTTGGACAAATCTTATATTTGTTTTTCAAAATCAGCTTACCATTCTAAGAGATTAGGGTCATAATATAATAATTGTAAGAGTATAAGGGCAAGGATTCAATATAAAATTTATAACCCACCTTCTTATCCTGGGTGTCTATAACTCATTATAAAACAGATTTAAACAAAATCCTTAAAGAAGAATAAAAAAATAGATTTGGCTTTTCACAATGGTGAAGCTATAATGTTAAAAAATGGCAGTACCTATAAAGCTGAAGCATGCATTCCAGAGAAAATTTACCTGGAGGAAAGAGATAGAAGTAAGTTAGAAGCCAATGAATCAGACTTTACAGCATTTGGAACTAGATAGAGGGGCTGGAAGTGAATCCAGGTTAAAAGTGATGTCTTAGTCCTGTGGAAACCTAGGAGGGAGGATTTGAAATAAACCTATGGTATGGGCCTTGTGGATAAGATGGTGAGAGGGAAGCCATGTTGGATGGATAATTTGCTTCTGCACCATGTCTGGGGGAACTCAGCAGCAAACCCTTGCCCTGTGCAAATCTGCCCAATTGCACAAATATCACATTCTCTCATTCAGTAGATTGCCTCTGTAGATCTCCTGTGTGTCAAGTCATGTGCCAGGAATGGTAGCAGTCAACAAGCTCAGATAAATACTCTCGGGGCCTTCATGCCATGATAGCAGAGTGAGATGGGCTGAGGCCACATCATAAAATACCGAGTGCTGCAGTCAGGATATGGACAATAAGCTACATGAAGGATTATGTAATGTGACAACTGTTAAACACTCATTCCACGCCATGTCCAACTTGTCATTCTTTTAAGAATTTTCTCTGAATTTTACTTCAGTGCCCTCCTAGGCTTTTGACATGATTCAACCACACCAGAGAAAAATAAAATCAAACACTCTCCCTTGCCTCAGTGCCCTACCGGCTAGTTGTGGCACCATTTCATCTGTTCAGAAGACAGGGTAGACTGTCCTTTCTCAACGGAAAATACTCATCCTTGAGCAATTTCTACTTTTCCTATCCTTTAGAACAAGAGCAGATCAGTCAAGATCTATTACTGTCTGAAGACTTGAAGGTAGTTCCCTAAGCCCTGGCAGCCTCCAATGTCCTGGTAGTTTTCCATATTCTTCTAGAATTTAGTAATGAGAACAAGAGGAAAATAAGAAACATAAAAATTCACATAGACCAAACAGAAAGGAGCGTCCCTGAATGATTCCTCCGTTAAAAAAAATAAAAATAAAAAACTCCATCAGCTTAAAATATGCTCATGTGCTAAGTCAAATGAACACAGCAATATGGTGTGCTGGACTGTTTTCATGGAGCCTTTTGGACCATTCTGTACCCACTCCCATCCCTTCTTCAACTCAGAAATCCAATCAGTATCATCGGCTTTCAAGGGTTCTCTTGACCTCTGGCTTCTGCTTGAGGGATTCCAAACAACAGTCCAAGTAGAAAGGTTGAAGAAAAAGATAACTAGAACAGGGGAAACTGTGTTTTCTCATCCTGCTTCCTGTATGAGCGGCATCTGGCCATTGAGAACAGAGCTTCCAGGAGACTCCTCCTTGTCCTCATCCCTTCATGCCCTAGGGTGGTCACTAGTCTTAACTGTTGGTATCTCCAGAACATCATACTGCTCCTGTGGATACTCTACAGCCTGCCTATAACTTTGTAAATAGCTGTCTTAGTAAGCTCTGTTAAAGTGCATTATCTGTCTTCTACTGTGACCCTGGCTGACAGACATATATAGGAGTAGTGGGATTAAAGACCTGCTCTGTGACTTCAGGGAGCCTAAGAATACTGACTGACCACCCAGTCAAGATGTCTCTAGCTGTGTTTCTCGTCAATCTAAGACATGGTAAAATCACTGGACTGAACAAGAGATGTGCTTGACCTCACTGACATGATTCTCTGCTACAGGGAACAGGCAAGGCTCTGCTAAGTTTTCACCTAGTACCGCCTTCCCTGTAACCATCCCAGAAAAAAGAAGACCAAGTACTCCAGATGGGAAGCAGGAACACAGAAGGGAGACTATGGAAGACATTCAAAAAAACAGCGACTTAAGGAAAACAAGAGAGGATTTATGAGAAACAGTGCAAGGAGAACATTCCCAGCTTAAGAAAATGAAATGAAATGAAATGAAATGAAATAAAATAAAAGGGCATAAACACAAGACACATAATCATTGCTGCAAGGAAAAGAAGTTGGGGAGATAGAGTAGAAGCAGGGGAAGAAGGAGGAGGAGAAGAAGAGGAGAAAAGGGGACTAAGTCTTATAGAAAGAGTACCCGAGTCTTCGCCACTGAGGAATGGGTCCATCTCAAGTTACATATCTGAGTATATATTGGTGCTGAAACCAAACTGCTACAATGATGAAGGAAGCAGGAGAGAACATGAACCTTTTTTTTTACTAGTCTGAAGTAACAGTAATACACTCAAAGACTGTGGCTGATGCTGATTTTTTGGAGTTCTTTTCCTAGTCCATCTTTGTGTGTTGTCCTAAGCACACTGCCAGCAACAGTTCAGGACAGTGTTTGGGTAGGTCAGATTAATAACTCCAGTTCTGACACTGGAAAATTTCCAACATCAAGTCAGGAATGTTGGTACATGCCTGTAACCGCAGTATGAAGGAAGCAGAGACAAAAGGATCAGAAATCCAAGGCCGTCCTGAACCACACAGTAAGTTTGACAACAACCTCAGCTACACAAGTTGTTTCTCAAAACAAAAACATAAACAAAATAAAACATGTTTGTCTCATATTCCTTTGTGAAGATGGTGTATAATTCATGAAGTAGTTGTGAAAATTTTTAAAAAGCAATATAGGAAAATATTGTATTGTTTTGTATAAAATTAAAACTAAAAATACATTTTTACTTTCTTCATCTCTTCTCTAGTATTTTCTTCCTTTCCCCCAGAGGTGATAGTTATTCTTACTATTGCCAATGTAGGGGGTTATGATATGATTTGTTGTTAAGTTGGCCAGAGTAGTATTATTGTCCTTATGGTTGTTACACGAATTTCTACATCCTGCTGTTTGAAAAAATAAAAAATAAAGCCTGCTTCCATGAACTCAAGAAGCAACCATTCCTCTTTCCTGGGTCTTTCCTGGGATGTATTGTCCCTTAAAGGGCTCTCTTCCGTCCTTTGTGTGTGGAGGGATGACGGGCTGTTGTTACTTCTCTCACTGCAATTCCAGCTTTCACCAGGAAATCCCCAAAGCTGAGGAATCCTCCCCTCTCTCCAGCTCTTCCCCGTGGAGTTCCATAGCATGCTTTGCTGCTTTAATACACTATTTGAAAAGGTAATTCGTTACTGTTAGACAAAAACAAAGAAATAAAAACCACCACCACCACCAACAAAGGGAGTGTTCCCAAAAGATAACGATGAATTTTGTTTCTTGGTTGCACGTGCCCATCAATATCCTACAAGCCTAGAGCTCAGACTGACTTTCATTGAGAATTTGACTATTAAACAAAAAACATCTCTATTTTCTTTTTTAGAACAACTGTGATTGAGATAGCACATGTGCCTGCAGCCATCAACTCAGCGACCCGACTCCACCTTCTTTTGCCTGCTTGAACACACTTTTCTTTTTCAAGCTCAGATGAGTCCGCTCATGTCACCACTCTGATGATAAGCCCCATTAACACCCAAACTTTTATCTGCTTGGGTGGCATCAGGGTCTGGGGGACATGTGGCCTCAGCCCTGGAGCTTGGGTGGCATGCGGCTTTGAGACTGAGGAAATACACCAGTTTATAAAATGGACAATGATGATGATAAAGATAACATTATGAAAACAAGGACAGTGCATCTACTCAGCCATGCTGGAGACTCTGGAGAGATGGTGTCTAATTCTCATAATTATGGTTGTCAGGGACCATTATCCTATTTATCAGATAAGGAAAGAGCTCCAGGAGAGTGGATACCTTACCTAGTCATCCATATACAGTTCATCTAGGAAGAAAGAAAAGGGCAGAGCTTAGCCCCACCCTGTACCCTGTCTCTGTGTGTGTGTGCTTTCTCTCTCTCTCTTTCTCTCTCCTCGCTCTCTCTTTCCTACACATTAAGCACTCACGACACCCTATGGAAAAGAGGGAGGAAACAACAAAAATATCCAAGGGAGCAGAGTCTCTTTAGATCTTGCTGGGGCTGTCCATTCTGGTGGGAATAGTGGAGACTGGAAGGTGATTATACTCTGCCCAGTCATCAAAGACTTTCGGCCACCCAGCTTGCAGGTAGAGATTTGAAATCAAACCTTGTGTTCTGTCCATATCTAGAGAAAATCTTAAAATTTGCTCTAGAGAACACTTCTTTTTGTGGCATGCTTTCTTGTCCTTTCCAGATCGCATCCTGTGAAAAGCACATGCTTGACGTAAATAAGTAGAGGCATAGGAACTCTTACTATTGTCTTAATGGTCCCCTAATTTCCACTTTGTTTCTGGGTTATCCATTTGTTAGCTATCATCAACATTTTGTTCACTCTTTTACCAACTTTATTCTCTTCTGTGCTTTCTCCTTCCTCAGTTTGCTCTAAATTCTTGGCCAATACTAGGCAGATTCACATCTTGCACTTCATTCCCTGAGTGTCTTTGGGATTGAATGTATATCATGTATTCACTCATATAATTGACACAGTTGTTCAGCTCAAACTTAGTGAAGTAAAAGGTTCTTTGACGCCTGAATGAGAGAGACTGCATGAATATAACCACATACAAAGCCAGTTCCAAGGAAGCTAAGAAGAACAGATACAGAGTTTTCAGATACTTGCAAACATAAATCAATTCATTTATTAACTCATTGATTCAGTCATAGAATACGTACTTATTGAATACTTTTGATGTGGTAGGATTTGTGCCAACAATGATTCCTGGTGTTTTTGTTTCTGCTATGCCAGGGTTCAAATTAAGCCAACCACGAGAGCAGATATGTACAGAAGACTCAGTCAACATAATTTTCTTTATGATGGATTTTTTTACTTCTTTCAAAGAAAAGAGGCTACATTTTGAAATATGCAAAGAACCATTTAATACAAAAGACACATTTCACAAGGAGATCTTATTATTAATAGCAAGAAGAAAATAGTCTATAGTGTATGCTAGGGAGCCATAGTTTTCCAGAGTACAGCAAATGAAGATGAATTCCAGAAGCCATGAAAGTTTCTATTGCCGTACCCACTGTCTCTCCCTTCCTGTGTCTATCAATTGCCAGGTTGAAAGTGAGAAATGTTCATCTTGGTATCAGGATAAGCCAAGAGCATACCAATGGGACCTTGGTGAATACTGTCAAGAAGGGGCAGACAGGCATGGACTGCCATGTGTGAGTCACTGTTCCTAAAATGGCTAGTACTTGTTCTAAGGAATACAAGAATGTGGAATCATTGTTCAGAAGGACATACACACACATACTCTTGGGAAGTGTCCACTACCACTGATAAGACAGAAACAGAGTTATTGAAGGAAACTGGCATGGCAAGGGGTGCACAGAACACAGTATTCATCTTGGCATTTATGTGTGCTAGGAAAGTAGATATCCAAACAGTACCACAGACAAGTAAATTTTATTCAGAGATCGGCATGTCTACCTGCTTCATAAGAAGATTAGATAGGAGGGCTACTATAGGTGAAAATTTTTCATCACTTGGGAGTCAGTGATGAATGACAAGAAGGTAGGAAGAAGTGGGAGATGCTGAGTGGTGAAGGGTGGAATTGCTTCAGTGCATCAGTGGTTGGGTCAGTGGGACGCTGTGGCAGGGGTTCACATGGGGAAGGTTTAAATGCATTGGGGGCTCTCTGCTGGGCTCTGTAAGATGGGTTATGATGGAAAGGATAGTGGTCAGCAACTGGTCAACAAGAAGTTTACTGAGTGGGATTGGTAAGTTTCTAAGAGATGAAGTCCATGAAATGATGTAAACTTCATCACAATGCAGTCAGAGGGCTTCCTCACTTTTAACATTATTATTATTATTATTTATTCCAATTTATTCACTTTGTATCTCAGCTATAGCCCCCTCCCTCATCTCCTCCCAGTCCTACCCTCCCTTCTACTTCCCCCCATATTCCTCCCCCAGCCCACTGATAGGGGAGGTCCTCCTCCCCTACTATCTGACCCTAGCCTATCAGGTCTCATCAGGACTGTCTGGATCCTCTTTCTCTGTGGCCTAGTAAGGCCCACCTCACCAGGAGAAGGTAATCAAAGAGCAGGCAACGGAGTTCCTGTTAGAGACTGCTCCTGCTCCCCTTACTAGAAGCCGGGACTTCCTCACTCTTAAAAAAGTCTCTTTTGGGGGAAATATTATATGATGTTATGAAAATACACAAGGAGAAGGGCAGTGGGTTTGTATACTGTGTACTTGGGCCATCTATTGAGCTATAATCCCAGAGACATTAACCCTGGTAGTGTTGCTCTGCTTCTGGAGACATTCAAGAACCCAGGAGTCATGAAAATCTCTAAGCAAAAGCATGCAGGACTATCACGTTGCCACTGGGTTAAGTGTAGTCCAAGGAAAAGCAAAAACAGACAAGTAGGTAGGTAGATAGATAGATAGATAGATAGATAGATAGATAGATAGATAGATGATAGATAGATAGATGATAGAAGGAAAAAGAAAGAGAGAAAGAAAGAAAAGAAAGAAAATTGGATGGATAGCTAGATAGTTGGATGATAGATAGTTGGGCAGATAGATAGATAGTTGGATAGATAGATAGATAGATAGATAGATAGATAGATAGATAGATAGATAGATAGACAGACAGACAGACAGACAGATGAGTAGACAGAGCAATGTTCAGGCAGATCAGAAAGCCTCTATACTGTTCACCCATAGAAGCTTTCTTTGTCTTGAGTGTTCCTTTTAGAGGTTAGACCCTGCCTAACATGGTATGTTAATCTATCTTGAGTAAGAATCATCTTTGGCCTCTAGGATGTGGTCTTAGCTGTGTTGTCCACCTGTCAAGATTATGCACTGAGTAGTCTGGTGATAAACTTGGAGTCCTCTAAGCACAGTTTAGGGGTGAAATTTCCACACAAATGCTGATCTTTTTAAAAAGAAAACAGGGAAAACAGCACAAGGTAAAGGACAGTGAAGACCATGGCATGTTTTTGACTCATCTAGTCATTTCCATCATGGCCCCTACTCTATACCCACCCAAAGCTATCATATTAGAATATAGGAAAGGGGGAAGGAATGGAGAAGAAAGGATGAAGCCTAGTGTGAGTGAGTGTAGTGAATAAAAGGAAGGATAGTTTGTAATGGTTCTGGGCAGAGACCATGTCTTTTGAGTCTAACGTCATCCAAGGAAGGATGCATCTAGTATAGAGCACTCACACGCTGCACCTATAAATGCCATCATATCACTCAGCATAGGAAATCTTAAGAGCTCCAAGGTTTCGGGGTCAACTCTGTAAATGTGAGTGCAGACCATACCTCCTTTTGCCTGCCCTGGACTCTACCTATACCACAAGGTCAATCAGAGTGTGACATGCTTTTGTAAGTATCTGCTAGGATTATCTGGGTACTGTTTCAGATGCCAGCTGTAATACACGACAAACACTCCGTGTTCTCTGTCAGCTAGTATTCTGGCTAGAGAGACAGAAGACAAATTACAAAGGCATCAATTCAACTGTTAGGTAACATCTGTACTTAGTTTGCTCTAATACCCATGAAATGCAGTCAGCCTACCTCATTTGAGCCTCAGATGTCCAAGGATGGAATTGATGGGAGAGGCCTCAGTGCATGTGTCATTGCCCCTCATATGTCTTCTCCTTGAGAGAGCCTGAGTTCTAAAGGCCCATCTCAGTGAGACTCTGGATTTCAACCGCCTGCGTCTAGTAGAGTTCTGCTAAGATTGGCACAGAAGAGAATCTCCTTCCTGTGCTGTGGACAGAACCCCAAGCCCAATGTATCAGGCCATCATCTTCTAGCATGCATAGGGAACAGCCATTCATTACTGATCTTCATTTGGGATAAAGCAAAAGAAACTTTGAACCTCAGCCTTGCCATTCAGCCCCATCTCCAGGCTGGTCTCCTCCAAGAGTCAAATCATAAGGGGTTGGGAGAGCTTTCTGAAGTGCCCAGTAGTGTCTGGATATGTCTCCAGAGGCAGACATTACTATCCCTACTTTTTCTGGTTTTCATTTCCTTTTCTTGTCTGCTAGGCTTTTAAAATACATATTGTAGCCACTTGTTGCCCTGTTTTCTAAGCTACCTTGAACTTCTGCCAGGGGCTGTTGCCAGAGGAACTAATGACTAAGTCACTCTCTTTTCAGCCTCTGGCAGGACAAGAAATTCACTTGGGGATGGGGGCAGCAATGGCTCAACCATCCTGAACCAATCAGGAAACCACAATAAAGTGCCAGCCATGGACTCACCCTCAAAGCCCAGCACTGAGCTCAGCTTGGAGGTGACAGCCAGGCCAGAGATATTCTGTTTTGCTCCAGAAGAACCACATCAGAAGTAGAAACTCGGGCAGAAAGGCTGGCCCATAGAGGAGGCTCTGGGCAAGTGGGCGAGTAACCCATGGTAAACAGAGAACACAAGCTCACTGTGTTTCTGAGCCAGGACCAGGGAAGAACACCTGGAAATGAAACAAAGCAAGCAAACCATGATGATAATAAATCATAGCTAATAAATGCTATCTAAAAATTTATAAGGTACCATGTTATTCACTTTCTGTTAGAGAAGCCATATTCTGCTTCTTTATCTATGTGTATGCATAGGTGCACGCATGTGCCTATGTTCATGTGTGTGGCATGTGTGTGTGTGTGTGTGT
>CM053766.1:134269241-134334241 GCA_028658305.1 Pachyuromys duprasi | reverse complement strand
GTTGAGGTTTGTGAGATGCACTATCTAAGAGCACATAAGGAAAATCTTAAAGGCAGTTGATAGCCATATCAGTTCAGCAGCATGCTAGTATTGAGTTCTCACATAAGGCCTATGGCAGAGCCAATAATGAGTTTGGGGGTTCAGTTAACAGTATAAGGATAGATTCTTTCTTATGGAACAGGCTTTACATATCATTAGGAATAACTGGTTACTCCTGGATCATTCTTGCCACTATTGTACCATTTTTGTTGGTCACTTGCTATTGCAGCAAGATTCACAAGTGCATAAGACTATCGATTGCTTTTCTCCCTTGGTTGATGGAATAGCATCTGTCAGCAATATTAAAGCTGGCAGTATGGATGTAGTTTCCAGGTGAGTACCACCTTGATTATATACAAACATAGTGGGAAAGAAATCCAGGAAACCATCTTGTAGGCATAAGGTTAATGTATAATTCAAATACTGATTTCTGTATCCCCTATATCTGGTTGCAAATCTTGTTCTGTAAATCTCTTGTCTTAATATTGTATAAACTCTGCTCCCCAATGGCCCCCAGCTATGTCAATAAAGCATATTACAGCTAATCTCTGAGGATAGAAGAGAATAGGGATAGACTTCCTGCCAGCCAGGAGAGGGGGAGTTAGAGGAAAGGAAGTAAGGGATTCAGTGAAGGGATTCAGCCAGTGGCCAAAGTCCAGAAGACAGGAGGAGAGGAACTCAGCAGGAAAGCTACAAAGTGCAAGTATCCTGGGGTGCATGCTAAGCAGATTAGCCTAGAGGGTTAAGAATAGAGTAAGGCCCTTGAAAGACTTTACCCAGCAAGGTATCCAAGGAGATGCTGAGACTCATAGCCAAATTTTGGGCAGAGTGCAGGAAATGAAGGGGGAGATACCAAGACCTGGAGGGGACAGGACCTCCACAAGGAGAGCAACAGATCAAAAAATTCTGGGCACAAGGATCTTCTCTGAGATTGATACTCCAACCAAGAACCATGCATGGAGATAACCTCGAACCCCTAGAACCCTTGCACAGATGTAGCCCATGGCAGTTAGGTCTCCAAGTGGGTTCCCCAGTAATAGGAACAGGGACTGTCTCTGACGTGAACTCATAGGCTGGCTCTTTGATCACCTTCTCCTGAGGGGGGAACAGCCTTACCAGGCCACAGAGGAAAACAATGTAGCCAGTCTTGGTGAGACTTGATAGGCTAGGGTCAGAGGGAATGGAAGAGGACCTCCTATCAGTAAACTTGGGGAGAGGCATGGGAGGAGATAAGGGAGGGAGGGTGGGATTGAGAGGGAGTGAGGAAGGAGGCTTCCATGGGGATACAAAGTGACTAAACTGTAATTTATAAAAATATAAATAAATTTTTATAAAGCAAAAAGAAGAGAGAAATAAATGTTCAATTATTGTATTGAAGCTTATTATAAAAAATATAAAGAGTCCTGATGATATATATGATAGCCAGGTTAGGAATGACACTAAGAGAAACACAGTTATATAAAAATAACTGTAACACCATCCCATTTACAATAGCCTAAAAACTCTTGGAATAATTCTAACCAAGGAAGTAAAAAGCTTGTATAATGAAAAATTTAAGACGGTGAAGAAAAAATGTTGAAGAAGATATCAGAAAATGGAAAGACTTTCCATGCTCATGGATTGTTAGGATTAATATCATTAAAATGGCTATCCTACGGAAAGCAATATAGAGATTACTTACAAAATGAATTCCCATCAAAATTCTTATGCAGTTCTTCACAGAAATTTGGGGGGGGAACCTCAAAATTTATACAGAAACACAAAAGACCAAGAGTAGTCAAAATGATTCTAAACAACAAAAATAATTGCTGTAGGTATCACTATGCCTGATTTTAAGTTACACTGCAGAGCTGCGGTAATAAAAACAACATGGTGCTGTCAGAAGAGCAGATATGCTAAAATACAGAAGAGCATCTAGGATCCAGACCTAGTTCATGCTTCCACACAGCAGCCTGCTTTTGAAAAATATGCCAAAAATACATATTGGAGAATAGAAACTATCTTCAACAAATAATGCTGGTCAAACTGGACAGATGGAAGCAGAGGAATGAAATTAGAACCTCCTCACTCATCCTGCACAAAACTCACTCCAGATGTGATAAGGATCTTGACATAAGACTTGATACCCTGAATCCAGTAAAGAAGAAAAAAGAAACATGCATAGGAAAGGGCTTTTAATTTTTATTTTGTTATATTAATTACAATTTGTTCACCTTGTATCCCAGCTGTAGCCCCCTCCCATGTCCCTTCCCAATCCTGCCCTTCCTCCCTCTTCTCTTCCCATGACCCTCTCAGAGTCCACTGATAGGGGAGGTCCTGATCCTCTTCCATCTGATCCTATCAGGTCACATCAGGACTGGCTGCATCCTCTTCTTCTGTGGTCTGCTAATGCTGCTCCCCCTCAGGGGAAGGTGATCAAAGAGCCAGCCACTGAGTTCATGTCAGAGACAGTCCCTGTTCCCCTTACTAGGCTGAGTTCATGTCAGAGACAGTCCCTGTTCCCCTTACTAGGGACCCTCTTGGACACTGAGCTGCCATGGGTTACATCTGTACAGGGGTTCTAGGTTATCTCCATGCATGATCCTTGGTTGGAGTATCAGTCTCAGAAAAGACCCCCTATTCCCAGATCTCTTGGTTCTGTTGCTCTCCTTGTGGAGCTCCGGTCCCCTCCAGATCTTACTATTTCCCCTTTCTTTCATAAGATTCCCTGCACTCTGCCCAAACTTTGGCTATGAGCCTCAACATCTATTTTGATACCCTGCTGGGTAGAGTCTTTCAGAGGCCCTCTGTGGTAGGCTCCTGTCCTTTTCCCTGTTTTCTCCCTCTTCCTGTGTCTGTCCTATTTTCCTTTCTGAGTGAGGATTGATCATCTTACCCAGGGTCTTCCTTCTTATTTAGCTTCTTTAGGTGAGCAGATGTTAGTATGTTTATCCTATATTATATGTCTAAGATCCACTTATGAGTGAGTATATACCATGTGTGTCTTTCTGCTTCTGGGATAGCTCATTCAGGATGATCTTTTCTAGTTCCCACCATTTGCCAGCAAATTTCATGATTTCCTTGTTTTTAATTGCTGGGTTGTATTCCATTGTGTAAATACACCACAGTTTCTGTATCCATTCCTCAGTTGAAGGACATCTGGGTTGTTTCCAGGTTATGGCTATTAAGAATAAAGCTGCTACAAACATGGTTGAGCAAATGTCCTTGTTGTGTCCTTGAGCATCTCTTGGATATATGCCTAGGAAAGGACTTTTTAAAGAACAAATCCCTGATAGCACAGGCATCAAAACCAATTAACAAATTATATTACATAAAACCAAAAAGCCTTTCTACACCAAAGGAAATGATCATTTTTGAGCAGGGTGAAAAGTCATTATAACCTATATATTATTGTGTACATTCTAGACACTATTATGACAGAGCATTAATATCTAGACTAAAAAAATAAAACATAAACACCAAGAAAACCAACAACCCAGTTAATAATTAGGTCATAACTAAACAGAATTCTCAGAAGAAAAAGTGGAAATAGATGAGGTATATTTTTAAACATTTTGAACATACTTAGTCATCAGAGGAATAGAAATTAAAAGTGCTTTGATATTTCATTTTACCATAGTCAGAATGGCTAAGATTAAAAATCAAATGACAACAAATGCTGGTGAAGTAGTGAGGAAAGGCAAATGCTCATTCACTGTTGTTGGGAGTGCAAACCAGTGCAACTACTATGAAAATATGTGTGGAAGTTCCTAAAAAAAAAAGCTAGTTCTATCATATGATCCAGCCATATCACTACTGGGCAATCACACCCCCCCCCCCCACCAAAAAAACTTTCTTATGAAAGAGATACTTTCTTATCCATGTTATTCTATTTATAATAGCTAAGAAATGGAAACAGTCTAGATGTTTGTCAACTGATAATGAATAACATTCAGCTGTAAAAAGTCAAGTGATGCTAGAGTCACCCCCATATTCTCCCAGGAGCTTACTCTGTTGAGTTCCCCAGTTTGTCTCAGAGATGCCTATCCCCATTAGCTTTTCTTCTCTCTCCCAGCCTTCTCACCTCCCACCTACCATCCTCACAGATTCTTGGCCACCTGGGCAGTGCAAGGCATGGGTTCCATCTCTTGATGTGGGCCTTAATTCCAACAAAATATCCTTTGGTTACTCCATGGCATCTGTGTCACTATTGTAGCAGTATATCTTGTAAGGAGATCACCACAGTAGATCTGTGTCATTAACTGGAGTACCTATAGATGTCAGAAAATTAGTAAGAGACTATGTGGACTATTTAAAGGGAAGGATCATAGAATAAAGATTGTATGAAGGGGAAATGAGAATGTTGGAATGGGGGGGGGTGTTGCATAGTGATTGGAAATGGCAGTGCAGAGGATGGAAAGAGCTATCAGAAGGGGAAAGACCTTTGAAGAAGCCAGCTGAAAACCCACTGTTGTACAAGCTTCCTAAAATATATACATGTACACACATTCACGTACTCACGTACACGCACACGCACACACACACATACATATACATGAAAAGAAATTATTCTTCTCCTAGATGCTATAGGCTATTAAAGAAAAAGCCCGGTGTGAAGTAGTGTTTCCTCTTTTTTGAGTTGGTGCTTGATGCAGTCCTCTAGACCACTCCTCTCCCAAACATTACAGTGCAGTCACTGATCTTGGGTACCCTGTAGAATATGGTGGTGTGAGCATATTATTGAAGACAGGGCACACTTGAGTAATGCATAGCCCATCTCCTTGCTTGGCCACAAAAAAAAGCTTCCAATCCCTTAACTTGGCTTACTAATTTATCATCATTAACTGTTACTTTGGGTGGTATTTGTGACACTTTCTGACTTAAGACCTTAGTAATTTTCAAATTTTAATCAAATTCAATGCTAAACAAAAATTTCAAACAAATTCCAGTAATTCTTTAACACAGCATCTTCAGGATAATTCACTGACTTTGGTCAGTCTCAGTTCTCACAAGCATGGAGCTGTCTTGCATAATTAAAGCTTGATCATTACAACTGGGGCCTCTTCCTGGCAATACATTTTTCCCATCAGTTATTCTTTAAAATAAAGCTTGTATTTGTTAAAATTGGGACAAATGCTGAAAACACCCACACTGGCCCTCCCTAGGCCCATTATTCTTTATGGTTTGTATTGAAGTTTTTCAAACAACTTGACATCCTTACTTTGTAGGAAATTATAAGAGACAATCAACTCTGGTAGCCACCAATCCTCAAGTGAGACCAAGCAGATATTTAGTCTTCCTGAAAGAAAGGTCTTACGTGGTTCAAAGGACTAATAGGTTGAATATGCAGGGTACAGGGATCTACTGCCCACAATTCCCTGGATGGTGTGAGAATACTATAATGTAAGGGAAAGACTGCCATATTTGAGTTGCCAAGCCACTTACTAATCTAATATCACCCAGCTGAATAAATTGGTTTCATGACTCAGTCTTTCTACTTCTTGCTTTATTCATCTCTGAAATGAAATCATCAACCCACTGGTAAACACTGCTAGGAAAACTCTATCTACATGAAGGTATGATTGAATGACTAACCTGATGATCTGTATTGATTGTTAATTGATAGGATCTAAAACCATCTAGAGAACAAAACTGTAGGCATTCTGTGAACAAGTTTCTGAACTGAGTTAACTGAGGTGGGAAAAGCCACCTAAGTGGTACCATTCCTGAGGAGAAAGTAGCAGAGTCAGCATTCATCTCTGAATCCCGAATAGAGACATAGTGCAACCAGCAGTCTTGAGGACCTGCTGCCATGATTTCTTCACCATGGTGGACTGGATTCTCAAACCGCAAGTGACTTTAACTAGTGTTACTGGAGAAAGTAGAATGAAACCTGATCCTTCTCTCTCATCCAGCACAATAATCAGCTACCAATGGATCGGACATGAGGCTCTGAAACTCTTAGCATAGTAGAGATATACTCCAAGATTTAGCATCAGGTAAGCACTTTTTGAGTAGAATTTGTTGCCTAGGATATAGGATTAACAATCAACAGGTGGGACTCTATGAAATTACAAAGCCTTTGCACTGAGAAGGAAATGGTTAATTGAAGGAGAAGCAACCTACGTAACAGGAAAAAAAAAATGTGTCAGCTTTATATCTGACAGAGGATTAGTGTCTAGGATTTATAAATAACTCAAAAAGAAAAACCTAAACACTAAGAAAACAAACATCCCAATTAAAAGGTGAGCAATGGAATGAAGCAGAGTTCTCAGAAAATTATTAAGAAATATTTTCTAAATGTGGTCATCATCTCTAGCCGTCAGGAAAATGCAAATTAAAGCTATTTTGAGATATCATCTTACCCCTGTCAAAATGGTAAGGTACAAAAAACAAAAAACAAAAACCAAAACAAACAAACAAAAAAACCCCAAACCAACCAAACACACCAAAAAACAGGCTGGCATGGGTGTGGGAAAAGGACAGTCCCCATGGACTGTTTGCATAAATGCAAAATTGTATCACCACTGATGAATTCTGTGTGTAGAAAGAGAACAAAGATGAGCCAATTATACCATTTGTAGGAATATTTCCAAAATAATTTATTTATTTTATTTTTTATTGCAAATTGTTTTTTATTATTTTGAGAGAAGCTTAGCATTTGAGGTATTTAAAATTTGTTTTGTTCAATTTCTTCACAATTATATATATACATACATATATATATATATATATATATATTGATTATAACCACATCCAGCTCCCAGCCTCTCAGCACATGCCTCTTCCAGCTTCATTTTTTATTTTTAATATATTTTTATTTTTTATAATAATCATAGGTCATTTACTTTGTATCCCAGCCATAGCCACCTCCCTCCTTCCCTCCCAACCCCATCCTCCTTCCCTCATCTCCTCCCTGCCCCTTTCCAAGTTCATTTTCCTACTCCAGAGGTACATGTTCATTCATGTTCATTGCTACTTTATTCACAGTGGACATGGAGGCAACCTAGGTGCCCATCAACTAATAAATGCATAATGAAAATGTCATGCCTATATGCAATGGAATTTTATTCAGCTATTAATAAAAATGAAGTCATGAAGTCTGGAGGTGAATAGACTGAAGCAGAGAACACCATACTGAGTGAAGCAACTCAGAGTCAGAGAGACAAATATCACATATTCTCAGTCATATGTGGATCCTAGCACTGAATTTTTAGAATTGTGTGTTTAACGTTAAGCGTTTAGCCAATCCAGGAGACTAGAAAGGGGTCACTGGTGTAGAAGAGGGAAAAGATCTTAAGGGAGGGAGGTAGTAGAAAACAGGTAATATGAAGGGGCAATGGTGAATGATGTGAGGGAGTTTTAAGTGAAGAGAGAGATGATAGGGTAGAGCATGAGGAGAAAGGAGGTACATGACTAATACTAAGAAGATCTGAAAAGCCATACAGAAACCTGCTATATTATAAACATCCTAAATGTGTAAGATTAACTGGAGTCACTCTGCACAAAAGACGGTGCTCCTCTCAAAGCCATACAATGCCATGTAATTTCAGTACCAGAAGCATTCTGGCACCCAGTGTCAGAAGTATTCTGCTTCTCAGGTACATGGCTGGAGGTATTCCAGAGATCTCCAAAACAATACAGGCCATTGACATTGCTCTTTGTTGTCAACAAGAGCTTGACATAAGTAACACCTTATTGCTGGAAACACTGCAGAGTTTTCTCACAGAACATGGAGAAATCAAACTGGCACTAACCAGAAGCTTCTTAGAGAGTGGCTAGCTTTCATAGTGTCTGAAGGTCCTGGGAGTGAGTGAAGTCATCAAGAGTCTGACCCACCTGCAAACCCTCCGAGTAACCATAATAACTGGTGTATCAAGGTGGGTCTAGTGTCATAAACATTAGAGGGGTAACCAATTACATTCTGATTGGATTGAATGCCGTACTCCACAGGAGGAAACATGCCTGGGACTTTAAATCTGTAAAAGAACCCATGATTAAGGATAGTAAAGGCTCCAAGTTGAAGATTATTTTCCTAAATGAACATAGTATTAAACTGCCCTCTAAATTTGTGTCACCATGCCAATAGATTAGAGCAACTCTCAGACCTCATCAGAGAAGTTTCTTTGTGCAGTAGATAGAGGTAATTGCAGAAACTCACAGTTGGCCAAAGTATAGAGAATGAATGTTTGTGGAATGATCAGCCATAAATGGGACATGTCCCTTACAGCCTCTCTACCTGAGGTTTGGGAACCACCATAGAGAGGAGGTAGAAAGTCTGTAGGAGCTTAAGGTTGAGAACTACAGTAAAACAGTGTCTTCTGGACACTTCAGGACTGTTGCCTGGTGGGAGTGAGGATTTGTGATTCTCCACACCTACCTGTGAATTTATTTACAACTGATGGCATCTGGGCAAGAGTCAGCTTCTTTAAGGTAAGTCAGCCATGCTTCAGTGGCTGGCCTCACATTGTTGGACTTAGTGGATTATTTTTTAAAAAGAGAGGACATCGTGTTGAGTTAGGAGTGTACTGCAAGGAGAATGGGAGATCAAAATGCAAGTACCTCTATGTGAAATTTTCAAAGAATTAATAAAAAGACTGTATTAATAAAAGAAAGTTCTGAGTTGAATCAAGTTCATAAAACTGTGTTCTTGAATTAAAAATAGTTCATTAAAAGGAGACAGTTAAGCTGCTTCCATGCTTTACTTTCTTGTTTCTTTCCCAACAGGCTAGTTTTCTGATCTGATGGTCCAGTGTAGATCATTATATTGGGCTTAGGAATGGCTTCTAGGAATATAGTTCCTGAGACTCAAATCCAAGTAGGCTAAAATTTCAGACTGTACACAGTCAAAATTTTGTGAGAACTCAGTGTGGCTGACAAACTTCTACTCTGTAACCACAGAGGCCCCATAAAAATTGGCTTCGTGTTCTGAAGTTTACAGCCTGGGCTTCTCTTTGTTTTTAGATGAACTTGACAGATCGTGCCTTAAATTTAACGGTTGGAAAGTATGAACCTCAGACTCATAATAACTAAGTCTTCACGGTGATTCTAGAGACAGAAAAGAATGCATGTTCTGAGTGAACACATGTTATCTTTGTAAACAGATGAACAATGGCAATAAAATCATCCCCAACACCAATGAGTCACCAGCACAGAGAGAACAGACAAAAGAAGGGGAAAGAGGCAGTCTCCTAGTATTGTGTCATCCAAGATGGCAGCCACTACAGTCAGATGGTTAGTGTTCAAAATGCCACCAGTCTGAACGCAAGTGTACTGTTTGTGCAAAATACCCATTAGATTCCAAAGCCTTAGTAAGAGAAAAGGAACATAAATTATGTCATTAATATTTTATATTGTTTGTCTATCGATACACTAACTCTTTTGTGTATTTGGTGTTGTCAACTTTCTGAAACATTACTTCAACCTATTCTTTTTCACTGTTTAAATGTGACTACATATGTGGCTTGTAGTTTGCTTATTTATGTATGTATGTATGTATGTATGTATGTATGTATGTATGTATTTATTTGCAAGGAGGAGGTTGAGACAGGATCTCTCTGTAGCTCTGGCTGTTCTAGGACTTCCTGTGTAGACTAGTTGCTCTTGGACTCAGTGGTTCACCTTCCCCTGTTTCCCGAGTGCTGGAGTTAGAGGCACAAGACACCATGCCTGGCTTTCTTATACAAATGATTCCCACATTGTTGAACAACCAGAGTACAGCACCTGTAGGAATACTGCAGTAGGGAGGCTCTTACCGCAGAGTTGCTAAGCCACATGGTGGTTATTGCCACCCAAATGTACAATCTTGCTTCTTGAATCCATTAACTGACCAATGATTGCTGTTGAGGAGGGTCAAGGCATGCAAGTGAAGATGTGACCAAATGACTAATGGGATGGTTAATATTGATTGTAAACTTAGCAAGATCTATAATAATCTAGGAGGCTAAATCTCTGAATATGTGTATAAGTTTCTCAACTAAGTTGACTGAGGTGACACACTTACAGAGGTGACACCATTTTTGATTATCGTCAATGGGGGAATAGATAACAACTTCAACAGAATGAGAGCAACAAAAGTGTTTGTATCTTATTTTCTTTAATATGCATGCTATCTTACCAACTTTCTAAAATTAATTTCTCCCATCATCTTAACCCAGGTCATACACTTATAAAACACAAAGGAAAGCAGGGTATCAAATTGACCACACAAGAAGAAAAGAAATGGATGTGCCTCATAGCATAAATAAGCTGAAGTTTGAATTATGAAATCAATGAGTAATGTGGTGGTTCTGCTTTCTCAAGAAATGACATGAGAAATCAGAACCAAATACCCTAAGTAGATTGAGCCTATCCCCGGGAAAGGTCTTAGAGTTTGATTGAGGGTTGTAGCTAGTGCTACTATCTTGGTAATTGAAATTACACAAAGATATTAGGATTTTGCCTCGTAGAATAAGGTCCATTCCCATTATTTGCTCTCTGGGGTGAGATTAGGTGAGCTTTTCATTCAAATAGGCAGAAGCAGAGACCATGGGGAATAAATGCCTTGGGTTAATCTTGGCAAAAGTGCATTCCTCTCTTCTTAGTACATTGGGAATCTCCGCCTGATTAATATCAGTCTGTGGCTTCATGATCCTTTTAAGTTTGATGGGTAGGGTGGTAAGGAGGACTGGACATCAGTTGGGAGAAGGAAATGAATATGATCAAAATATAGTGTATATAAAAACATTTTAAATTGAAAAAAAAGGATTCTCAAAGATGGAAGAGAATAAATAAACCTTGAAGTTAAAATAAATAAATAAATAAATAAATAAATAAATAACAACAAGAAAATCTGACTAATCATGATACCTCAGTAAGCCAGGAAGCAATGTTCCTTCATGGTTTCTGCTCCAAGTTCCTGCCCAGTTTCTCTCAAGATGGACTGTGACCAGAGAAGGAGAAGCCAGATAAACTCTTTCCTCCCCTCAATTGCTTTTGATCATGGTATGTGGCACAGAATAAAATTAGTGTATCTCTGTGCAGATGGCGGTGACCACGAAGCCTGGCTCTGCAGTATTTGGGGAGGAGAGGATTTGGCTCAGGGACATCAACTCCCTGGTGCCAAATGTTAAACTGCAGTGCTATGGGCCAAGCCTGGGGATACCTGTTACTGGAAAGCCTCGTTAACAGGAGACGACATATCAAAGGCCCAGCTCATTGCCATAAACAGTTACCTGAGTTAAGACAATGGCAACCATGAAGATGAATGTTCCAGAGTGCCAGTGATAAAGTGTTACTGTATAGCATTATTGTTCAATGCTCAGGAAGCCATACACTATGTTCCAGAAAGTACAAACATCTTGTTCCTGGGAGTTTGAGGCAGAGATTGGAAAAGCAGTGCCTAAAGATATAAATAAGGATGGTGGTGATTGATGATATGAAAAACAACACAGTAAATGCTGGTTTACTGAGCACCTACATTATACTGTGTGGAATTATGGACTCTTTAGAACCATCTTGTTTTGTTCTCCTTATTTTGGCTGGATAAGGCCATTGTCTACCATCACTCAGGCAGGATGTAGGTGGACTTGGGATAAAAACAGGAGTCTACCGGCTCTAAATTCTCTGAAGTTTCTATTGGACTAAGAAGCAAAATCATGATCACACTTAATCTAAATATAAAACAAGACCTGTCTGAGCACTATCACTCATGTCAGCCTAAGTCATGTGTTGTGGAAAACTAATTCATTTTTGTAATCAATGGTTCTCAACCATATCCAAGGGATGTTTGGCAATGACAGTAGACAGTTTGATTGGCACTCATGGGCCATGAGGAACTACTGGCACTGTGGAAGTGGAGGTCAAGGAAGATGAGAAACTTCCCGCAATGAACAGCACAGCCCAAACCATAGAAGAACCCACCCCTAAAACCTGTAATGTCAAAACTGGGTACCTGTTCTACAGTAAGCCATCGCGTCTGTCCATCATTCTGCTCCACCATGTCCCAGTCAGGCCACCCATCAGCTTGGCTAGCCATCCCTTCACCAAATAGACATTTATTAGATACCAATCAAGTGGTCAGTGACAGAGTAGGCTCTGTGGGTACACAATATTAAATGTTGTGATGTGAGATTTAATCTCCTTTTGAGAGTGTAGTTGAGTGATAGGTATATGAGTTGTGTATAGTCAAGGAAATTTCAGTGAAACACATAAAAATGCCTTTGAGATTCAGCATAATATTTAGGAATAACAATGCCTTAAAATATAAGAAAGACTGTAGAATAATGCCAGTGAACAAATCTTTCTTTGGAGTTAAATCCATACCATGTATCCTGTCACTGTATCCTCCTATTTTGTTTAGTGATTTTTCTGAATCATACAAAGAATTTTCCCGCAACATTTGTGAATTTCTTTTAAGTGTGTTTGCAGAGAATACTGGCTAGCAAACGTCAAATTGTTTGTTGGTAATTGAAAATTATATTTGTTGGAATAAGTGCTGTGGAGAATTCTGTGTCTTTGCATATGATGTAAGCAGTATTTGTCCTAAGGTGACCTGTGTTAATCTGCCTTGTGTTAGCCCATGGGCTAAGGATTCCCTGTGCTTGCTGTCCTTAACCAAGAGTGCCTCTGAGAACAGAGGTTGGAGGCTTATAACACTTAGAAAATGTCATCCTGTTTGCATTGACTTATGCAAGCAAACTTCAAAGTTATTTAAGGTTGTAACTTAAGAGATCAATTTTGTGAGAAGTCTCAGGATCTTCCAGAATAATAGGAACACAGTTACTAGAAAAAAATCATACACAATCCTTAACTGTGGTGGCTAACTGTCTAACAAGGAAGATAAAAGTCAAAGGAACAATCCCACGAAGAATGAAAACTACAGCTGTCATAGTTACAATGAGAAAGAGGCAGAGAAGAAGGAATAAATAGAACAGGAAATGTTACCTCGCTGGTTGAGTCAGGGAACACATCTGGGGATGCGACATTCAAGGTAAGAAGTCAGCCAGCAACAAAAGGAGAAGCAAAGGAGAAGAGCATGTGCAAAGGCTCGAGGTAGCAGACAGTGTCCCAGGTGCTGGGCCTGGAGCTAATTTGGTGCATACAGCTTAGCAGGTGATAGAGAAGGGAGGGCAAGCAGAGGCTGTGTATTATGGGTCCTAGCAGACCACACGGCCAAGTCAACTGAGCTTTTATCTTGTGGTCAGTGTAGAATAACTAAGATGCCAGGAGTCAAGAAGGAAAAGGGAGATGTGACTTCTGTGAAGCTCCTTCTAGAAAAAGAGTGACAAATGAGCACTGCAGGAGCAGATGAAAGGCAGAGAGACCAACAGGCAGGCTTTCTCAATCAGCTTGAAGGAGATGATGGAACAATAACAGTGCATTGAGATTTTTATTTATGTACTTATTTCATGTGTGTGTGTTTGCCTGCTTTAATCTATACATAGAATGTGCATGCCTGAGCCTATGGAAGCCTGAAGAGGGTATTAGATGTCCCAGATTCAGAGTTAAAGGTGCCTGTGAGTGCACATGTGGGTGCTAGTAACCAAATTGGGATCCTCCAAAAACAGCAGTATATGTTTGTGATTTCTGAGTCATCACTTCAGCATTTTAACTTTATGATTTTTATTTATATGTATCCATGTGTGTTTGTTGGAATGCCACATGCAAGCATGCCTGCAGAAGCTAGTAAAGGACATGGGATTCCAGGTGGCTTTGGGCTGCATGATAAGTGTGCTGGGAGCTGAACTTGGGTCCACTGCAAAAAGCAGTATGTGTTCCTACCTTTCCAACCCTTCAAGAAGAATTTTAGAAGTAAAACCTACAGGGCTTTCCAGATGGTGTTGACTGGCTCTGATGGGTACAGGAAAGGTAGATGCTTAATCCATGAACCTAAGCTTGGGGACTGTCTTTCACACACCTTTAATTTAGATCTTTTGAGGTGGGAAGATTCATCTCTAATCTGGGCCAAACCTTTCCTGGAAGCCTATATAAGGTCATAGAGGAAGGAAACTCACTGACTCTTTGCCTGTTTGCTTTTGCCTCGCTAGCAAGTCCATTCTCTCACTGGCATTAGAGCCTACATTTGTGAGATTCTGATGTGCAATAAAAACTAGCTGAGGCAACCACCCTTGTACACTGACCAACTATTGGGTTTTTGGACTTTCATTCTTAGGCAGCCATTGTTGGATTAGCTGGACCACACGCAGCCTGTAATTTATTCTAATAAATCCACACAAAATATATATAAATATATTCATTCATATATACATATCTAGGTATACATATACACATATATCTAGTCACAAATACACATAATCACACACATATGTGTGCATATATATATATATATATATATACACAATCATAGACATGTGTGTGTGTGTGTGTGTGTGTGTGTACGGAGAGAGAGAGATTCATATTCATTTAGTAAGTTCTGTAACTCTAGAGATCCCTGGCTAAAACAGTCTTACATACTGGAGTTTGACATGATAGAAAAGTTTTCTGAAGCCCCCATACTATGTTATAAGAAGTAAAACGGGGGAAACACTTTTGTTTTCCTGTGAAGGTAAACATTATTGCCAGATGTCTGACACAGCACTTAGTCCATGCTGAGCAACCACTGTCTCTGGAAAAGGAGAAAAAGGCTTGGACACCCTCATATTTAACTCAGGGAATTCATGCCCTGCCAAAGCCCATTCACACTTCAGCCCTTTCCACATCATTTCCTTCTGTGTCAATAATGCCATCTGAAGCAAGAAGGAGAAATTTACTACAAAACAAGCCACAGTCTTTTCTCTCCGTGATCACACCGGTCAATTCCACTGAGCTGTCTGCTTCAGTGTTAATTTACACACTAACGGCTTCAGGGCTGAGTCTGTGGTGGATGGATTGCATAGACCTGCCAGTTAAGCTTTCTTGAATTTCGGCTTTCTAGACATCGTATGTTCCAGAGCCAAGAAAGAATAGACAGGTGCAACAGAAACCATAGCAGAAGGAGAGGAAATGATGTCCAAAGGCCAAGAAAACAAGGGGAGATGGTTCAGATGGAGGTGAAAAATGTGAGTTCAGTTTGAGAGAAGTAAATTCTTAGCTTGAGGTCAGGCAATGGGCAACCATGCTTCAAAGGAAGAAGCTGCTTCCCTAAGATACCTTTGGAGTCTGAGTCAGATTCATATCCCAGCTCAGCAAGAAGCTTCAAGCAAGTTGCTGCTCCTCTCAGACCTCCTTAAAAAAAACTGTGGAAGCTGCATTATCTACTGTATTCTTCGTAGACGAAGCAATGTTGGACAAGTGTTGAGAAACCCTTGGCTTTGCCCTGGGTCTTTTAATCAAACTCCTGATTTATAGGAATGGAAAAGTCACAAGGAAAGCTTTTTTTCTGGGCTCCTTTTCTTTTCCCTCCTCTCATTCTCCTGAAAAAAAAAAAGGCTATGCCGGCCCTAAAATCCCACATGCCTGGATTCAGGCTAGAGCTGATTTCATCAGTTTCTCCATTGACCAAGGACAGAGTGGCTGAGGTAGACATTTCGAAGAACTGTGTGTGTAGCACACTGCTTCCTCTGCATCAGCTGGTGAGATCACGGGGTGAGTCACATGCATGGTGAGCTGATGGGGGATTTGAAACGACATCACTCCACTTGTTATTTCATCTGTTAAAAACTACATTTATTTTTGCCAAAAACTGCACAGTGACAATACTCCTGGACTTTCATCCAAAAGCTATAAAGATGGCTTCTCAAATTTAGAAAAATGCTGAAATTGTTGGAAAGTTTTATTAAGCTGTTAAGAATCTAAAACAGCAGCTCACAGCAAAGCAGTTAAGAAGTAAACAGTGTATCAGGATGTTTCCAGCCCCTTCATGAAGCAATAGCTCAAAACCTTGTCACACTTAGAAAGGAAGGCAGATCCAGTGTCTAAACTTACCAAGTCTTTAAGGAAAATACGTCTGCCTCTGGAACAGTGAGTCCCGTGTTAAAGCACATGGGTGCTGGCTGAGTTGTTCTTAGCATCTTAAATCTTGAGAGTGGCCATATGTTTCCCCTCAGCTTTCCCTCCCAGTCAGTGAGAATGTTCTTCATGAAGGATCTCCTTCCCAAAAGCTTCTTTTGAAACTTTCTGGAGGCCAGTTCTACTCATTGCAAACAAACTGTGTCTGATGTTTTCAACTTTTATATCTGTCAATAGATATCCTGCCCCGAAACCTCATGGTTTGAACCTGTCCATGACAGCTTCATCTAACTGGCTGTGATCGCTTATGAAGTCTGTATCTAGACTTCTTCCTTTTTGCTGGGAGATGGGGGTGAGCTAAAAACTGCAGGCTCAGAATCATGGATTGTTCTTCCATGGGCTTTTCCAACCAGGGGACCATGAGGAGTCTCATCAGAACAGAAAGTGCTCCTGCCACGCAGGAAATCCCACGGGATTTAAGACATCTATATTTCCCAGTTTACTTTCTGTTGCAGTGATGAAAGTGGGAGGAGGAGGTTTACTTTAGATTACATTTTACACTCTATCATAAAGGGAAGTCAGGATGAGAGCACAAAGCAGAAACCTGAAGTCAAGGGCTGAAACAGAGGCCATGCTTCTCCCTGGAATGCTCTCCATGGCTTGCTTAATTTGTTTTCTTATTCCGCCAAGGACTGTTTGTCCAGACGTATCACAGTCCATGGTGGGCTGGACCCTCTGGATCAATCATCAATCAAGAAAATTGCCCACAGACTTGCCTGCAGGCCAACCTGATGGAGGCATTTTCTCAACTGAGGTTTTTTCTTCTGAGATGACCCTAGCTTGTAACAAGTTGACAAAAACTAACCAGCACACTATAAATGAGGTCAAAGGCCACATGTTAAGTGGCACATGGTATCACCCCTAGTGTTTAGGAATTCTCTTGGAGGAACTTGGGGACAAAGATGACTACTGTCAAATGATACTCTCCAGGAGAAACAACCACCATTTTTTTCTTTTTTCTTTCTTTTTTGTTCACAATTTATTCATTATATATCCCAATTGAAACCCTCTCCATCAACTCCCCCAGTTGCACCCTCCCTCCCTCTTCCCCTCATCCCCTTCCCCTAGTCCACTGAAAGGGGGAGTTCTCCACTATTGCCATCTGCCCGTGGCGTGTTAAGTTTCATCAGGACTGCTGGGATCCTCTTCCTCCATGGCCTGACAAGGCTGCATCATTATGGAGAAGTGATCAGAGAACAGTCAACTGAGTTCATGATAGAGGCAGCCAGCATTCCCCTTGGAGATCCACATGGAGACTGAGCTGCCAATCGGCCACATCTGTGCGGGGGGGTCTAGGTCCTCTTCATGCATAGTCCTTCGTTGGTGCATCAGTCTCTGCAGGACCCCCTGGGCTCAGAACTTTTGGTTTTGTTGGTCTCCTTGTGGTGCTCCTTTCCTCTCCATGTCCCTCTCATCCCACCCCTCTCTTCCTTCATAAGACTCCCTGCACTCTGCCCAAAGTTTGGCCCTGAGTCTCAGCATCTGCTTCAATCCCCTGTTGGGTAGAGCCTTTCAGAGGAGCTTCAATAGTAGACTCCGATCAGAGAGCATCTGGATTGATCCTACCAGTTGTTGACATTTACAAGAGAAGGAAGATGAGGAACAGTCATTAGAGATTTCAACCTCTGCTCTCAGTAACTTGTATGCAATCCTGTCCTAATAGCTCATGGCCCAGGGGATGACACAGTATGAGTTGGGGAAGGGTAACAGAAGGTAGATGCTTCAGGGGAACTCACGCCCCTGTAAGCAACTTTCTACCCATGCTCTGTAAGCTGAATAAACTCATTGGTTCTCCCAGGGTGAACTTTGGTAGAATCATACATTAGTGTCTTTTGTACCTTCTAAGTGGGGAGCAGAAGTTGTGTATGTCTCTCTAGTGAAGTAAATCTGAAAGCGATCTTGTGTGGGTGTGTGTGTCTGTGTGTGCATGTGTTTCTTATGATATGACAATATCACACCATGTTAGTGGATGAGAGTATGTGGGAAACGTTCAGATGGAGGGACTTATGAATACAGATACTCTCATATCAACTTGGAACAACTACTTTTACTTTAGAATCACAATCTCAGGTGTGAATAATTCAGTGAATTCACTCACCCTCATTTTCATGCCTTGTTAAATAAAGAAAAACAACAAAATGGTGTTTCTCTTTCCTTTGAAAAGTATGTCAAATCCCCTGTTCCCTTGAATATTTCCCACTCACAGAACTGAATCTAACTGATTGTGTCTGTCTGTCTGCCTGTGTGTCTATCCACCAATAACATATGCTCACTCTATTCTAATATGTTTGAGTAAAGATTGAACATATCACAACTGTTCATGTACTGTCATCATGTGTGTATGTACGTGTGTGAGAGAGAGAGAGTGAGAAAGAGAGAGAGAGTGAGTGATTATAGACATGCATGTCTATGGAGACAGAGGACAACCTCACGAACCATTCTTTAGGTGCTGTTGGAGTTTCCTGCTGTGGCTTCTTTCCAGCCTCTTGTGCCTTGGTTAGCCCAGTGGTCAAAATGGCAAAATTCACACCTGTGCTTCAGTCCTTCTTCAGAACTCACTAGTTGTAGCACTAACTCTGAAGGGCCAGGTCTGAGAGCTAACCAAGGATCATGTGTGTAAGCATCTATGTTCCTTTGTTCTCCTCAGATCTGCAGCAATCTTCTTTCCTTCTTTGTCTTTGGTAATCTTGACACATTTGAGGAGAAGAGACCAGCTATTTAGCAAAATGTTCCTTAATTTGGGTTCGTCTGGGTTTTTTTTGTTTTTGTTTTTTTCTTCTTCTCATAATTAAGTTCAGACTAGGAACTCTTGGCAGGCAAACCACAGAAAGATGCTGTGTCCTGCTTGGTCGGTCGCATTGTGAGGCACATGGTGCTGATTTGTCCCATTTCTCTCCTGTGATGTTAGCTTTAATTGCTGCATCCAACTGGTGTCTGCCAGGCTTCTGCACTATGAAGTAACTATTTTCCCATTTGTAATTAATGTTCGGGAGATACTTTGAGGCCATGCAAATGTCTTGTTTCTCTTTGTATTTTTCACCCACCCCTTTCAGCATTCATTGATGATCCTTGCCTAAAACAATCCTCTTGTGGTTGCCAGTGGGTGACTTTTTCATTCCATCTCTCACTCTATATTTATTAGCTGTAATTCTGATGTATTGTTTCCATCGATGTCCTCATTGTCTAGGTCAGTCTGGTTCAAAGAAGACATAATATGGGGGTTAGTGTTTCACTTATTTATTTACTTACTTAGTGTGATCGTTAAGACATTAGACGTGAGGACATTGTCCTAAAGAAGAAAGCATGCAGCTATCCTAGAATGTGCCATTCAATAAATAGTTAGTGGATGCAGGAAAGGACATTGTGCAAAAGTCATCAGAATTCAGAAAGTGTGGCCCCAATCCCTTTCACAAAAGGGAAAAGCTTTTGCATCCAGCCTCCTACAACCCCTGCCCTACCTCCAGTGAGAGGGTGTCAGCTCTCAGCAACGAACGACTGGTTCACAGCTGCTACCACCCTTTGCTTTGTGTTCAGCAAATAACCCAGATAAAACTTCATGTCCCAGTGACATAGGTAAGGAAGGGTGGATGATTTTCATAGACAGTCCTTTTTACTGTTTCTACTCCTTCACATCTTGCTGTTTTTACTTCTTATGACCTGTAGATGGAGGAGGCCATCTTTGTTCTGATTTTCTTTCCTTTGGCTCTCATGGTATGATGTGCTGTCCAATTCAGACATCTACATTAGGGTCACAAGAGGAGTTAGACAAAACCACTGTGTCGATGCACTCATAACGCCACAGGGTCCTGCAGACACCTCCTTCTTCATCTTTCTTCTCTGTTCTCCCAACCCTCGGGTAGTGTTTCCCTGTCCTCAGCCTGACCCTAGCTGCTGATCAGTTTCCCCCATGACTCAGCCAAACACTGCCAGGCCTTCCTTCACCTTCACGCCTCTGGGGTTTTGCATCTGGGCAAGTGGCTGTCTTTCGGCCAGCCTCTGATCCTTCTTCCTGGAACAGTTCACTGCCACATCTGTCAGCTTGAGGTCTCTGACCCCATCTGGCTTCTTTCCTGGGCCACTGGCCCTCACCCAAGAACAGCCAGAACTCCTGCGTTAACAATCTGGGGTCACACTGTTTCCCTGTCTACCCTGAATTAATAGAGGGAAAAAGAAAACTGTCTTCCTTTTGGTTCTCCAATAGAAATTAGACCCTTTCAAAAGCAATTCCCATTAAGAATAGAAGATAAAACAGATACCAAAAGGGTAAAAATATGTTTAAAAGACCCAAGTTTTATATTAAAGTTAATTTTCTGTATGCTTTATTAAGTGATCCAAAGAAGACTACTATGTCTCACAGGACTGATATTTTTTCAATCTCCCATCAACTCTACTAGGGAAACCCTTAGTGGAGGTTGGAGGGTGGATATTTCTTTGGGAACTTTGAATCCCTTCTGCTCATACCTTATAGGTAAAAGACCATTGTATTATGATACCAGAATATTGTAGAACTGTTAACTCAATGAGGATTGAGCCTGAGCCTAGAGTATTCACAGACAGCTTTCTTGGAATCATATAATGTTTGGGATAAGATAGATGATGTAATAAACACTCATTTAAATTTTTCTCCAGACAATTTTTCTCTGTAACTTTGGTAACTTCCTGATTTTCTGGTAGTTAGGCACAAGAATTCTAGCTTCCAAACTGAAAATATCAGATGATAAAACATACCCCAAAAGATGACTCTAAATCAGCATTAGAAGTTTACTTTGTTAAAGTAATTTGGTCTGGTTGCATCTATAGCTTGATTGGCAGAACAGTAGCCTAGCATATGCAAGGCTTTGTGTTCAATCCCTGATACTCAAGACACAAACTAAATAAGCTATAAAACTAAGGGCTCAGCCAATAGAACATAGCCTCTATTTTGCTGGATTAGTAGAAGAATATTAGGTTAATGGAAGAACATTTATTTAGTATGCATTAAAGAAGCAAGCAAACAAAACAACATCCCCGCAGGTCTGTACTTGCAAGGGTAAAGTTGGTAGTGTCTATACCGCATGTTTCTCCTTAGTTTGTAGGAAGGACTTACCATATCCTATACATCATTGTATAGAAACTGTTACGGCTTGAGGTACTGAAAGGTAAATACAGGATAGAAATACGGAGTAGTAATAAGAAGGTGAGTAAGTCATTGTGTGGAGTAAACTTGCCAACGGGTATCAATTTCCATGAAAGAACTAAAACCTTTCATTGCTGTCTGATTTGCATATTCCATGCATATTTTCTGTTATTTATAAATGAATAATTGGAGTTAAAGATTAGAATTACTAACATTAAGACTGTGAACATGCTTCAGTGATTGTAGTTCCTCTCTAAGATAGGATGTTGAGGGCCAAGTGAAAAAGAAAAGATCACAGGTGCCTCTTTGAGGATGTGTTATTCCCTCCCTTTGTCCTGACATCTTAAAATGGAAAGAATTCTAACAATAGCTGCTAAGTTTCCATACTATAATTTCTATAAGAAAAGAAACATCACTTCACAATCATGTTATATACAGGACATGACAATTACATAGTTATTTCCTCTTACATTCTCTACTAGAGTAAGGCCCATTAAGAACCAAGAGTAAATTAAACTTCTAAGGCCTAGGAAACAAAGAAAACTCACAAGTCTTGGGGAAGCTCCTGAAACTTTCAATATTCACTAGGTCTTGTCCCTACGCTTGCAGTAACAATTGCTGCAGAGAACTTTCTTTCTAGCTGGGCCACTGCAATTCATGCAAGGAGGCGTCAGGGACACAACTATCTCTGTTGCCCATGATGGTGTGGGCCTTTTGGTTCTGTAGGTGCCTTTGTAAAGGGTAATCCTATATTCTAGACTGTATGAAAAGTGCTTACAACCACCTTTGAATCATCCATACTCCTGTAAATAACCTCAATCAACTCATTAGTTTTCTAAGATAGACTTTGGTACATATTTCTTTGGTCACTCATCAATGTTCAGACTGGAGTGAATAAATATTTGGTCATGTCTCCCCAGGGAAAAATCACACAGCATATGTTTGGCTTTAAAATAGAAAGATTATCTGTGTTGGGCTAATCTAATTATGTGAGCTCCTTTAAAACAAGACAATTGTTTCCAACTGGTAACAAAACAGGAATGAAGTAGAAAGAGAAAATTCACTAATAGGATATGTTCGTTTCTTTTGTTTTGAGGCAGGTTTTTACGGAAATGTCCAGGCTGTCCTTGAACTCATTATGTAACTCAATCAGGACTTGAACTGGTCCTTCTCCTACCTTAGTTTCTTGAGTAGTTTGGATTACAAACCTTTCCACCAGGCCTGGCCTTATCATCAGGGTTTGATGCCAGTTTTGAAGAAACTGTGGTCATTGTGAGACTTTTGATGAGAATAGGAGACCTCGGTTTTATGGCCACAGAGAACTGGATTCTCCCAGAGGCTCAAATGAGCACTTAGAAGAAGGTTCTTTCTAATATTGAAATAAGCTTATCCATTGATTGCAGCTTTGAGAGATGCCAAGTAGAGAAACCAGTGTAGCCCATATGAGCTTCCAAATTCACAGGACTATGCAATAAATAGGTCTTGTTGTAGGGCATTAAAGTCTGTTGTAATTTGTTCTGCACTAATAGAAAACAAATAAACATTCTTTCCTTCCTTCTTTTTCCATTAATAAATGTTTATTTTTGGAATAGTGTGTGCTGCGAACTGCCTTTGCCACTCCGTAAAAAGCAGATCATTTAATTCCCCAAACATCACTTAAAAGTAAGTTTTAATATGTCCATTTTCACAAGACTGAGCCTAAAGTTATGAAGTTTGGAAAGTCTCTGGATTCTAATTCGAACCCTTCTGTAACACCACTGCAACCCCATTCAACTCTCCTTTCTACCGGATTTGGATTCTTTTCTTCCCACATGGATATGAGATGGGGAAGAGCATCATTCCAACTGAGCTACTGGGAAGTTGAATTGAGTGAAATCCTGTAACATAACCTAGGAATACCCCTTAGGGACTTCTGAAACCTGTGCCCTTGTCTCCCTTGTTCTATCCATTTTATCTAGTTCCTCAGAACTGTGCTTGCCACACTCACCCAGAAGAGCACACAAGAAGAAACTGATAACTGGAAAAGCAGCTAATATTTGCTGTTGGTTGTGTTCTGAGCACAACTTACTCTTCTACTCCGAGTCTTCCTGGTTCAGGGTGTTGCCAGGCCAAATATTATTGAAGCCTGAGACAGAAGGATAACATGTGTTTCGACATTAATAGGAAAATACATCAACAATGCTTTCAAAATCTAATTAATTTCTTGTTTCATTTGTAATCGCCATGTTGACAATTTCCATTTATCCTAAAACAACCAAAAATATTAACTATGTTCAACTGAAATGCTCACCGTTCTATTTTGATATAAAAATCTGGAAATAATATCAGTTTCAATACATTTACACCTCAATTTTAGTACTCTCTCAGCTACTTTAATATTCTATAGACATTAGCCACTGCCAAAAGCAAACAACAATATTAAAATAACCAACCATGTTTGTAGGGGCATATTTTTGTCCACTTATCCCAGATTCAATAACCAGTAAGTCACATTTCTTTAAAAGTTTGATATTTTGCTCTGTGTGGATTTTTACATTATTTTTTATTTCTGAAATATTGCCTGGCATTTTTACATCAATTATCAATTTCTTGACACCCTCTTATGTTTAATAGCTAAGTGTCTCATTTTTATTTTCTTTAATCTAAACCAATCCAAGATGCCTAAACACCTCAACAGGAACTGCTTTATTCTCTAGATGTAGTCATTTTACAGTTCTCCAAATATCTGTAGTTATACAGGAACTGTGACATTTGTTTCCAATGAAATTACCCTACTATCTAGGTTCATCTAGAAGATCACTGGGGCCAATTTGCACACAGAACAAAGATATTTTCTCTTGGGAAAAGAAAAAGGTAAGAAGGTCATTTTCCATATTTAAAAGTTGTTAATTATTTGGCTAACAGTGAACCTATTGTTTTGACAATGAATCAGCACTGCTACAAATATATTTAGAACACAAATTACTACACTTAGTTTCCCTTTTATTTCCCCATATTTGTACTTTTATGAAAAAAACATAAGATTTTAGATTTCTTTTAAAATTGTATTTCTATCCATGGGTATGTATGTGTATGTCTCTCTCTGTGTGTGAACATGCATCTGTGGATGTCTGTGGATACCAGAAGAGGGCATCAGATTACCTGGAGCTGGAGTTACAGGTGTCTGTAAAATACCTAACATGGGTGCTGAAAAATGAAATTTGGTCTTTTGCAAGAGAAGTGAGTGCTCTTAACTCATGAGCCATCTCCCTAGCCCCAAATAAATTAGAATAAATGAGAAATCTTATTGTTTGTATGAACTGTCCATTCCAAATGAAGATCAAATAATGTCCTCAGTCAATATCCATGAAGAAAGCTTTTCCCATAGCTCGAAGGACTCACAATGCAATGGAGCTGAGGATGGGAACTAAGTGGTCTGAAGTTCCAGTTCCCCAGATAGAAAAGATACTGTCACAATGTAGACCATTGATGTCAAATTCAGGTTTCAGAGGGCAAGCTAGTTTCATAAAGGTTAGACACAAGCAGAACTGAGTTGCTTCTTACAATGAAAATGTTATAGCAGTTGTTGGTTTAATTCTATTAACATTATAATGTATTTTGTGCTATTTTCATATGTGGTATGAAGGTGAGGAGTATCCTGTGTATGTTTACATTAAAGTTATAAAAATAATTCATAGTAGCACTGGTTGTATGTATAACTGTTTTCTTTTTCTTACATTAATTTTTTTAGGCATGTGTGCATATGTGTGAGCGTGTGTGCATTGGTGGAAGGTCGCTGGGAACTAAACTCAGCTCGTCAGGCTTGGTTGCAAGCACCTTTACATCCCAAGCTATCCCATTGGCCCCACATGCAATTATTTGCTATCATAAAAACCACTATCTTATCCCATTTTCTAAATGACATGTCCCAACTGTCTAGAGAATATTTGGAAAACTGAAAGAAGATAGTAGCCTTTGTTTAGCATCTCATATCTACAGATAGATTATATTTAGAAGCCTTCAGTCTTCCTGACACCCCTCCCCTGTACCTTCAGGCTTTACCTAATTTCAAGCCAGTCTGAGAAACTCTGGAGTCTGTTCACAAGGAGCTATAGCAAAGTTATAACCAATCTTACTTCCTTCTCACACAAACAGCCTAATGAGACTGTTAGCAACTGTGAGAATCTGTTAGAGTTGTTACATCTTAGCAGGAAGGTGTGTATGTGGGGGTGGGCATGCCCACATGTGGACAAGGTGCAGAATTGTCACTGCTGTTACACTTCCAAATTGTGGGAGCTGTGAATTTGGCTGGGTAAGGTCTGGGCTTCCAGCCAGTCGCTAAGCTGTCCAGGTAGATGACACACTAATTAGGGGAATTGCAAACCAATTAGCACTTGGGTTCTACAGGCTGAAGTGTCTTAGAGGTTTTCTCGTTGAGAGTTTTGTGATAAGAACCAGCCCAGTATAATCTCTGATACCTCTCAACATTTAGATGGGGTGTCTCATTTATTCGGGAAGTAGGTGTTTCAGCATAGTGTCAACATGTCGTGACACTAGGCATGCTGTCGCATCCCATGGGAACTTTCCCTCCTAAAATCTTGACCTTCCTTTATGAGGTGACAGTTGCCTCCTGTGAGGGAACGTGCTTCGCATGTTCTAAGACAGGGGAAATTGACCGGACCCTCCACAGTGAAGACATCCAAAACAAAGCAAAAGTGCCTAGAAGATGATTAAGTCAGTAGCTTTCCTTTGAACACATGAATTCGTGTGGGTCATTGTCACCTCTGATATGGATTCCAGAATTTGGTTTGTGCCCCAGAAAGCTATGTAAGGACCCTTCTGCTCAGCCTTCTGCAGCTTCCTGATATCCCTCAGGATCTGCCCCTTACCAAACCTGTTCTTTTGACTTCTGTTGGTCTTATAGCTTAATGGGAGAGGGAGGGCTGGGGACCAAAGAGGAGGAGAGAGACTCCAAGAGGGCCATCTTTTGCTTATGATTTTCACTTATTTTAAGATGCTTTTTAAGTTTACATTGAAAGGTTTACATTTGTTACATTGGAATTTGGCTACACTGGAATGGTAACAAGTTAGAGAAGTATTTATTTTGTAATATAGTAACAATATGTTATTTTCTTAGTATATAATACTCCCTGAATATCAATAAAATTTTGAGAAAGGAGATCCAGGAGTGGTATTCTGGTGTTTGTTTTGTTTCTTGAACTTCATTCACATGTACGTGTGACTGTTGTGACATTAATTACCTCTGAGTGCATGATTCTAACTGCTTCCCTACATGTATGTATATATGTTTGTATGTACCATAGTACCAACATCCAGCTTCTATCCTAAACCAAGCCTGATTTCTCTCATACATAAGAAAATATGATTTTATTTATTTGTTTGCTTGTTTGTTCATTTGTTTGTTTGTGTGTGAATGTCAGAGGTCAAATTTGGATGCCATTCCTCAGGAGCCATCCATATTTCTATTCTATTATTATTATTATTATCATTATTATGGATACAGTCTCCTTGAGATCTGGGACTTGTTTTGCCCATTAGGTTAGGCTGGTTGTCCAGAAAGCTATAGGCATCTTCTGGTTTTGCTTGCCTAGTGCTGGGATTACTGTGCCCCTGTGTCTGGCTTTGTATATGGATGCTAGGGTTTAAACTCAGTCCACACATTGGGGTGTGCCTGAAAAGGCTAATGCGGCAGCCCAGTAAAGGTGACCTTAAAAGAGTTCTTTACAAATAGACTTATGGTGGAGCGCGGGTTGATATTTTCTCAGTTTTTGGTTTGTATTGCAAGATTGTTGTAATACAAGTTTGTACCAGCAAGATTTGCCTCCCTTATTCCAGACAAACCCATAACTCAATGTGAACTTCCACATTCAAAGTATTGTCAACCTTCTCACTGGGCCTTCATGGTCAGGAAAGGTTATCATGGTCAGGCTAGTCCTGTGGACAGAGCACAGGAACCTCTCAGCAGAGGACTGACTCTATATTCTGTTGGTTTCCAGGGAAACTGTGGGACATCACCCACAAGCAGGAACATGGAAACCTCTTTGGCAAAACTGTCATTGAAGCTGGAATCAGGCCTCTTTCCATGACTACAAGAGAAAAGTAACATGTAAAAACTGACTCTGATTCTTCATTAAATAAAGAAAAGCCTCTTCTTCTTCTTCACCCTCCCCTGCATCTTCTACAGATGCTCGGTAAAGTAAGATGTCTGCTTGACATCTAAAGAGCTTTGGCTTTAGAGGTGACACCTTGATCTGACTTAGCCAATGATAGTGAGTTTATTCAATGATAGGGCTCAAGAACCCTCACCTAGCTCTGCTTGCTCTCTCTTGTCTCTACCATCATCATGATCTCAACATGTCCTGGTTACTTCCGGGTCCCAGGAGGAAGCTGTTCAGTCTCCAGAAGTCAGCTGAACTCTAACCAGAAAGGCAGTGTGGGATTTGAAGGCAGCTACACTATAGTGGTCAACCATACAGTCCACAAATATGAGCATGACTCTGAGTACGGAAGAATGCCATTTCCCCAATTTAGCACCAGAGGTCACTTGTCTGAGTTTTGGGGCAAATGGACTGCAAGAAAACTCTGCCAATTAAATGGCAAGCGGTGCTTTATTAATAAATCACAATAAAGACTCAGTAACTGCTAATGCTGGGCCAAACATGTTCTTCGTACATATCATAGAATGTAATATTGATTTGGGTGTAAAGGTGTGGTGGTTTTAAAATATATCTAAATTCTTAATACTTCTACCATGAGCGGGAGTGTAATTCCCTTGCCTTTGATTATATTCCATCACTTAAAGTTATAAATGACTCACTTGTCATAGACATCAAATGTTGCAATGAAGGTAGGTTGTAAAAGATAATACAGCTTCCTCTCTTAAGAATAGGCATCTACCATCTTGGAGCCCAGACTTCACACATATTCATACGGTTATTAATTAGCTGCATATAAAGGCCACATAAGGGTGTCTCGGCCCTAACTAGGCCTCAGACTATCAGACTGCATCAAGTACACAAGATGTGAGTCAATGAGCTTCCGTGTAGTTGTGATCCTCTGTCTTCATAGACCTGAGATGCTCTTTCCATTGAGTCTGAATCCGATTTGAGCTATAGATTTATGAGCAAAACCACTGAAGCATCACAGCTTGTGAGATGATCTATTGTGGCATCACAGGCAACCAAAGCAAGGGCATTTCCTTTTTAAGGTGTAGTTTGCTTAGTAGAATGAAACAGCTTCATTGATAGGCACGTTCCATAACCTGGCAAGGTTTTATCCCTACCTTCACCATGAATGGAAGGTTCTAGCAGTAACAGTGAAAATGGAAGCAAGGGACACTAAAAATGCTTTGCAGTGGTAGAGACATCTATGTTTTTAAGAATACAAGGACATCTTGGGACCGAACCCCAAGATGCCTGAGGAGATGTGTATGTAAGGTTGGACATTCCATCACTCAGGTGAGCAAGCTGGAGATGCTTACCTTTGACCTGCTTTACCTCCCCGGGCTGCCATGGCCTGGAAAGCTGAGCTTGCACATTTGTTACTGCCCTCTGGCTTCCCAGGCCCTCACATACATCATCTGTTTCAGTGCTAACATTAACACCTGCGAGGGAGGTAGTATTCCTCCCAGATCTCACAGCCCATAAATGGCAGGTCTGCCAGGAAATCGAGTCCCACTTTTCCTTACCTGCTCCCCATGTACTGCAGCTGCCCAAGCAAATTAAATATTATTTTAAATGAAGGTACAAAGGAAGGTTCTGAAATGAAGCCCTGAGTGATTTCTGAACCTCATGCTAAACCTCTACTGATTTATCTATTCTGTGAGTTCAGAGTTCTGCATAGTAAAATCTCATTAATTCAACCTCCGCAAATGTAGAATTTAAGTTAGGAACTAAATTGAACTTTCTCTGCTTAATCACCCAGCCACATTTAGTTTGGCCCCCTGACCCATATGTTTTTGTGTCAAGACCTTTCTTTACCATGGTCTCTCAGGCCATGCCCAATGTGGCCAAGGCTTGCAGGTTTATCTGCATTGATTGTTTCCTGCTAGTCCACCCACAGACACCGGGTCCTGAAGCTCATGCATTAGTTTTAGATTTCAAGACTCTGATTTCTACTCAGTGGCTTTCCTAACCTTAGACATGCAAAGAAAAGTTGAAATCACAGTGGATTCATAATTTCTCTCTAAAAATTCAAGCTGCCAAAAACCATTCTCTTAACTGTGTGTGCCTCATCTGTCTGTCAGGGACAATCAAATTAAGTGACAAAAATCATCCAGGTCCAACCCCTATGTTCTTAGGAAGAATGGAGAATAATGAAGGATTTTTGTCACTAAGTTTGCTTATAAGATAATCACCATTCTGAAGACGAAGGTGGAGATTATGAACACAGACTTGTGGCCAGCTATGAACTTACTCTCAATTCAGCCCACCACATTTTCCTTTCTTAGCTGGAGTGGAGACATTTGATCATCCAAAACACTACTTAGGGCCCCTTAGAGCAAGAAATACAGCAAGAAGTTAGAACCTTTTAAACACTCACATTGTTCTATCAATTACATGTTTAAAGAACTATACTGAATCTGAGCATTGAATGCATCCATGAAGAGGTATGGCACAGCTTGTTCAGGATGACAAAGTAGCAGAAACTAAGGTGCTCTGTATGCAAACCTACTGAGTAGTTCCTGTGATAGTTTTGTATGAGCAATGTTCTCCAGAGTCTCAGGTATTTGAATACTCGGTCCCCAGTTAGTGGCTGTGTCTGGAGAGGTTGTAGGAAGATACAACCTTGCTGGAGGAAGTACACCACTGGAGATGGACTTTGAGAATCAAAAGCCTTGTCCCACTTTCAGTTTGGTCTCTGCTTCATGATTGTGGTAGTAGATGTAAAATCTTAGCTTCCTTCTCTTTCTGCCACAACTGCTGCTGCTCCTGTGCCTTTCCACCATGATGAACTCTTCTCCTTCTGGAACCATGAGCCAAAATAAACTCTTTCTTTCCCAAGTTGCCTTGGTAATGGTATTTTATTACAGGAACAGAAAAGTAATTAATACAACTTGTGTCATCAAAATGTAGAAAGTCCCCAAACTTTGTATAGAGAAGAAAGCAAAAATTTACAATATTTCTAAGTCATATTTTCAAGTAAAAACAGAACAAGCAAATAAGAGTAAAAAATGTCATGATTCAGCAAAAAAGTTAATGGAAACAAAGTATATACACATACACACAAAGAGAGAAAGAATTATGTAGAAAGAATTAGAGAGGAGAGAGAGGAGAGAACATCTGTGACAGTTTGAAAAGATAAAACAGCTAATGCCAGCACTGACTACATTGGTGATGTATTTGTGTGTCACTAAAAAACGCAGGCTTCTCTACAATGTGCGGTGCAGTAGTTAAGGTGAATCATAGTTCTACTGGAACAATAAAGTTGTATTTATGTGAGAAAAAAAACAGCTAATGCCAATAGCAGGCTATGCGGCCTCAGATAATATACAATAACCTTGGGTGCGTTCACCCCACCCGCAACATTGAAGCATTCCTAATAGTATGATTGCTCCTAGCTTTGATGTGTAATTAAAGTACCTTATGAATTTAATCCCTGCCCAGCGCACAACAAGGATTATACAATCTCTCTCTCCCCATTCCTTTGAATCTGATGCTTTTCCTGCCTTAATGTTTACATTTAGAGGAAAATGTGCACATAATATTAATATATTATTTATGTGATTTGGAAATGTATAATCTGTTCTGGCTTGGGGGTTTGAATCACTTTGATGATGCATAAAGTGATTATCACATTGCATTTATTCTTGTTTGTGTTCATCTGTGTACCCAAATGTGGGCAGGTGCATGAACAGGCCAGAGGATACAATGCACATGCAGATGTCAGAGAGAAGTTCTGTGTGAGCTCCTCTATTGTACCCTGCCTTACTTCTTTGAGACAGGATCTCTCCCTGCTCCATTTCTCAGCTAGGCTGGTGGCCAATAAGCCTGAGCGATCCCATCTCTGAGGCTAAAGATGTGCATAGCCATTCCTGAATTTTTACATGGGTGGTGGGGACCTGAGCTCAGGTCCTCATATTTGCAAAGCAAGTGATCTTATTCACAGAGCCATCTCTATAGGCTCTAGTCTTGCCATTTCTAGCTATTTGATTTTTGTATTTATATTTATGTATTTATATATTTTATTATGTATATGTATATAGTAATATATGCATGGGGATATTAGAATCTCTTCTTTCCAGGTTGTCAGTCTATATTCATGCATAATCTATGCAAAGTCAATGAAGACCATAAAGACCACAATATAGATTCATATAGACACCCATGTAACAATTACTTTTTGTAGGCTACAGAGGGTTCTAGCAACTCAGAGAGCTCTCACCTGTTGTTTTACAGTCAATATTCTTGAACTTTAATGAATAATTTATTACCTTCTCTGTCCTGAAGCTCTGTGTTCAGAAACTCATTCAGTACCTTGTCTTCATGCTAGACTCCTTTTGCTATTTGTACGGGCTAGATTTGGGTCAACTCTACACAAACTATCATCTGGGAGGAGAGAACCTCAACTGAGAAAATGCCTCCCTAAGATCAGACTGTAGGCAAGTCTATAGAGCATTTTCTTTTTTAATTTTTATTTTATTTAAGTTTATTTGCTTTACGTCCCAAGGATGCCCCCTCCCTCTTCTCCTCCCAGTCCCCTTTCCCTCTACTCCCTTCTTTTCTCCCTTTCCCACCAGAAAAGGGGAGCCTCCCCCCTCCTCCCATATTAAACCTCCCCAGCACATCAAGTCACAGCAGGACTGAGCATATCCTCATCTACTGAGGCCAGTCAAGGCAGCCCTGCCAGAAGGAAGTGATCCAAAAGCAGATACTAGAGTTCATGCTAGAAACACCAGTCATCACCCACACTCACTAAGCAAGCCGCATGAAGACCAAACTGCCACATATGTGCAGGGGGCCTAGGTACAGACCGCACATGCTCCTTAGTTGATGTCTCAGTTTCTTTAAGCCCTCCCCTGTAGGTCTGGGTTAGTTGTCTCTGTTGGTCTTCTGGGGGTTTCCTGTCCCCTCCAGGTCCTTCTATGTTTCCCCCAGCACTCCTACAAGTCCCCCAGATCTCTGCCCCATGCGTGGCTGTAAGTCCCAGCAATTGTCTCTATCCGCTGCTGAGTGGAGCCTCCCAGATGATAGTAATATTAGGTTCCTGTCTTCAAGCATAGCAGAGCATAATTAATAGTGTCAGGGGCTGTCTTTCTACCATGGGGTGGGTCTCAGATTGGACCAATCATTGGACCAATCTTTATCCATGCAATTCTTGCAGGCAAGGTAATTTTTGGATCAAAGGTTTTTGGAAGTAGAAGCAATAAGGAAATCTGAGTCAATCCTGGAGATTGAAAACCTAGGAAAGAGAACAGAACCTACAGACAAAAGCATCACCAACAGAATACAAGAGGTGGAAGAGAGAATCTCAGGTGCAGAGGATATGATTGAAGAAATCGACACATCAGTCAAAGAAAATGTTAAATTTAAAAAGTTTCTGACTCAGAATATCCAAGAAATCTGGGACAATATGAAAAGACCAAGCCTAAGAATAATAGAAATAGGAGAAGACTGCATGTTCCAAGGCCTAGAGCATTTTCTTATTTAGTGATCGATAGGGGAAGGCCCAGTCATAGTATGTGCTGTCACCCTAGGCAGGATTCTGTAAGAAAGCAGGCTGAGAGAGTGATGAGGAGCAAGCCAGTGAGCAATACTATTTCATAGCCTCTCCATCAGCTCCTGCCTCTAGGTTCCTGTCTTAACTTCCTTCAGTGGTGGGCCATGATGTGGAAGTATAAGTCAATTAAACCCTTTTATTTCCAACTTGCTTTTGATCATGGTGTTTCATCACAGCAATCATAACCCTTTAAAAACACTAGTATGTAGTGTGATGCTTTACCTCTCCCACTGAGAGGACTCTAGTTTGTTTTCTTTCTTGTTGGTCTTCTCTCTTCCTGTCTAACCATCAGGGCCCCCTCAATCTCCTAGGATCTTTCTGTTGCTATTAGATATAAGATATGGAATGATAGTGGTGGAAATACAAATTCAGAGGCCAATATCCACAATATGCTTATTCAAAACACATTCTGTCTCTCAATAGCTGTGCAGCATTTATCATACATGTGCACGGTGCCTTCATTTTCTTTCATATGTTGAATAAACTCCACATAGATTGGAGTACATATTATTTAAGATCCTACAGGGGAAAAACAGTGAGCCTCTGTTGTTCCAGAGTCCCTCCTCTACTGAGGAGGCCTGCTCTGTGAAAACTACCCATAATCACTTCTGAGACAGTCTTCTATACTGAGGTCAACCACATGCTTCCTGTTCAGTCCGTATATTGATCTTAAAACTGGAGTTACCTCAAACTTCTGTAGAAAATGAATCTCTATTAAAGGGCTGCTATCCAATTCTCCCCCCACTTATCCACCCACTCAGTGTTCCTTAGGACTGTATCCATACATAACCCTAGAGTAACCTTGTGTGTGCACCATGCTCCTACAAAGCTAGTCAGAACTTGCCTCATCTTCCAGACCCTGACTTACACTTCTCCAGGCTTTGTTTTTCCATCTTGGCTTCCCATTTCTACCTTCCATACAGATCCACATCTGAACATCACATTCAGTATATTTCAGTGAAATGATTGACTGAATTCAGCATTTAAGTGAAAATAATGTATTTTCATTGTAGGTACCATGTTGAGCATCTTATTAGGAGAATAAAAGAAAGAAAAATATAAATGATCTGAGCAAAGAATGAGAAGAAAGTCTACAATTTTCCTACTCCATGCCAACCATGATATTCTGGCATTTGCATATAGTAGCTTCAGCTCTTTTGATTTGCAAGTGCATGGAGTATATGTGTGTATAAATACTTACAGGCTCAGCATTACATCACACATAATTTTAGGAATGTCTGGAAGTTTCTTACCTGCCTTCCCACATTGATATAGACCTATCCACAGCATCAATTTTAATTCACTGAACAACACTGTCTGGGCAGCTGTTCTTTACTTAATTCTGCCTGCTATGAAACATTGTACTATTTCTTCTTATAGCAATGCTTTCCTTTCATCAACGAGTCCCATTAACATATTTGCACATACATTTAAGTTTATGTTTTGCTGTGTATTTTAAACAAAATGTCTACCTGGTTACATTGCAGACCCATTTCGAAAACTTGTAGCTTTTTTGTGATACTATCCTTTAAAAGGACTATCCATGCTAGAATGGTGTATCACACAATATACACTAAAATAGCTCATATTTATTGCCCTCCTCAATTAGATAGAAAAGTTACAGTGTGATTTGTATTCATCTCATTACCAAAGAGATTGTGGACTTTTTCATGACCATATTATTTATTATTTTTGTGCTTTTTGTCTGTTTTATACTCCCTTCTCTAGGTGACTTATGATATTAAACATATATGTAGCTAACATTTTCTTCAGTTAATATTATCTAAGTTCTTTTTTAATTTTAAGAGTTTAAATGCATTTCACCATGGTTTTAGCTATTACAATTTTTGGTTTTTATGTAACACTCTATAGTAGTTTTCCTAAGCCAAGAGGTTTTTAAACAATATTTTTCACATTTTAAAATATAAACCATGTTAATGTATATCTTTTCATGGTGAAAGATAAGTAGCTAAATTCCTTTTTTCTGTGTTTCTATTTCTCTCTGATGTGCAGTTAAGAATCAACTCTTATAAAACAACGGGACTTCTTTGAACAGCTATACATCTGCCTGTCACATGTGTTCTCGTCATCCCCCTTCCTCCTCCCACTTTCAACTTTCCGTCCTGAGCTTAGCCTTCTTGTGGACCTTCCATCCTGCTGGAAGGCTTTCCTCCCTCTGCTGTAGTGATGTCCCTCTCCTTGCTTCACCCATCCCTATGGCAGAAAAAGAGACATGTGTTAAGGCCCAGGAAAGTCCCAAGCCTATGTATACTCTTTACATCTCCATAGTAACCTCTTCCTTGAGGTTCTCCCAGCAGATTTTACAAATATTAGTCTCATTCTGGTATACAGTCAGCAGGTGTAGCTGTTCTCTCTGGATTAGACATGACCATTGCCATTATACAGAGCAGCTGTGACCCTCCATGGAAGCAGACCTATTAACATTGCCTCATAGATAGGTGGCTCAGGAGTTCCTCGTAAGACCCCTTCCTTCCCCAAGGTTATTTAAGACATAAATGATTGACAGTGCTGCAACTTTTCCTGAGTCCTTTTTACTGGAGGGTGGGACTTCCTGTGATACTGATTTCAGAGTCACCTATGCTTCTGTACATAATGCTCCCAAACCTCACTGCTCTGCAAGCTGGATTTGGTAAGAATCTTTTCTATGGTTGGGTGCTTCACTATCTGAAGTAAACAGATATCCTTTTAGATATCTCCTAGAACATTCACACTACAGTAGAAGCTGAGAGGCCTTTCCCAGTAGCTGTCCTTCTGTATCCTTCTATGAATCAACAGCTCTTTAGTACATGGTAAGTTCCACACTATAACCATATCAATGAACTGACTAGTAAATAGATGCAATTTTATTGCTAAGCCATGGCAATGATGTTTCTTAGTTTTACTCCTGGTACCCAGCGCTATGCTGTTTTCCAGTGGGGGAATTCACCCCTTCCCTGTCTTCACCATGCACTGGAGATAAGATAGATGTGCAGCTAGAGTCTCTTCCTGGCTTAGGACAGCCATCCCATTCTACTTGACCACAGTGATTGCTTCAGGATAAGCACAGAACCCAGCCAATTTAGGGGCTTGCAAGCAGGAGCAGATCCATTTCTTCACAGTATAAAAGCAGCCTCCTACACCTCAGGGACCCCTCAACTGAATGTGAAGGAGGAAGAATACAAACCTTAGTAGCTATTAGTAGCCTTCATCAGACACAGAGAAGAACTTTTAAAAAAAGTTATCTTCTGTAAGAAGCAAGAAACATTATGTAAATCTAAGTCCTTATAGTAACATTTAAACCCTTGTCATACTCTCTGAGGTGGATACTTTTCCGCTTTGGACTTGTGTGAAGTATTGACCTCCTATTAACATTTAAGTAGATTTGAGTTTTCTTTTTAATTTTCCCCTTCTTTCCTTCCTTCCTTCCTCCCTCCCTTCCTTCTTTCTTTCTTCCATCCATCCCTCCTTCTTTCATCCCCTTCTCCCTCCCTTCCTTCCAGGATAGTGTTTTATAATGCTCCAGGTTAGCCTTGAACTTCTGAACCCCAGTGATCTAACTGCCTTGACCTCTACAGCAACTGGGACTATAATTGTGTGTCCTTAGGCCTGATTAGACTTAAAGTTTTTTTTTTTTAGCTGTAGGCCCAAGAATCCTGATGTCTATACATTTTTATATCTGTATCATATGCATATATATGGCTCTGTATTTCTATCTATCTGTAGGAAGATACTGTGTATATGAAAGTACAGTGAGACATGCAGGAAACACGGGTATATCATGAGCAGAAAGAGAAGACACAATAAATTGGCAACCATCACCAAATCTTGAAAAAGTAGTGTTTCCGAATGGTTTTTCAGACACTGGATCATTATTCATTAGATGCTTTGGGATATAAAGTTCCTCACTCAAATCGTGCACAGAATGTTCTTCAAAAATAATCATCACTATAATTCTACTCTCAGTCAATCTTCTTTGGTCATAACAATCAACAACTCATCTTAGGGTAATAAAGTAAATGCTTAAAATCAGGAGCTATTGTCATTGAAGAGAGAGAATTCATGGAAGTTAAGGTGTCAGATGTAACAATATGGAAAACTGAAACATTCTTCAGCATAAGACAAAAGTGAAACAGCACATATTCTGTCTGTTCAAGAAAGAGTGTCAGGAGCCACGCCCCTGACAGATAAAGGCTGGCACAGAGGAAAGGCGCTCAGGTCTCTCCCAACATTAGGCCCATCCAGTACCAGCCACTGGGGAGATAACGGTGGAGGCCAGCCAGGCAGAGGTTATGGACAAAGAACCCAGATACCTTAGCTAGCTAGATGTGGTGCCTTTCCCTGAAACATAGAAGAGAAAGGCAAAGAACCACGGGCATCCAAAGAAGGCAGATGCAGCAGTTTGCGAGTTATAAGCTCCTCGGATGTGGTTATGGTCAGAGGCCAGCAAAGGATCAAAGGTGTAGGCCTGCACAGAGGGGGGTATGGCTGGCTCTGATGAATACCTTTAAACCTGGGCCAAGAGAAACCACAGAAAGCGACCAGGCCACTGACCCTGGCATGACCCAGGCCTGGCAGCTGCTGACATTCCTCTGCCATGGGTTCCCACAGAGCTGGGCTTTTCATCAGGAGTAGGCATTATTAGTGACTAGATGCGGAAGAGGGAGGAGGCACATGTGGGGAGTGAGGAGGTTAAAAAAAAAGCTGGGAAAAGAGGCTGGGTGAACACAACACAGTGCCAGGGACCAGGACAAAGCATGAAGAGTCTCAGACTGTGTGGGAGCAGATCACAACATGGACAAAACACAGAAAATACTGCTGTGTTTCAGAAAGGGAAGTGTCTGAAATAATGGGGCAGTCAGTTCGACTTGGGGTCCTGTTCTCCGAAGGGACCTCACTTGCTTTTTCTGAGAGGTATAGACTATACTTAAGGGTTACCATCTCAGCCTGGGCATGGTGGTGCTCTGCAGTTAGTTGTCTGTCTTTTAATATGACCAGTATTTTCCTGAGAAACTACTATATTCCAGGCACCGTATTAAGTGAGGTGATCATAGGACGTCATTTAAGCTGGCACATTTAAAAGTAGCAACGGGTGAGATTAAGCTGAAACCCAGCAGAACACTGAGATGGAACTGAGACCGAGCATGAACTGGGAAAAGCGGTGAGCAGCGCATCTGCTCAGGCTTTCCTCCATTTAGGAAAGCACTCACCACCAACGTACTGACAATGCCTGGTGAATTGCGGATGCCCGCCTTCTCCTTCCCATCTTCTCCTTCCTTCCTGAAGTACGTGAATTCGAGAAAAAAAATCAGTCACGTTTGGGGTGCCTCATCCAGAAGGGATTCAGGATCCTGATTAGAGTGTGGGCTCTGACTTGAACATGCTTTGACAGAAATTTCATAGTTGCCCCCCTCCCCCAGTGGGTTGTTTCATTTCTGAGCCTCAGTTTGTTCACATGCAACCAGACAGTGACAGTCATGATGCCTATTTTGCTAAGTATAATTTTGAAATGCAACAACATGTGAATGGGCTAACACAGCCTATGTAGGATGAAGAAAATCAATGAAAAGACTTTAAAACATAGTCCCAGAAGAACCACAGTGTCCTTCCCCTGGTGATTCTCCCAAAGCCTGCCATACAATTCTCTTTCACATGTACACAAATGTACACACACACACACACACACACACACACACACACAGGTACATACATACATGGCCTCATCTTAGATCAGATCAGAAAAAGTTGTGTCCTTCCATTTTCTTTGCTAGCCGCGTAAAAGGAGGAAGCAAGCAAAGACCTCTCTGGTTGTTGGCTCAAAAATACAAAGCCCCAATTCAGTCTTTCCAAGGAATCCTTCTGAATTTACTCACCACAAAGTGACAGATGGGAACTGCTCGGTAATTTGGAAGCCTGGGGAAGAACACATATTGCAAGATATTCCTAGGGCTGGTTTGGAATGTCTGAGCATTGCTCTTTTCAGGGTTGAGTGGCTTGTGCCTCCCTAAGCAGTTCTAGATAGTTGCAGGGAAGTTTGAGATGAACTCCAAACTGGGGATGGGCCCCACAGATTCTGTCTTTCTTTGGGCCTCCCTAAGGGTTCAGGCAGTGCCTGTTGGAATTTTCAGCCTTGTTGTGTGACAAAACATTTCCTGGGGAGATGTTACACGTGTCTACTCACCCTGGATATGGGTTCCTCAACACACTAAATAAAGTACAGATGCTACCAAAGTCCAACTTGGTGAACCACGAGTTTTATTGGGGTTACTTTAGAAGTATGGGTGAGGGGTTACTTATAGGAACAGAAATTACTCAAAGACATCTGCATCATCAAGGCCTACCCCAAAACAGGCAACAGCTCACAAAAGCTAGGAAACCCAGAGCAAACTGCACAGCCTGAAGGCAGCTCAACAGGTTGGAACATATCTTTTCCAGGTGAATCAGTTCTAAACCTCTTCTGGGCAGTTTGGGCAGCTATAGCAGCTGGACTATTTCCTAATTCAAGCAGCTACTCTGGTTTCAGAGTCTTCTTTTCAGCTTGTCTTGCATGAGAGGAACTCTCAAGTTTGGCAAGTTTGATCAGTTTCAGGGATTTTCTGAAGCTATTTTGTTTGCTTCTGGTTTAAGAAGCTTACCTTCAGGATGGACTGTTTCAATCTGGGGGAAAAACTGTTACATGACAAACCTTTCCAGACCTATATATGCCATTCTTGCCTAGTTTTCTGTCTTCAATACAGTTACTGTTCAATATTCAGTTACTGTTTCAACATTTAATCATAGAAGGGAATATATGAGACCAGATAAGCATGCAAGGCGTCCTACAGAGTATAAAGGTGTTCAATCTGTCTATGACAGAAGGGGGTTAGAAGGTGAAATAGAGCTAAACAGAAGTGCTGTGAGTTTGGAAGATGAATTTTAAGAATTTATGGGAGATAGAAAGGAAGGATGTTGGAAATCAAAGAACAGTAGATACAGGTAGAAAAAAATCATGTGCTTGCCAAGTAAACAAGTGTGGGAAACATCTGAGAAAGAAATTGCCTCTGTTTGTAATTTACAAATCAGCTCAGAGACGTCTTAGTCAACACAGCCTGTGTTATCTAGGCTCTACTATCTATTCCTTCAATTTTTTTGTTATTATTTGAGAATTCATACAAGCATATAAAAGTTTGTGATCAAATCCACCTTCATTCCATTCCCTCTACTTCCCTGTACCCTTTACAACTTTACCATTCTGACTTCAGTTCCTCGTTTTATAAACCTAAGTTCACTTAGTGCTATCAATATATGGATGGGCACAGGCCTGTCTACTGGAGCATGAGTAACCTTTCAAAAAATCATATTGGCCTATGGAAAGAACATTGTTATAGATTAAGTTATAAGTTGAAATCCAAATCCTAGTACCTCAGTATATGATATATTTGGAAACATGGTAGTTAATATGAGTTCATTAGAGTTGTCTTCCAGTGTGACTGGGGTTTGTGCGTGTGTGGGTGGTGAGAGACAGAGAAAGAGAGAGAGACCAGTATTAGGCTATATCCCATACTTAGTTGTGAGTGTTCAACTTGCTTCCTTGGCCCCAGAGGAAGAAAAGCACTAAGGCAAAGCACTGAAATGCCCTGGAGTAAAAAGGTTACCTCTAGAAAAAGAACTTGAATAGCCCTTGGACTCTTCTTCCCCTTATTGGTCTGCTATTGGGCTCCTGGTGCTAACTTTAGAAATCAAGGATGGTTATACTTTACTTTAAACAAAATTATACAGCATATATCATGTGAGAAACCAGAAATGGTGGCCAGACGATGGAGAAAAACTTCCTGCTAACCAGTACCCTGAATTTGCCTTGTCCTCAAGCTCTCTGTGGCTCTTCCATAAGAGTACATGTTTTTTCTCCAGGAATTGGAATTCATCTGTGAATTGTGGTCGGAGCCAGACGGGGGCAGCCTTGCAGCAAAATGCCCAGAGGCTGCATTAACATCTTCCCCTGACAACTTGGATGGCAGCTAATTTATATACTGCCTCCCATTAGTTTGGGGAAAAATATAACCACCAATAAGAAAGAGAATGCATCTATTTCTTTAGCTTAAACATGCTTGCTTCAGTGGTGAGCAGTTGATCTCTAAGTCTGCTGTTTTCAGGCTATAAATGCTGTTTATTTCACTCTATAAAAGAGCATTTGAACTTATATAGCTATTTAAGTTTAAATGTTTGGGGGGGGGAGCAAAAAAGCTAGGAAATTAGCAAAGCAAGCCTGAAACCATATCTCTCTCTGCAGCAAGGGTTTGCATGGAAACTCCCCTCCCTGGGAATCCCCCTCCCTGTCCCCAGCTCATCCACAGCAGCTCCAGCACACAGGAAATGCACTGAACTGTGTGGTTCCAACATCAGCAATCATTTGGGTGAACCTTTCTCTTCAGGGTGTGATCTGCATTCGCTAGGTACTTCTTGGCTCTTGGAAGAGCTGCAGCTGCCTGAAGGAGATGAGGGACTCAAGCAAATCGGTGTTGCTTTCTCTGATGAACTCAGCATTCCTGTGAGGGCTCTGGATAGATGCAGCCCTCCTTTCTGGTGCACCTTGGGTCTGATTTGCTGTTGGCTCTGAGACCAAGCACCCCAAGGTTATGACAGAAGAGCTGCTTGCTTCTGAGCCCCCTCAGCCACAACTGGGTACCCATCAAGACTCTGCCCTTGGCATTTGCCTGGCAGAGTTAGCCTTTCTCTGAGAAGACTGCCTGTGAATACCGTTTGCACCTGCTTTGCTTAGGATGTACTTTAATGTTTCCCCTTTTACTCCTCAGGCTGCCCTGGTTTAGATGTCACATTATGCGATCCATCTACTCCCAGAAGTCTGTTCTTGCTGTTTTAGGTCACATGTGTGCTCAATGTGGGGGAGAGAGAGTTTGGTGATAGAGAAATATTCAAGAGAGGAATTCTCTTGGTTTTTGTACCTTCTGTTTTGATTGGTGTTAAATGATGTTGCAGAGAACATCTGTAGGGAAATGTAGGTATAAGAAGAAGGGAAAACCAGCAGAGCAGCTGTGCTAGCAAGTCCTGAGTTACTGGAGTTCAGTTCTATTGGGGACACCTTGACAGGCAAGGACTTGCCACAGCATTACTTCATACAGTACGTGAAGGCCCCAAGGGTGTGTGACCATCACTTCTGTCTACTTGAAAGAGTGCAGAGTACCCTTCAGCAGCTTTACACAAATGCTACAGAGCAAAGAATAACAGACACTAGTGTGTCCTCTGAGCAAAATGAAGGGAAACCATTTAAGAAATATGAGGAGGCTCTGATAGGAGCTGCAGAAGGGAAGACAGAGAAGAGAACATAACACAAGTGTTATTTAGTCCCCAAATGCTTTTTGATGATCCAGGCTTCACGTAATTGACACAAACATTCCTGCAGGAGGCTCATCAACACAATAGTGAAATTAAAGTACAATTATTTAATGTGATTCTCTCCTGCATGCTCTGATGGCCTTGGGGATAGGATTGCTTGGGCGTTCTTCAACACCTTTGTCTGGACACAGTGAGAGAATGCTAGTGAGTCCATAAATGAATGAATGCTGCCAGTTGCTTTTGAATACTCTATCATGCTGACATTTGCCCTCTCTTTATGAGATGGATACTATGAGTTTCCCAAAGTCACATTACCAGAACTCCAAATCTAGACCTAACTTTTGAGCTTTCCTCCTTCCCATTATGGTTTCTTTTAGAAGTAGAATATTTGTGAGTAACCCCCCAACACATGCACTTTCACAGTTCTCTCTGTGCCCCACCCCAGATATCCTCTAACCCCCACTTCTACTCCATGTCTCCTTGGCCCCTCCTCAATTCACCTTCCTATCTTAAGACATCAGATTTACTCTACCTGTTTATTTAAAGACTTTTAATAGAAAAATATATTTTTCTTATGTAGCTTGGCAGTCAAGCATAAAAGAGAACAACACAGTTTTAGCCATATTTACCTTTCCCTTGAGTCAATCTACCTACCAAAGAAATAAAGGTACAGGAGGATATGTGTCACCATTTTTAAAAATTCATTGTTCAAAATTCAGTTAGGATTTGATAACAAGGTAGGAGACTCCAGTGTTGTTCTGTTAAAAATGGGATAATCAGCACTCTAGGAACAACAACTAATATTGATTTTTACTATATGCCCATTTCCATGGTATAAATATTCTTGCCATTGCCAGTTTCAGTCTGTCTGTATTAAGGCACTAAAATGTGTGTTTGTGGAATTTATACACAGTAATAACACAACCTCTTATAGTATTTCCATATTGTAGATCCATTAGGTAGGTATAATCTCATAGGTATCAGTAATATATAATAGGAATATATATATAATATATAGGAATATATATAATAGTAATATATAATAGTAAAATAATAGGAAATAGGGAATTTTAAGCATTTATGACCTTTTATTATATTTTAAATGCAACTTCTTTAATTTAGAGTTTATTAATTTTATGTCTAAAATTGATAACTGTGTCTGACAAGTAGCAAACATGATTCCTCTGAACTTAATACTCAGTCATCATGAGCTGGCATTGCCTGACTGCAGCCTGGTCTGCCTCTGGAACAGGTCCTTCATTTTGAGACTGCTCACATGATTGTCTTAGGTCTGAAAGAGGAAGGTTTTCTGGTGCCACTAGCCAATGAGGTGTGGCTCAGAAGTAGCTAATGAGGTATAACACAGCAGTAGCCAATGAGGTTTGGTTCAATATTAGCCAGTGAGGTGTGGATTAGGATTCTGACTAGGCAAATAGAGAATGAATTACTATCTGGTTCTTTTCACATTTCTCACATTTTATTTTTTTATTGTGCATATAAATTGCACAGAACAATGGTTTTCATTATTTTAATGTGTATAAACTATTTTGATCATATTCATACCTTTACCCTCTCTTGTCCTTTCCTGATTCTCTTCGCCTTTCTCCCAACTCATTTCCCTCCTAATTGCATGTCTTTCTTTGTAAACAATTATGTTTATTTAGGGTTTATTTATATAGGAGCAACTGTGGGAAGTTATTTATAGGCAACTCAGCAGTCATTTCATCACTGAGGAAACTGTATAGCCCCAGCACCCATTAGCTGTCTATAAATCTTCACTGGTGGAGCCTCATGAGCCCCTTCTTTCTACATGAAATTGTGTGGACAGGCCCAGTCTTGTACAGGTCTTGTATAGTAGTCACACTCTTAAGAAATCAATAGTGCAACGGTCATGTCATGCCCTGAAGACAGAGTTCTACAACAGTCTACTCTCTTGCCTCTTGTAACACTGTCCGCAATTGCCTTCCTGATTCTATCCAAGGTTAATAATCATCATGTCTGTGAGGTGGTCTATCATTTTCACCTTCACTCCTGTTTACTGGTATGATTTTTTCTTGTTTGTTTTGCTTTCTTTTTCTAGCATATGTCACTTAAGGCTGAGCCAGAGAACTTCATGGCTAAGGATCTCTTATTTCTGGTTGAGCTTAGACAAAGAAAAATGTTGGAACAAGATAGGAAGGCAGAAACGATGAGAATTAAGAATGGAATGTACATGCTCTCACTCAGGCTCACTTCCATTCTGACACCAGCTCTTAGGTGACCATCTTCCCTGATTCTCATGGACAGTCCCATTTCACTTATCTAGCTCCCTGTAATATATCCCTTGGATGCCTATTGGCCTGTAACCCTGCCTATAGTTACTAAATTCTTGCCAGAGGAAGGCTTTAGCATGCCTTCTATGATACCAGAACCCTCTACTATATATCTGGATCCTGTGCCGTTATAGATCCAACCACACCAGTCCCAGGAAACCCAGTAGCCTAATTATTTATACAAGGGATCACATATTTTTACCCACATCAGCAGCAGTGTATGAGGAGGTGATGCACATATCTACGGAGGTTGATGAAACACTTGGGTTTTCCATGGATGCTGGGGTTTGGGCTTAAGTACTTGTGCTTAAATGGAAAGCACTTTACAGACTGAGCCATCTCCCCAACCCTGCACACTAGACTTATGTGGGCTTCATGTTAACATTATGAGGGAGTGTTATACTCCCTTTGGCAATAGTTAAAGTCTAAGAAAGTAGACACGATCCTTATCTGTCCTCTACAATCTATCACCAACCACTTGAATCTATTATTTGTCATTGTACTCAGATACTTTCCCTTCTTTTGTTCGTTCATTTTTTCCTTCCTTCTTTCTTTATTTTTTCCTTTTTCCTTCCTTCCATCCACTATATTCCAGAGTCCATTGACTGTCAAGTGCTGGCTGTATATGGGAAATGGAAGGAGTCAATGAGAGATAAAAAGAAAGAAAAAAAACTATAGGGTCTTTTTTTTCATGTCTAGCTTGCACATCAGTGGCTCTAGCAGGGTTCTTAGGGCTCCTGGGGCTCCTGCAAAGCCTTGTATTTCTGTTCCTCCGAGCCACGATGTGGCAATCATTTTTCACAATTGCTAAACTACAGATTTCCTCATTTCTCCATCACTTTCAGTTCTTCTTAGACTTTGAAACTAATTCTCTACTTTAAATTCCTTCTTGAACGTACCTACTCTTGTTGTTTCTCTTTCATGGAGATATCTGTTATCTTCTCTCCTTCTCGTCTTTGTTAGATATGGGAGCTTGTCGCCAGCAGCCACACTACGTCATCTTTAGACTCTTCCCTTTCTTTACGTTTACCTCAGAAGTGCCCTGTTTGCCTGCTTCCATGCTAAGCTGTTATTGTGTCACCCCTCACTTGGCAGGCCGTTTATCCTTTCCTTCATCGCAGTGTGAGCCCTGCTTCTTAATAGCTGTGATTCATGGGTGGGCCAGTTTTCACTCCTGTCTTGATGATGGTCCTGTGAAACCAAATCCTACCATGTGTTGCACAGTATCTGGTGAAGCTGAATTATGCTGGCACAGGCCTGAAACAAGTGTTTCTCCCAAATAGCTAAGGAACAGAAGCTACAAAGAGATTTACAGGGTCAATCCTAAATACATTTGTTACATGGGACCTGGGGATCTAATTTTTATAAATGTATTATTATAGTTGTGTTGTTATTATTATTGTTGTTGTTGCTACTTGTGTGTGTCCATGTGTGTGTTTTTTTGTGTCTGATGTGTGTATGAACACCTACATGTCACTATGCATGTATGGAGGTCAGAGTAAACATTTATGGAGTTGGTTCTTGCCTTCCACCTTCATGGGGTTTGAACTTACACAATCAGATAGGCACAGTAAACACTTTGCTCACCGAACCATCTCACCAGCCTAGGTTCTTCATTGGTAAGAGTGTCCCAATCAATAAAGTATACTTGTCTGCAAAGCATGAAGAACTGAGCTTGCTTCTCAGAACACATATAAAAATGCCAAGCATCATGGCACATGCTTGTAATCTCAGTGCTGGGAAGATGGTCACAGGCAAATCCCTGGGGGCTCTCTGGTCAGTCAGCCTACCCAAACCAACAAGCCTGGGCCGGTCAGAAACCCTGTGTCATGAAACAAGATGCGCAACTCCTGGAAACAAAACCCAAGGTTGACATCTGCCCTCTGTATGCATACTTCCTTGAATACTCACACATATGCACACATCCACACAAACCCCACACATCCGCACCCAAAATGGTTTCTTGTGAGCTCTGAGTCGGCCAGGCTTAAGGACAGCTGTCACTGCTGCCACAACCAAAGGGATGAGGGAGAAATCGCTGGGCACATGAGGAAATAGAGAAGACAATTTAAAAACCACCCAGAGTTTTAGATGGATGCCAGGAATGGGGACGTCTGGTTTCCAAACACTGCTCTTCTGCAGCGGAAGGGAGGACTGCCCGTGCGCTGCCTTGTTGACTGACTGTGTCCTAGAGACAGCTTCCTGCCCCTGTCTCCCATCCTTGCCTGCTCAGCACTCTAGGGACAGAGTTCCTGAGGGTAACCAGGCAACTCTGTCCTCTGGCCCAAGCTCCTGCAGTGGGGGAGAAGGGTTTGCCAGATATAATACAGAGCGCACAGAAAAAAAAATCTGAATTTCAGATCAACAATATATATGTACATGTTGATACTGAAAAAGTGTTTGTTATTCATCTGAAATTTAACTCTCACTAGAAGGATGTATTTCAGATTGCTATATTTGGCAATCTGGCTCTCTATGCTTGTCCTTCACCAGGTAGAATAAAGCAGGACCTATTCCACATTCCTTTTTAAGAGAACACTTTGAACTTCTGCTTCTGTGAGCTCCTGGAGCCAAAGAGGATGAAGAGGCTTGTGTTTAATGAAGATGGCCTTCAGCTTGGCTTGACATTGGCAGAGTCAATTATATATGCCTTTCTTTAGTACACAAGGCTGGCTACCATCTGGGTCCCAAGTACATCCTCAAATGATGATTGAAAATGTTCAAAGATATATGATGCCTTTGAGAAGTTAAGGAGAAACTTCATCTCTTAAAAAAAATACCTTGCTAACCTAATTTAATTGTTTTAGGTACACAATGTCTTTTTCTGATTTTATTATTAGAAAAAAATGTTTAACAAATTTTTCTACCTCACTTCACATTTCTTATAAATGTGTATCTAGCGTAGATTCTTATGTGGGAGATGGGATTGTTTTCTGTTCTTGAGGAAGGCTCTGTCATTTATTTATTCATTCAACAAATATTGTTCTGAGATTATATTGTGTACCTCATGCTGTTTTACATGTTGGGATATTGAAGTAAAATCAAACTAAAAGAAATACAACCTTGAGGCATTTGTGTTAGGAAGAAAACATGGAAAGAAGGAAGCACTGGTGTGTGCCCTGGAGAGACAGTAGTTTTAGAGATGTAAAATGCTGACTAAGAAAGGCTGCCCTGCACCCTGCAAAAATGATGTGGAAGGAACCAGCTGAAGAATAACTGGAAATTTCAAATTGTGAAATATCAAAGTTTGTTTTTTTCAATTTTGATCTTCCTGGATGACTCTCATTTAGAAGTTTAAGAATGCTAAAGCTAGTTTGCTTACCATTATTTACTTTTAGATTCTGCATTTTTGTAAAATAAACTGCTTCATACTGAATTCGGAACTTTTCAATAAAACAAGTTGTAAGATGATATTGAATACGAAACAACAAATGTACACATCCATTCTTCAAAGTCAAACATTCAAGTACACTGTGGTAGTTTCTCATTAATATGGTCCATGAAGTGACTGTTTATGTGACTCTGTAGTATGGTTATAAGGTATTGAATCCTGTGCCTACTACTTACAGAAGACACTTTTACTCTTTTGTGCCTAGGTTTCCTAACAATAGAGGAAATCGGGTGCATTCAGGCTGATGTGGCTGGACTCAACTTTCCAACATTTGGAGAGCATGTTACATACCTCAGAGCATTCTTGGACATTTCATGAGAGAATATACTATTGCCTTCTTAAAGTTCTTAATGGTACACATGATTAACTGGCTCCCCACAATTAAAAATAATCCCAGATAGATAACATTTGCCAGTGTCCATGGTATAGTTCTTCCCTGATCCATTCACCAAGTATGGAATATAGATGAAATATATGGTCAGTGCCAATGAGTTTGTCTAAAAATCTATAAAATACCACACAATAATTTACATCATGCTGTCGATGGTATTTATTTTTAGAAACATGAACTTCCAGGGGAAAGCACCCCTACATATTTATTGATGGCTTTATAGCTCTTTCTCTGTCTTGGCACCTTTGATACTTTAAGTATGAGGTATTTACTATGATAAGGGGTCTAATACATTGCAGAGTATCCACCAAATCTCTTGATCTCTACCATCTAGACACCAAGAACTTCTCTCGTGCCCCAGTGTTGTGACAACCAAGCCTGCCACAGATGTACAAAATGGCCCCAGTTGAGAAATATCATTTTAAAGAAACACAGTCATAAGATACCAAAAATGGAGTTCTAGAGAAAGTCATCTAGTAAAGTGTTTTGTTTTGTTTTGTTTCAAGTAAAAAGAAACAGATCACCTGCATCAAGTATACTGAGGAAAGAATTAAGTTTGTCAACTAATGGATAGACAGGTTGATAACTGGATTCACACATAAACACCCGAACCTTAGGGATGTCACAAGTGAGATCAGGAAAGAAGAATGCCTGGAAGATATAGGATGTACAAGCTCCAGCAACCTGTTGATGGCAGACCAGCCTCAGCTTCTACTTAGAATCTGCTCCTTATTTGTCATGAAATCCTGGACACATGTTTTAAGCACCTTGAACCTCAGGGCCTGCATTAATAATTTTTTTAATGAAGACTGACATATATTTTGTAAAAATAATATTCAACTCTTATAAATATTCATTAAAGACAAAGTGTGTTTGTTAGGTAGGGATTGGTTGGCCTTGGGCAGGGATGGTGGAAGCCAAAAGGGTGGGCTGTGCCGGGGAAAGCAAAATGATAGAGTGCCTGCCTGGTCACATATGGCCATGGGTCAGTGCTTAGAAACGTGAGAACAAAATGGGACCTCAAGCTAATGACTTTCAGGTGTGCTGGCCCAGCTGCCTGGCCTCTGGGGAATGATGCCTAGGCCAAGGCCACTGCTCCAGAGTTGCCAAGGCAAACATCCAAGCCCATGGTAAAGCAACCAGGGGCCAGGGACCCAGGCCTCCCACCAGAACACGTAGCACCCTGTGGCTGGGTGTGCCTGCACCTGCCCACTGTGAAATCAACAGGACTCGCTTGCCCTGCCCATCACTGCTGCCCAGATTCCCCTCTACTCAAAAATATCTGCCCCATTTCCCTACTCCTTCCTTGGGACCTACTGCAAACCCTGTTGGTGGGAGCTCTGGCTAGGTCTGACCTTTAGGCTATTGGCAGAGTATCTCTTCATTCTCCTTCCCCTGACTTGTTGCCTGGCTCCATTCTTTGCATGGCATACCCTTCTCCTCTGTAGTGTCACCAGTTTTTGTTTTTGTTTTTTGTTTGTTTGTTTGTTTTTTTGTTTAGGGGTATTCCCCAACTCTTTTCATCACCCATTTGCCACAGAGCATTTGGCGGAGACACATTCCAACTAAGTTCTGCTCATATACTCTTTCCCCAGCTATAGGGCATTTGAACATCACAGATACAATGTGTGACTCCCCGGGGTGTGATGGACGGTATGTGCAGGTGATCCTAGTCAACACGGCATGACTGTTGATGCCCACACAAACCATCCTCTCAAGAGACTTTGCTTCAAGCTTCCAGAAGGATCTTTTCCTATTCTGTAGTCAGGCTTGTGATGGTGGTATTGTTGTCGGTGGCTTTACAAACATAAGTCAGAATCTAGAAAATACTCCTTCTTTATTAGCTGTCCAAACTCTGTCTAAGCTCTCCTTATGCCCCAGTTTACTTGTTTATCAAATTGTGATGTTATTCTCTTTCATTTGATTACTGGGGATATTTTCAAAGATGACTTTTTCTTTTATTCCCAAGGTATCTGTTAAGCATAAATTATGTCCCAGGAGCAGTAGTATGTCCTAGGGGGGTTGGCATGGATACAGCATGTTCTCTTCAGTATAGGGGGAAAAGAAAAGCTACAGAAAGGTGATCCATTATATGAAATCTAGGAATGAGAGATGAGAGTAGAATCTTTCCAGAATGTGCTAACCATTCATAATTCTGGACCCTTATTCTTGCTGTTGTATTCTCTTCAACCCATCCCACCAATATCTGAAAACCTTCTTTAATTAACTCCACACTCAGCGCAATTTTATCACTGGTGCCTCTATGACTACATGGTTATAAAACACTCCAATTCCCCATGTCCTTCATTTTCTTATAGACATATTGCCACTTGCTATTATACTCTTTTTTTATTTCCCTGTCCCAAAATATGAACTCCGTGGAGACATCTCTGTTGCACACCAGCATCTAAGATTATATCTGAAATGGGGATAAATATTTCAGCAAATATTTGCTGATTAAGGGGACGGACCAATATAAAAGAAAGAAAATCAGAGTGGGAACATTAGCGATCAGTTGGCATGGGGGCCTGTGGCTGTATCCAGATAGGAATTGTGGGTAGGTGAAGGCCAGCTCTTACAATGTTGGCAGCTCCGCACTCAAAGCTTCTCTAGCACACCTAAGAGCTAAGCGACCTAACGTTCCAGGCTTTAGAGGCCAGAAACTTATGGAGGCTTATTGCTCTAGACTTTAATTGCCAGTGACACTGGCACTTGGCAGCTCATGTAATTCTCGGCTTCCAGCAGTAATGGGCTGTGGCAGCAGAAAGCAGGGAGCAGCAAGAAACAGCAGGCAATGGTTGCTGGTGTCCTAGCTGTCAGAATAGACCCAGGCTATCCAGATCCTCAGCCTCCAACAGCAGCCAATGTCACTTCTCTCAGGACTCTTAAAGCTTGGCAGCTCTCTGTACTCAGTGGCCATGTCCCTCAGCTTCTTTGATGGCTTCTTTGTCTCTGTCACCTCTGCCACACCCTTTAGTCTGTTATTACTCAGCTTCGATGTCTTCACAACTGTAGCTTCCACCATTACTGCTGTAGTTCCTGCCCCGTTTCTAACAGTCTGCTGATTCTTCCACCTCCCTCCATGTTTCCAGCTCCTATCAAAAGACCAGTGGAGGAAAGCCTTTGAACAGGCAGACTACTGCAACACCATGGGAGGGCATAGGAAGTGTCTCTCATTGGACTTGAAAAGGTAGCTGACTCACCTGCTTATATAAGTCAGGAAGGGGGAGGGGGAGTGGTCTTTATTCTAGTTTTTGCAGATCTACATGCAAATGAATGACTGTGTTTGTACCAATCAATTTCTGTAGTCTGCCTCAGAAAGAATTGATGTTTTTGACTAGCTGGGGAGTGGCAGCTAGGTTTAGATGCACTGGCAAAAATGTATGCAGACAGTGGGCTGGCAAAGAAACTCATTTAATTCTTTTTAAGAAGACTAGACTTGGCACATAGCCTAGAACTTTTTAAAATAAATAGCATGGTTTTAGCCCTTTAAAAGATGCTCCGTGTCTCCACAGCAGTGGACGCCTCCACATTTGTCTATGAAAAAAAAAACCACATAAACATTTCAGAAGAAGAGATGGAGAAGTCTGCTAACTCCACTGAAGACACAGGTATAGCGTCTGATCGTCACTAGGCTACAGACTGGGAAGAAGGAAGATGGGAAACAATAGAAAGGTGATTTCATGATGTAAGAGATGACCGCTGACTCTGATGGGTCATTGTGCCAGGGGAGAAGTGAGGTGGCTGGAGCCTGGATTGAGTCTCACCACTGGTTGTGGTGCAGGCCTCAGGCAGTTCTTAGAAGATATTTGCATATTCTGAGAGTCCAACCAGAGCCTACCAGCCCCAGTCAGGTCTTCTAGCCCATGTTTAATCTCCCTACCCCATCCCCACCCCCATTGTGCCGTTCCCTAAGGTGTTAATAAATTAGGGCTCAATTAGTTCGGCTCCAGTTCCCCTCTGCTCTTGTTACAGGACATAAAGCAGAGGCTCTTTAAGTGGGGTTTCATACCAGGTGAGCGCTTGTGAGGCTCTGCACTGCTGTGGGGTAGCTGCACAGAAGAAGAGAGGTGGGCAGTGTCTTCAGTGCGCTTTGCAACGCACCTGGAGAAAAGAAGCAGCTGAGGGCTCAGGATGAACTTGTGTAGGACCTGAGCGATATACCTGTGGGGTCAGCTGATCCAGCTCCTATTCCAGTTCCTCATAGGTGTCTAGGGCTCTGAAGAGGTCTATTCTAAAGGAAACTGCAGAATCATATTGTTCTGCAATGCAGTTTTTGTTTTGTTTTTATTTAATGATAAGTCAGAAGTAAAGAAATATAATTGCTATGGTCTAGAGGTATTCATGTGCACCTGTGTGTGTGTGTGTGTGTGTGTAAAGAAAACATAATCATTATAAACTTTGGGAGTGGCATGAGTCATGTCACATAAAAATGTCACTGAGATTTGCTGTTGCTTTCTTGTCTTATCACCTCCTATGTACAGCGATTGTCCTTCGGTCCATGCCTACAACTTTCATCTCACATAGATGCAATCTACTCTTTATATTAATAAAAGCTTACTATTGCCATCCGGGCTCTGTTTCTCTGCCTGGTCTCCTGCAGGCCCGTGCACCCTGAAGAGGAAAAGTGGCAGACAGAAAGGCCTATGAGACCTCAGAGGGTAGTAGCAGTGAGTACCCACTGAAACAGACTTCCTGGGAGGCTGGCTATTTAAACCTTTGGGGAGTGGGGAGAAGATTTCAAAGTGAGGGTATGTTATTGGCTGAGGCCAAGGTGCTAGGAATGCCTTATTTGCGTGAAGAGGAATTCCGGGTGTTTGCTGTGTATGACCTTATAAGGAGAGAGGAAGTTTAACTTGTGACCACCTCAAGGGTGGTGGAGGTGGGAGCTGTAGGCAAAGTGTTCCCGGACACGCAGGCTCAGAACACGGAGGGAGCAGTCTATTTTATTTAATTATTTTTTATTAACTATAGTTTATTCACTTTGTATCCCCTGTAGCTCCTCCCCTCCCAACCCCACCTATCCTGTACCCCTCCCCCAGTCCACTGATAAGGGAGGTCCTCCTCCCCTTCCCTCTGATCCTAGTCTATCTGGTCTCAGCAGGAGTGGCTGCATTGTTTTCATCTGTGTCCTGGTAAGGCTGCTCTCCCCTCAGGGGGAGGTGATCAAAGAGCAGGCCAATCAGTTTCTGTCAGAGACAGTCCCTGTCCCCATTACTATGGAACCCACTTGGACACTGAACTGCCATGGGCTACATCTGTGCAGGGGTTCCCGGCCATCTCCATAAGTGGTCCTTGGCTGGAGTAGCAGTCTCAGAAAAGACCCCTGTGCCCAGAGTTTTTGGATCTGTTGCTCTCCTTGTGGAGCTCCTGTCTTATCCAGGTCTTATCATCTCCCCCTTCTTTCATAAGATTCCCTGCACTCTGCCCAAGTTTGACTATGAGTCTCAGCATCTGCCTTGATACCCTGCAAGGTAGAGCCTTTCAGAGACCCTCTGTGGTAGACTCCTGTCCTGTTCACTGTTTTCTCCTCCTCTGATGTCCATCCTCTTTGCCTTTCTGAATAAAGATTGAGCATCTTAGCCAGCGTCCTCCTTCGTAGGTGAACAGATTTAATAAGTTTATCCTATATCATATGTCTAATATCTACTTATGAGTAAGTATATACCCTGAATGTCTTTCTGATTCTGGGATACCTCCTGCCAGTCTCAAGAGGAGATTTTTTTTTAGGGTTTGGACATGCCTAGATCTCACTTTTGCTTCAGGCTGGCTCCCCTAGTAATACAGTTTTCCAACCACACACACGATTTTATTTATATATCAAATAATGATATTTTTCCCAATGTCTTTTGATATACAGTATTATCATACAAAATGATATCCAAACTTTTAAATTTCACACTTATAGCCCCCTTCAAATAGTACCTGCCTTTATCTCCTCCCACACCCAGCATTTCATCTGAAAGGTATCAGCATGAACCATGATAGCTTGTCTTTCTTTGAGAAACAGCTTCTTCTCCAAATAGCAACTTTTTGAGAGAATGTTCAGTAAATAAATGTCTTTCCCTTGAAAAATACAGGGAGTATAAAAGATGCACACAGATAGAAACATCTGTTTGTGTTCTTTTATTTCATTTCTTCTTTTCCCATAGCTGTAATACATTCAGGGATAGCAACTTCTCTGATAGGATCCATGTGTCCAAAAGTCAAGGTCAGGGGCGGGGCAAGCCAAGCATCTGGATTCAGAGGTAGCCCTAATAGAGACACAGCCTCATGTCTTGTAAAGAAGGGGCTGTGTCCTCGAGAGGGGATTCTGAAATGACTACTCATGGGACCCAGGCTGTGTGCTTAGGATAAAGAGCATGTTTGACCTGGCTGAGGACACAGGGAGGAAGGATAAAGCTTTGCTTGTCACAGAACTATTTCTGGAGCTACTGAGCCTTGATTACTCTAGCCTCTAGCCTCTGTTCATAAGACCCTCTTTCAGAGAAAACTTTAGTTGGCATCCTGCTCTTGAAAATGCTGATCATTGTGTTGCAGGTTCTGTGGACAAAGCCACCCCAAGTAACCAGCAGTTTTGTACCAACTGCAGAGGAAACAGATGCCATATCAGAGGGTCAGAAGCTACTGTGAGTTCTCTGCTGATCTCATAAGTAGCTTTCCCACTGGGAGGCACAACGGACTTTCAATGTGCAGCCAGTGATTTTCAGAACATGTTCTAATTCACTTGGTTTCTTGGTTCACTGAGAACATGGAGTCACTAGAATATTCAAATAATGGATGCTGATTCTGAGTGATCAACAAAGCAAGAGATAGACATATTCAAATCTTAACCCTGGATGAGATCTCTCCAGCCCAAGGATTCGACCTGTCTCAAAAATCAGCTGAGCATGGGAAGGCTAACTAAAATGGAGTGAGAACAGAAAAACCAAACCAAACCAAACAAACAACCCCCTCCCCCAGAACTTCATGTAATCATGGTGAGAGCTATTCACTTGGAAATCAGAAGAAAGAAGATCCAGCTAGAGTAAGTTTAGCCAGGATGTGAATCCATGTCTTCTTAACTTCAAATCAATGTGCATGTGTACTGAACCCCAGCTCTCCTCTTAATTTTACATCACGTTGTTTACTACCTGAGGCCATATTAAAAGGAATTCTTCATCGCCCCAAGCCTGGCTCTCTGAACCCAATCATGAATCTGGCCGTTGTGTCTGAGCCTTTGGTTGATTTTAATATGACATGAGGGCCTGGAAGTCCCTCTTATTCATTTTATTTATTTATTTTAATGGCCCAAATTCAACTCCACTAAGCAAATCAATTCAGCACTAAGGCTGAAATTTACAATAAGCTCACCAATACTATGGCTCAACAGGGTGCATTAAAGAGGCTAGTTAAACACCAAATGCAGTATAAATCTCAGCCTTATAGGTGTGCTGAAAACGTAAATAGCTTCCAAAGAGCTTCGATCAATATCAAGATATATGTGAAGGCCCAGAGTGTGCAAATAATTTAAATTTTAAATTAGCCCCTCCTTAGTAGCCCCCATTTTAGTATCCAGTGCTCTGCAGTTCCTGTTAATGGCACTAAGTTTCCAGTATCACTATTTGAATTTCTGTTCAGATATCAAAATTAGAACAGAGGTAGCATCAGGGTCCATGTGTTGATTGAGATCAAGAGACAGAAATGAGAATGAAAAACCTAAAAAAAAAAAAGATGAGAGGTAAGGTGATAAGGCATTGGGATATGGGGCATTTGAGAAACAGATGAGGTGGGAGAGGGGGTGGGGAGTGAGCTGGCATTGAGAAAATATGGGAGAATGTTAAAGGTCATTCCCCTCTTGGACCCAGTGTTGCTGCATCATTGGAGAGTTGGTCCATGGATACCATCCGCTGGTGCTTATACTTGGAGGTGTGTATTCCATGAAGCAGACTGCCTGGAAGCCATAGGCCCAAGTGCAAAGCTCTTTATTCTGTGGCATAACGCTATGTCCATTTTCCTTGTTGTTTTCAGATCTGCTCGTGGCTAAGCAGGCCTATAAAAAGCCAAGAATTCCAACAAGAGTTCAAGGGGGAAAAATGGTAATTGCTAATGAGCAACATTTTTTGTAACTATTGACCCCTGAGGTGTCATGGGTGATGTTAAAGACAAATCAAATTAATGGTCACAGGGTGAGTCAGAAAACAGGGTATTCTAGGTATTCTTTGGGAAGATGCCTCGACACTCTATGGACCACTTCTACCACTATTGGTGCACTTCAGCTCAAGCTGGTTTGTTGCAGTGGGAAAGAGATTATGTCTCTACATCCTTCCTAGATGGATGTCTGTCCCTCAGGATCATAATGAGTCACACTAAGTTTGGTTGTTTTTCCAAGAAGCTCTCACAGGAGTTAAGAACTATAAAGTCCTTCAACCTACCTAATCTGCGGAATCTCCCTCCAGCCTTGCTCCCTCTTTCCCAAGTACTCAGATGGAGGACCTAAGGCCTAAGCTGCTGTAGAATGGGCTAATGCACCAGCCTACAAATACTCTTCCTGCCAACATGTAATCCCATCCCAATCCAAGCCTGAGAAAGTACCCCTCCCCCAACTTCCTCTGCTCTGACTTCTTTGATGCTTTGGGGACCTCAGAAGAAAGTACAACCAAGCCCATGTGACTTGTCTTTAATGCCACCATTCCATTCCTAGTCCAGCTGGATCCTCTCTACGATGGACATTGTTCCACCCACATGCCTAGATCTTTGAATGTGTCCATTCTCTGTCATTTCCAGAACCAGCTCTAAAGCTTCTTGTGTGATTAGCCAGAAAGAAAGAGCATTTGCCCTTCTGAGTACCTCAGATAGTTTCTTGGTTCTCCCTCAGATTTTTCAAACCATGCCCCAATGATCTGTGTGTATAGCACTTCTCATGCAACTGTATGTAGTGTCATGATGTTGACTATATTATGGCAAGCACTGGAAGTTTGGTACTGTTAATGGTAGTGTGTTCTGAGTAGGTTCAGGGAAGTGAGCAAGAATCAACACACAGTGAGTTATTACTGCAGTCCCAAATGCTCAACACATAAACAAATTCATTCTTAATCTTTCCTGTGAACAAAATGTGTAACAGACATTAATTCACTTATACAAATCCCACTATGGAAAGATTTTATTCCTGTTTTGAGGATGCCAAAATGAGACTTTCATTAAATGGTTAAGCAAATTGTTGAATGTCTTGAAAATCATTTATGAGTTGTGAACAGGAATTGAAAGGCTACTCCATCCAGCTTCCACAGATGCACCAACAGCCACCCTAGAAATGAGCTATGCATGTCACAGTATGAGCTTTTACCCTGCTGAGCTTATAAATGATCAGGTCTGAGGCTGAGGACTTATGAAGAAGTGATCATAACAGAACCTGCAACAGACGTTTTTGTCATTCACGACTGAAGCTTGGAATGAGGAGGGCTTCTGTCACTCACACAGACCTTTGATTGTGATTCTAAATCATTCTCAACCTCACTATCTAAGCCAGTTTTCTTCCTCATCCATGTGCTTGGCAGCCACTGTGACAAAATACCAGAGGACATAACTTAAAGGGGAGGGAGTTTATTTGGTTCACTGTTCCAGAGGTTTCAGCTCACAGCTTGCTGCCTCCAATGGACCTGGGGTGAGGGTAAACATCGCGGTGGTGGGCATGCTTGGTGAGGCTGTCTACCTCATGGCATCGTGGAAGAAAGCAGCTAGGGACAAAGTGTATCATTTGAAGTTAGATACTTAGTGATATTCTTTCTTAACCAGACCTGCCTCCTAAGAGAGAGAAGCCAGTGTGACTGTGGTAGGACAGAGCGTACCTGGCCCAGGAGTCTAAGGACACAGCTTCAGGAGTGAGAAGCTGTGGATAATCTTCAAGGCCTCTTCCCTTGGCCCTAAATTGTGCAATTCTGGCCCCTCCTTCCAGGCTTCTCCTAACCTCCTAAAAATCCCCACCAGCGAGAAAATAATAGTTGAATACCAACATGGTAACAAGTGAGGCCAGATGAACAGGGGAAACCTACAGGTGATATTGCAAATGCATTTGAACTAGTCTCTGCCCATGTGGAGATTTGCCAGATTGGAGGCAGGCCTGCCTTAGAGAGAAGCCATGTTGAGAGGTCAACAAAATGGGTCTTTGATCTCTTCCCTTAGTCACTTTTATTCTGTCTCCTCCCTTCTTCGGGGGTTGATTGAAACTGTTTCCCCTACTCTCCCTGCGGCTTTTCTCTCTCAGCAGCTTAGAGATAGATATAATTATCCTCATTTACTTCCTGAGGAGATGACCAAGACGTGGAGGTACAGACTCAGAAGCCATGGAAGCAGAATTCGTGCTCCTGTAATGTGTCTCCACTGTTCGCACCCGGCTCCGGCCCCATCCTTCTCATATTCGCCTCGCTGCAACATGTCTAGGCCTACAGTCATCTTTGCTTCTGTCTCTCGGACTCCAAACACAGGTATCACATTCATCCAGTGTTACAGGTGAACAAACTGAGACTCCCTCATCCTTACATGGCTAGAGTAGCCAAATGCACTACTCAAACCTAGGGCACCACATTAGCAGCACTCTCTGTGCTCCAAAGTCCAGGATACCTGCTTGTTGCTTTGGGTGAGCACAGAAGCGCAGGAATAAATAGATACACCAGACCCCTGGACTGCACACTCAGCCACAGCTATCTGGCTTGTCTCTGAGCTGTCCACCACAAAGCCTCTGAAGCCTTCGAGCTGTCAGCACAGATTGCACAAGGGAATGAGCAACATCCCAGGCTTCCTAGGGTCCCTCTGAAACCCAGCCAAGGAGAAGGCATAGAGCAACCCTCAGACAGCTCCTGGAGCCTCTGTCCCTGGGCATGGTGCCCTCACTTGTGGAGATGGAAACATGAGTACTGTCTAATGGGAAGATGCCTCATTGTCCCTGATACCTTGGACATGAAACGCATCATCACTGTTACAGACAGCCCCCCACTAGGTGGAATGATGCAGGGACAGAGAAGAGAAAAGGGAGGAGACCTCAGAGTCAGCATGGGAGGCTGGGAGAGAGGTTATTGAAAAAGCTGCCTTATGATAAAGGTGTCCAATATGGGGGCCCATGCACCTTTCTATAAGAGAACCCTAAATGGAAATGTCACTCATGACAGTTATTGCCCAAGTCACAAGATACTGTCATGTCAAAAAATTTTTTCCTCCTACTTTTAATTCTTTCAACCCTTCATATTACATCAAGTGAAATAGTTTCAATTAGTTCAATGTGCTAGCCTGTCTAACACAGATGATGTTGCTACCTACCCAAGCAAGAGCTAAGTCTGACAGACCAGGGTGCCCAGGTCAAGCCCCCTAAAGCTGGCCAGTTTCTGCTCGCTTTTCCTTTTCATGTTATGTTTCCAGTGGGAAGTGTCCTTGTATCTTTCAAGGAATGGTGGACGGTTTTTATTTAAATCTGATTCACAGAGTTTCTATAAACATTAACGAAAACACCAGATAGCCTCTTGCAGACACCCCAAAAACCTGCAGGAGCGACAGAGAGGTCTGCAAGCAAGAAACAAGAGCTTTGGAAAATAAGAGCCTTACTCCGAGGACCTCAGGAAATTCTGGAAAGTTCTAGAGGCCAGTCCTGAGGTAGCCATGCAGAGACTTGGCTCCTGCATGCCAGCAGGGGCCCCCCTGAGCCCCTACATTTTCAGAGCAAACATCAGTCTCTCTGCTCTTTGTCCTTAATGACCACAGCCATGGGGGAGCAGCTTTTACTCCCAAGGAGGCTGTTTGTATCCAGTCCATGAGGAGAGACCTAAATTGGCATTCCACATAGTAATAAAAAAATTCCCAGCAATTATTAAAAGATTCTTATCTCTTGCTCCCTACGTGGATAATGAGTTCCTTCTCTGCTGGACTGAGACAGGCTGTCTCTGCTCACACTTAATGAAACCGGACCAAGTTTGCAAATGAGCCTGCCCTGCTTCTCCCCTTAACCTCTGCTTGTCGAGCTGTACATCAAAACTCTGGCTTCTGTCTTTTCTTATTAACAGCCCGTAATCTTAGCAGAGCCCTTGCCTTGGCACTTCCTCTTTACATGTGCAGATCTGGCTTTTGCTGAACATAACTACTTGGGGTTTTAGCTTCTGGATCTATAGTTAGGACATCAGGTTGACCCTGATTAGGGAACAGTGTGGGGCAACAGGCACGTTTTACCATGTATTTTCTGATAAGTCATTAGTTCACCATCAGTTTTTTTCATCGGACCCAATGATCATAGCAATGACTTCGACGGTTGTCCTCTCTACCTGGGCTGAGTCATTGTGATTTTACTCTTTTTGGCCTATGGGGGACTTTCCCTCATTTTGATTTTATTTCAGTAAAAACCTTTGAAATAGGAATAACTCTTTTCAAGCAGGGTGTTTGACAGCTTTCCCTGAAAGGCTCACCCATGCCCCCTGCTCTGAGAAACAAAGACAAAGATATAAGTGTGTGCCAAGGATGGCAATGCAGGGGTATAGGTCAGCGTGTTGGGCATCCTGGAGTGTATAGGCTCTTATTTTCATACTTAACAGCCGCTACTCTCAGAAAACTCTGCATCTATGAAGTATGACTGCCTTTGTCAGCTTCAGGAAGATTTTCATTGGAAAACAATCATCCACCTCAGAGGTTCTTCATTCAGAACACTTCCAGCTACATGTTATAATGCTGTATATAGCAAAAATGCCCAAAAGACGGTGTCTGTGTGTCTGTGGCTGTGTGTGTGCATGTGGTGTGTGTGTGTGTGTGTGTGTGTGTGTGTGTGCTATTCTATATAAGGTAACATATATACTATATCTTATATGTATTAGCTTTCTGATTGTTAGGACTGGGAAATCAAGCAGGATTTCTTTGTCCCATTCTTTTGCCCTTTATGACATAGCTGATAAGCTGGCATCTCAGGGAAGGGTATTTACCTGGTGACAAGCTTGATCTTCATGTCCTGAATGGCTTTCCTCACATGCCTGACGCTACGGAGAGAATGAGATCTCTTGGATAGTTCTCCTTGCATAGGTGTCTTTACCTCTCAGTGTGTTCCCAAGGGCTCTTTTGGGGTCTCCAGCAGGGCTGGGCTTTTTGTATGACTGTTAGGTTCCCAGGGATGTTTTTAGAAACAGGGAGCAGAAGCTGCCAGCCTCTTTCAGATTCTGTATTTGATGTGCACTGAGTCTCCTTCAATATCTTCCCTACCCAGTAAATCTGCAGTCCCACCTGGCTGACACACAGACAGAAGAAGGCTCTTCAGTCATTCTTATACCTTGCTCTCCATAAAGCTTGGAATAAAAGACAGCACCCGTTAGTCTTCTAAACTGGATCCTGATTTAAAAGCACAGGATTGGGACACAGGAATATGTGTGCCCTGGCTTGTTTGTTGTTCTTGTGATATTTGATGTGAGCCAGGTCTGATAACCACTGGCCCGTGTCCTCCTACAGTTGTTTCATTAACTTCCTGAAGTGCTAGGTCCTCATTTCAAAAGGACTAGGCAATTAGCCCTCTCAGCTGGTAAAAACAGCTTGGTATTGAGGAAGGAGAGCCCCAGGGTGTATTTTCTATGGTTAGGGCCCAACCAGTGACCTTACCTAGCTGCCCTACAGATGCCATTGGTCACCAGGGAAACCCATCCAGAGAAGGTTAATGGCTCAGAGAAAACATGCCTTCACTTTTTGGAGTGGGTTTGAAACAACTCTACAAGTAGGCCATACAGAATGTGTCACCGTGGAATGGTATCATCTTTTCCTATTTTCAAAATATATGGCTCTTTGATGTCTTATTGAACCTTCAAATAAAGTTTGAGATTATTTGCTATCACAAAAGTGTACCCCATCCCCATCACCTACCCCCCTTTTTTTTCTTCAAGGGCATCTATATTATAATTAAAATGAAAGTATGCATTTATTTAACATAGTGGTTATGAGAGAGATTCTGGGTTTAAAGACATAAAATAGTATCTTGGCTCTAGTGTTTGTTCATGAGTATCTGGTGCTATAATGACCCTTCCAACACTTCAGTTTCTTCACTATGCAAAATCCTGGTATAGTCAGTGCATATCTTATTTGCAGAATAAGATATAAGGGAATACTTACAGAGTCATTGCAGACACTTACCACAGTATCATAGCATGGAGAATGCTCAGGACATAGTTATGACTATTATCAATTTTTTATTTCTTTTATTCTGAGAACATTTAACATGCAGTCTACCTTGAAACTTACTGTAAGTGTGTCATACAATACTGTTATCTATAGATAATGTGTAGCAACGCCTAGAACTTATTTCTCTGCTGCAATCGAAACTCCAAACTGCCCACTTTCTCAGGCCTTTGCTGATTGCTCTTCTATGCTCTGCTTCCAGGAGTTACAGTTACTTTAGGTATCTCCCACTCAGTAGAAGCATGAGATATCTGTTGTTCTGTGACTGGCTTATTTCACTTCACATAGCATCCTCAAAGCATAATGTCCCGATGTCTCACAGTACAGGGTTTCGCTTTTGAAAATCTTGGGCCAAATCCCAAGGTGTGAACACTTGTGTGTCCTCACTAAGAAATGCATGCTAAACTGATGCTTTCTTTGCATGAACATCACAGTGCTAAGCACCATGTTAATTGCATGTGTTGTTCTGATAGGAGCATTGTGGGTTGGTTTATACTAAAGTCTCTACAAACGAGTGAGCAATGCACTAGGCCACCAAAGCCATCATGGGTTAGCAGTGGCAGTGAAGTGTCATGTGTTGTCTGTATTCTTTTAATCTCTATATTGGGCCTCGATGGAGCATTTAAGGTCAGAACTCTTGTATTTTGTATCATAATCTCTAAAAGTGTGACACAACCCTAGATTTTTTTTAAATCCTCAAAGATTAAAAATTCCTTGCCTAAAATTGTATAAAAATTACAATATTTAGAGATTAAAACTCCAAACATTGAAATTTTAAGAGCCCCAAATCACCCAAATGGTAGTCAGTCCTCATTTTACAAAGGCTCTAAAGCAGGAGGTGGAAGCTAAATTCTGGGGAGTAGATCAGCCATGTGATGTGAGAATAATGAAAAAAAAAAAAGCTCCATTAAAAACTTGCCATGTGACGGCATTGGCATTCTTTCCAGATGACGAAACCCCCAGAACTTCACATGAAGGAAAGATGTATTTGCCAGAAGAAGCCACAAAAGATAACTAGTTTGAGAATATTTATGTCCATGGCAGGGGGAGAGGATCCTCTGTAGCACTGTTGCTTTGGAATCACTAGTGAGATTTCTAACAAGTCTGTGCTCTGTTCACAAATGCATATGGAACGCATCTCTACACATCCAAAACAACACAGGAAAATGACACATGTGTCAGGAAAAGTTAACAGGGAACGATCATTCCGTGTATATCGAATCATAGCAGAATTTCAAATAGAACATGTCACACAGGAAACACGTGCGTGTATTCTCCTAGGAGAGACAATGCTCCGAAAGACAGAAAAAATAAAATAAAATAGAAACGCAACTCTTCATTAAAATAAAAACCTTCAAATACAGCCCATGTCTGTGTGAGAGTATACCAGCTCCTCTTGACTGCCTCTGTGTTTTTCCATCATCTTTCCCTGTAACACACTTTTTCTACACCAAATGTTCTTTTCAGTTGTTTCTATTTGTTTTTCTGTATTATTTTAGCCTCTATTATTGTAAGCCAATGAGAACTTCTTGACTATTCATTATGCCATATATTGCAAGTTTCATAAATTTCCAAAGATGTAAACATTGTGAAAAGACTTTCAGGCAGTTCTAACTCATTTTGGGCATTCTTTTTTTCAAAGCTGATGTGATGGATGTACATTATCACATAGGTAAGTATGTGTAAACATTATTCTTATGTGTAACATTGTGGAAACCTTCCCTAATCAATTAAGAGGTGACTCCTGTCATATTTGCATTATGGCAGATAACATGATTTGCTATCTCAGTTCTTTGGATGCTTACAGATGTAGTGGTAAACCATCACAGTTTTTGACTGACTTCATCCAAAGACGTAGGCTTTCTGTTCTCCTCACTCAGATGATTGCAGTTATAAAGCGGGGTTTCTACATTCTTCAATCATAGTGATATAAGTTTGTATATTTTACCTTTTCATTTATGCACTGACCAGATTTGTCGGTTGATCCTTTTTATACTCACACAATTATCATATGTGTATTTGAGTGCTAATGCTTATAAAATATGTATTTTATTGTATGTATTGATTATTTTAGTATAAAAGGTAAATCTATTGGCCACCTTCCCATTGTCATAGCAAAACACACAAGACAGGATCATTTGTAAGACAAAGATGTTTATTTAGCCTCTGATTCTTGAACTCTAAATACAGTGGTCGGCCTCTATTCTGCTCTGGTGAGTTCTCAGGGGGGATGGGCCCACAGAGGCTAGAGTACACACAGGAGAGTTGACATGGTGAGGGTGAGAGGCAGAGCAAGAGGAGAAACTGTCTCTTGTGGAATTTTGTTTTTGCTTCTTCTTATGCCTCTCTCTTTGTTCTTCATATGTGGGTAAGAGGAAAACAATACCTGAAATCCTCCGTGTCTGTCTCCTACTTAAGCCTGTGGTGACAGGGATAGAACAATATCCAGGAGCTACTGTGAAGATTAAGTTAATAAGCATAAAGATACCTGTTTATAACTCACTCTCAGGAGAGTTAGTGTGCTCCATGAGATCAGCTTTAATCCCTTCCAAGGGCAGCATTCACCCATTT
>CM053766.1:134240041-134259538 GCA_028658305.1 Pachyuromys duprasi | reverse complement strand
GGGGGGGGGGTCAACGTAGCGATGTATCAGAGCAGATATTAAGACTCGCGATCAAGCCTTTGGCAGAGAGCAAGAAGTGATGATAGAAATGGAGGAGGTTGGTGAAACTTGGAGAGAACAAGAGCTGCACAAAGACCAAACTGAACAGGACACAGGGGTCTTGTATGAGACGGTTTCTACAACCAAGGGCCATGTGTGGATGTGGCCTGGAACCCCTGCTCAGATGGGACCCAGGATAGCTCGGTGTAGGACTAAAGACCCTAGTGAGGGAAATGGGGACTGTTTGAGTCTTGAACTTGATGGCTGACTCTTTGACCCTCCCCCATAGAAGCAGGGGAGTGACAGACTGGCTAGATCCCAGGGGAGGACATTGTAGCCAGCCCTGAGGAGACAGGATGAGCTGGGGTTGGATGGAAGGGGAGGAGGTCCTCCCCTGTTGGTGGACTTGGAGGGGGCGGGGAGGAGATGAGGGAGGGTTGGGGAGGAGATGAGGGAGGGTTGGGGAGGGTAGGAGGGAATGAGGGAGGGGGCTATGCTTGGGATGCAAAGTACCTAACCTGTGATTGATAACAACAACAAAAAAATAATTAAAGAAAGGATGAAGCCGAAAAAAAATAGAAGACTGGGGCAGAAGAGATTGCAAAGTGGTTAAGAGTGCTTCGTGTGCTTCAAGAAGACTTGGATTTGGTTCTAGCATCTATGCCAGCCAGCTCACAGTCATCTATAGTTAGCTTCATGGAGATTTGGCAGCAGTGGCTTCCACAGGCCAACTGTGCACTTATAATCCCCACACAGACACACATGTGTATCTGTAATTTAAAACAATAAAAATAAATCTTGTAAAGTAATAGAAAGTAAAAATAAATAGTTTCTATCATCTTTCCCTTCATCATCATCCTTTCCACAACATTCATGGGGTTTCTGATTAAAATGAATCTCCAACAAAGTCAGTAGAGATTTTCCACTACCATTCCCAGGGTGAGTCCCGTGGGGAGGGGCAGGGTGTACAGTACTTCTCACCTGCGTGGAGACAACCATATTAAAGAAAGGGTGTGGTAAGGGCACACCTTTATGTGCTGCAAGAGTTTCACCTCCAGACAATTAACATCTAGTGACAAATCTGAAAAAAGATAGAAGCAGAATGGGGTGGATGGAATTTTGACACACAGAATTATACAATGATGTCTTTGAAGGGATGCAACAGCAATTCCTGGACCGAGATTTTAGGATATGCCTGTGAGTGCCAGCCACTGCACCTGTTGGGTGGTGATAACTTACAGATCAAGGTATCAAGAAACATGAGGCAGAGCAAAGGAAGTAAAACATTGTGACTGAGGATGTTGGTTGTAAGGATGAGCAGTTGCATGTATTTAATGTTCTTGACTCCATTCTCTTTCTCACTTACCTATCAAACTTTTATTGGACACCTAACTGGCTGCTGACTAAGTCTCTGGATGGAAAGAGTGTCAGAGAACACAAATCCGCCCCGTTTACTGCACTGCTCACAGGCTGTAACTCAGGCCGCCTCCTGGCCTGGTGGAGGTTCTTTTGTGGGGTTTTATAGGCTATTGCTATGCTGACACAGGAGAGGCCCCTGCTGTGCTTCCAGCTTCCAGTGCTGTGTAAGTCAGTTTTTCATTACTGTAGTAAATACCTATGAAAAAAATCAGCTCAAAGAAGGGAAAATTTATTTTGGCTCCCATTTTCAGAAGTTTTGGTCCACAGTTGTCAGGCTCCACTGCTTTTGGCTTATGATGAGACAGACTGTCATGACAGCATATGAGTGTGGAGGGGGGAAGTTTCTGCTGATGACTTCCAAGGGGCAGAAAGAGTCCAGACAAACTGAAAACTTCAAAGTCACATCCCCGGTGATCTGCTTTCTCGAACTTCATGGACTCTTCATCATGCAAATAATGCCGAAAAATTATGAATGCATCAATGGCTTGATCCAATGAATGGGTCCAAGACCCTATAACACAGTCAACTCTCAGTAGCTCAGCCAGGAAAACCAAGCCTTCAACACAAGATGCCTTTTGTGGGATCCATGATAGCCAAACCATAAACAGTAAAGGTTGCTGTGTGAACAAATCAAGGTAACTTGGAAACTTGTGCATGAGGGAACAATATGGTTGAAGTATATGCAGCAAATGTGTACTGGTGGTCCTAGCAAGGCAGGAATGGAAAGTTGGCATTTCTGGAGCAGAAAAACAAACTGTGTGAGTGTGTGTGTGTGTCTGTGTGTATCTGTATCTGAATGTGTGTGTTGTAGCAGGTGTTTGGGTTCAAAGAAATATATGCATAGGTATAAGACATTGACTTGAAGATAAAAGCAGTAGATGAAAGGATGTATTTAGATCATTTGACAGTCTCTTGGGCATGTTAACCACCAAGAAGACTAGGGATTCTGATTTCTGCATTGACAGTGATGTTACTAAAGCTTTATGTCTAAAATGTAGAGGAATATAAGGTCTCATATCAGAATGAAAGCCAATGTAGAAGAATACAGGATCCCCAAAGGACTTCACAGGCACTGTGTACTAGGTAGGACCTAGGAAAAGGCTACTGTATAGAACCATGGAAATGTTGGATCAGGTGGTCTAACCTAACTAGTGGATATGATGCAAAATGGAAGGGGAGATTTTCTCCTCAGGATGGGAAAGACTTTGCTTTTATTTAGAAGCTGTGTGTGTGGGGGGGGGTAGTGTCATGGAAGATAAATTGAAAGAGCAAATGAGAGAGTAGATAATCGTTAGAGCAAGTCCCTGCAGTGCCGAAGGAAGTGACCCAGAACAGAAACTCATGCTCTCCTGTGCTTTCCTGTCAAGGAACAGAAGAATACCACTTCTTTTTATTTTAGTGATTTTACTACTAATTATTAACTGGAGTAAAGTAATGGAGAAGGAGGGAAAAGCAATGGAAAAAGAAACAGGAATGGAAATTCAGGCTTTGTCATACCTTCCCGGTGAAAGTGAAAGCAACATACTGAAATTTTTGGCTCATTTGGAAGAGGAAAAAACTAGTAAACGCTTTATGTGGTTTAATTTCTTATGGGTACAAATGAGATACCATGTAAGCTATACAGCAAATATCTGTAATACATAGCAAATCACAACAGTGGCTAACTTTTATTGAACAACTTACTCTGTGTAGGGCATTGTTTCAAGACAAATATAAGAATTAAATCATCACACATTGTGGGTATCAACCCAATGAAGACATTTCTTTTGAGACCATTCTTTCTATGTAGCCCAGGCTGACCTCAAACTTTATAGCCTCCTGTCTTAGTTCCTCAAAAATCAGAGGATTCTTACCACCACATTTGATCTGAGACTATTATTCTATGATCTCCACTTATAAATAAGAAAATCTATATAAAATAGTTTATAGTGCTTTCTTTCAATAGAGAGACTATATACTTGATATCATCATTAAACTTCATATTGTACAAGGTAGGCATTTTTAATTATTTTATTTATTCTTTGAAATTTTCATAGGTTTATACAATGTACCCTAATCAAATCTACCCATCATCCCTCCTTCAACTCCTCCAGGTTCCCTCAACAAAAACAAAATAAATGTCATTTAAGGCAATGAAATCATCAGTATTTTTTCTTCATTTTGTTTGAGTATGACATTTGTCAAATCCCAACCCTACAGAGCCTCTTGCAAAGACTCAGGGCTTTTCTCCAGAATGTTTTTATGGCCTATAGACCTATAGGGAGAACCCCCAAAGCCATAGCAGTAATTGCCCTTTGCTTCTGAATGTTCCGTGTGGTGGTCCCTGGGTCAGTCTGACTCCGTCCCTGCTGGGCTTCTCACAATACAAGCAGTCTCATGGGTAGTTTTTTCCCCCTCCAATTGATGGCTTAATGGTTTGCTTCATGCTGTTTAATTCCCCTCTAGTTTCACCTTACTGTAACCTGATTGCATTAGCTTAGTGTTGCCCCAAAAGCAAACTCTGAAGTTAGTGTTTTAATATAGTTTTGTAATCAGGGATGTTAGCTCAGGAAAGAAATCAGGAGCAGAGAGAAATGAGATAGAGAGAAGAAAGATGACAAATTAGACATGGTTGCTGTCTCTTTGGAAAAATGGGCCTTTACCAGAGTAGAGATTCCAAGACCTTATACAGAATACACTACAACTGCCCTGCTTTGAGGTAAAAAGTTGGGATATATTTTTGTCAATTACCCTCCCCAATTGTTAAGAGCTTGGCATTGGTGGCGTTAATCCCTTGGGCTTTCTGGCTCTCCAGCAGCGCTGGCTAATATTTACTTATGGCTAGAAGAAAGTCCTGTGATCAAGAAACAATTCACCTTGGAAACTACGATGATTGTTGTCAGGTAAACTGTGGGGTATGCCAAGAGACAAGGTTAGACACAAATAGTGTCTACTATAGTTGTTAAAAGACCCTGAGACTGGAAAGATAGCTCAGCAGCCAAAATGTTTAATGTGAGAGCAGTAGGATGGGAGTTCAGATCCCCAGAACCCACATAATTGCTGGGTCAGTATGATGCCTCACCTTTAATTCCAGATTCAGAAGGCGAAACAGTATCCCTGCCGCAAACTGCCTAGTGAGATTAGCCAAAGCTTGATTGAGAAACCCTGCCTCACAGAATAAAGTAAAATGGCCATGGAAGGAGATTTCCAACATTGACCGAGGCTCTCCACACAAGTGCACACACTTGCACATTCATTCACATACACACATGTGCTCATAAAGAGGCAAATATGCAGACACTCATATTCTGACTACACATGTGTACACATGAAGAGAAGAAAAAGAAACACAAGGTAAATACAATGAGTCACTTAAGTAAAAATTTCCACCATGGGTTGCTCAATGGGTACAAGCTGCTATAACAAACTACAGCACCTCATCATCACAACTAGTATGGAACTCAGTCCAAAACCTAAATTCTGTAGATCCTAGTCAAAGAGACTCCAACCAACAAGCCAACCCTCAAATTTCTTACCCTATCCTTCTCTGTTTTAGTCCTTATGGCTGTCTGGGCTGGCCATTAATATTTTGGGGTTTGGGTAGAATAATAGAATGGGAAGTATTTAGCAGATTGCATGTCTCATCTCTGAATTTCTATGCTCTGCTTTAAAACACTTCCCCCACCCTCTGCCGAATGCGCATTAGCCTCTATTGTTGTCTTTTTTTTTTTTTAAGCCATGTCACTTATAGCTCCGGGGTCAGAAGATAGACATCTTGTTTTTATGAAGGCTCCCAAGGGGTGAGCTATAGTCAAACCATGTTATTCTGGAAGACTTTAAGCCATTTTAGCTGCTCAGTGGAGAACACATCCCGGGACCCAGGCAGGTTTCCAAGACAACTGGGGGTTTGATGGTTCATTGAAGGATGGCCAAGGCAGCTGTGTACTGGTGCTCTGGAAGTCTCAAGCTATTCTGCAAGAGCTTTTGGTTCAGGAAATACAAAACATATTTGCTACAAACATTTCTCTCCTTAATTTTTAATCACATATATATTGCAAAGAAATGCACCCCATCTGTTTTTTTTACTCATTTATACTTATCCAAATGAAAATTGATATTTATTTGATGTGCCACATTATATTTTTTCTGTGAAAAATGATATTTGGTAAAAGGCGAGCATTTATGATCCTTATTCTGTTAGTGATTGGATCACTGAAGTGGCCCCCAATTTGAGGAGGCCAAGTGGCCATGTGGTGGATTCCACTGAGGACACAATGGCAGCAGAGGGCTCAGTTAATTCTATTAATCACAGAAACTTGGCAAACAGAAGTGCAGGGTGAAAAGAGGTTAAAGGACCTCAGATATGTACAAGTCCATCCTTACTTTATTTTACATCTGAGGAAACTGAGCCCCAGAGGGGAGAAATTCTTTGCCTAATGACACATGGTTAATTAAAGGCAGACCCAGGGCCAGACGCTTGGGTCTCCGGAGCCTAGGAGCAGTGTAGCAGAGTTCTTTCTTTTCTTTCTTCTGTAGAGCATCAAAGCACAGATGGAAAGCCCGACTGCAGACCCAAACTCACAGAGGTACTGGAGTGACATGGGTCTTAGGAGTCATATGAGGAAATGGGGTTCAGAGAGATTTTAAAAGCATACTCCTTTCCCCAAAGAATGTTAGACACGTGGGCTTACACTCTAGCTTAACTAGCTCGCTGTTACTGATGACCTTAGGGCCTGATTTATCTGCTCTGAGTTAGTTGTTTGATGAGGACATTTGGCATACCAGAGAACAGAAACATTTTTTATTATTATTGGTATTACTGTTATTATTATTTAGCATTGCTAGTCTCACTTTTGCTTCATGGCCTTACTTTTAAGATAGAATTTCTTAATTTTTCCTAATGTCTTATGGAAACAATTTTATGAGATGTGACTCACTCTTATGGAACATAACAGGGTTAAGAAAACCATCTGCTATATCTTGTGAGACTATTAGAGTCTACCATTTTTTATGGAGATTGGTTGAGTCTCTGAGAAGGTATGTAGGATATGGGACAACTGAAATTTGCTAAATGCAATACTACCTAATATCATTGATATTTCTCTTTTAAGAACATACATTACACTATGTTCACATGCATTATTGTATGTTCTATGTCATATGAGTCTTTTGCTTTAGAAAGGAAATAACAGTTTAGGACTGAGTTATTTTTCTTGTTGCTAATAAGAAACAATTTAAGTGGAGGAGTGCATATGTTAATACAGAGTTTGAAGAAATCCATCCCATCATGATGAGAACAGGATAGTGATGGGATAGCTCGTCACAGTGTTTCTGTTGTCTGGAAGCAGAGAGTAAACAGGAAGAACTAGGCTTTCAGACCTCAAGGTTTAGAGGAAGTGACTCATTTCCTCTAACGAGCTTCCAAAACATTGGCACCAGCAGAGGCCAGGTATTCCAATACATGATCCTGCAGGAGGTATTTCACATTCAAACCACAACAGACACGTAATGGGGTAGATGAAAGGTTTTGTGCACAAAAATCAGGTTATGTGACCAAAAAAAGTGTTCAAAAGCAATAGCTAAGAAGCATTCATCTTCAAAAGTCTGATTTGTTATTGCTTTGTGATGGAAGAAATTCTAAAGCAAAAGGAGGTGGAAGAGAGAACCTGGGTATACACAAAGGCAGAAAAAAAGTGGAGGTTTTGAAGAACAATTCAAACCCAAGTTTATGCCTTCTGCAGTGGGCACGGTGGGGTGGTGAGGAAGTGGTAGCTAGAGATTTGGGGACCAACTTGTCTTCCCTTTCTTCTTCAGGAGCAAGATGCATCTTGGGCTTGGTCTTACAAGTTTAGCACCCAGGGCAGGTCCTGGCGCTAAGTAGGTACTCAATAAATGTGCACTGAGTCGAGACCAGATCTAAGTGGAAGTGAAAAGCCACGATAAGGAATCTGGATGCTATTTGGCAGGCAATGGGGAGCTGCTGAAGCTTGTTTCTCAGAGGAGTGACATGTTCAGAGATGGACTTTAGAGACATTGGCTGGGAATGATAACTGAAGCCAGAAACAAGGTGAAAATCAACTCTTGAGTCTCAGCGCTGTTTCAGACAAGAAGCAACTGAACTCTCAGGTAGGCAGAAGGCTGCAAGATCTCCATGACAAAGCAATTGCCTTGGTAGAAAGGTTTCTGATTTCTGAAATGAATTTTTTAAAAGTCAAAAGAGGCAGGCTAGGAAGATAACTCAGTTGCTAAAGTGCTTGCTGCGAATGTGCGGAGGTCCTTAGTTCGGTCCCTAGAATACATGTAAAAATGCCTCACAAAGCAGCACACATTTATCATCCTATAATCCACACACTGGGGCAGTGGAGATGGGTGGATCACTGGGGTCTATTGGCTAGCTAGTCTAGTTTGCTTGAAAAGTTCTGGGCCAGTGAGAGACCCTGTTGTAAAAACAAGGTAAAGGATGCCTCTGTGTAACAATATGCTGGGTTATCCTGGGGCCTCCATGTGCAGTTTTATATGTGTTCACACACACTCCTCTCACACACATATACTCACACATACAAGAGAAAAGGTCAAAAGAGAAAAGTTAATAAAAATTCATAAATGATTTCTTGTTATACAAATAGAAGGAGGTAGATATTGGGATGCCAAGGCTTGGATCCCTAGATACAGGCAGTGATAATGTTACAGGTATGCAAAGGATCGTGAGATGTGTGGACAGGTTTAGTAGCAGAGAACGATGAGTTCAGTTTTGGCTTTGAGTCACATGAGAGCTACTAATAGAGCATTAAAAGGCGCGTAACCACAGTGCAAAGGGAAACCAGGAAAGTAAGTTTAGAGAAGCAATGTGAATTTTGGGTCTACTGAAATTGGACCTGAGTTCCCAGCTCCGTAAATACATAAGAATTTGAATTTGAAGACTAGATGAAAGGAAATGTTTGTACACCAATTTGTTTGTGTAGCTACTTCCTCTGAACTGAAACATGAAGGGAAGAGGATGGCCTGTGAGACTAGGAAAGTAAACAGGAATTCAGAAGGCTCCGGAAGCTCCTGAAACATAAATTCTCAAGGTTTCTCAAAAAATCATAAAGCAGTAACAAATGCTAGAGAGAGAGAGAGAGAAAGAGAGAGAGAGAGAGAGAGAGAGAGAGAGAGAGAGAGAGAGAGAGAGAGAGACCAGCAGCTGTTGTCTCTGCTGCAAGTCACACTGAGCTTCAAGAGTATAGCTTTCATGGGCCATCACTCATGTTAGACTCGTCCCTCTGGTGATGCAAATGCCTTTGAGTGAGCCATGTTTCTGCATGTAACCCCTCACCTATACTTCAGAAAGTGACTACAATGAGCTCATTGCTTCACCAAGATAGACGTGAGTGCAATTGTGGTTTTGATACCTTGTCGATTGGTCTCCTGGAGTGAATAGATGTTTGCTCATGTTTCCCCTGGGAAACGTCACACAGTGCTCCATATCTGCAAACAAACACAAGTTGTCATGACTTCTCAGAGAGAACGGGACCTCCTGAAGTCACATCTTTGTGTGACTGACATTGCTCCCTATATGGACTGGGTCTGGACATGCTCACGCCTCAGAGGAGTCTCAACTAATCACAGGTTTATCCAAGGAAATGTTTTCCCTGACCCTCTAAACTCAAACTCAAAATCTGAGAATTTCAATTTGGGGAAGGGGTAGTGTGAGAGCAAAAGGCACCAGTAAGAGAGTAAAAACAGACATAAGGCTTCTGTGTGGGTAACAGAAATGAAAGATGCTTCTATGTCAACAGAGGGCTCCCTGCTTTTGCTTCTGGTCTGTTTTCTTTGGATATGTGTTCAAATTTTGTGTATGCCTCCAAACCCCCTGGAACAATGATGTGCACAAAAGGGCTGGAATTTTTCCTGCATCAAACTTACAACCACAGGTCATTGTATATGTTTCTGTCTTTTGGCACTTAGGGCTATGACTAGTGTATAGTCAATGTTCAGAAGACTGGTTGAATGAACAAATGGCCCAATAGAAATATTTAGCAGGTCGTAATCAGGTTGTCTTGATTTCAGCTGTTTTCTGTCATTGGTACCATTGTAAAACAAAAGACAAGAGGACATGGCAAAGCTTTTCTGTCCATCTTCCTTCTTACACATGAGATTGGGTTTTGCATGTAGATGCCCACCAAGTCCTATCCAATAGAGGTGATCTACACTGGGTCAACCATAGCCAAGTTGGAGCATCCACATATATTTTATTCCAATTTTCCAGTATTATTGGAAAACCTAGCATCCATTCCCTAGAGACCATTTGCATATATGTGGAAGTATAACTAATCTGTTAATATCAGTAGCAAATCACTTTTGTTCAATTGTTTGCATGGAACACTCTAAAACATCTCCCAGCTGGACAAAATGGCACACGCCTATAATCCTAGCCCTCAGAAGGCAGAAGCAGGTGGATCTCTGTGAGTTTGAGGCGAGCCTGGCCTACAAAGAGAGTCTAGGACAGGCAAGGCTACACAGAGAAACCTTGTCTCAAAAAACAAAACAAAACAAAACAAAATCTCCCATACCCATTATCTCAGTAGTTTTCTTAATCATTTAAGGAAGTAATCCTCCCTCATCATGTAGCACATACATAATAAAATATGGTCCAGGGAAGTGAATTCTCTTTACTGATATAGCAGATCAGTCTTTCAGGCTTTTGAAATGCATTTAAAACATTAAACAAATATTAGACACACATTTATACATAACCAACTTCACATGACTTTTTTATTTTAGGATATTGTCTTAGTTAATGTTGCTATCACTATGACAAAACACCATGACCAAAGTAACTTGGGGAGGAAATGGTATATTTGGCTTACACCACCATACATATCACTGTTCATTATCAAAGGAAGTAAGGACAGGAACTCAAACAGGGAAGGAACAAGGAGACAGGAGCTGATTCAGAGGCTTTGGAGGGGTGCTGCTTACTTACTTGCTCTCATGGCTTGCTCAACCTGCTTTTTTACAGAACCCAAGACCACCGTCCCAGGGGTGGCCTTACCCACAATGGGCTAAACCCTCCCATGTCAATCACTAAGAAACAGCTCCATAGGCTTGCTTACGTCTTATGGAGGCATTTTCTCAAATGAGGACCCCTCCTCTATGATGACTCTAACTTCTGTCAGGTCAGCATAAAACTAGCCAGGATATGTATTATATACTAGACTCAAGTTTTATTTTTATTTTTAAAAATGTGTTAAGATGTGGGGCTGGAGATCTGGCTCAGTGATTTAGAGTGTTTTTTGTTACTGCAAAGATCCCAGCTTCAGTTCCCAGCACCTATACGATAGCTCACAGCCACCTATAAATCCAGGAGATTTGATGTACTGTTGTATACTCTGCAGGAACCAGGGACACATGTGATACTCATACAAACATAGGCAAAACATTCATAAGCATAAAAATAAAATAAATCTAAAATCTTTTAAGAATGTACTAGTTGCCCATATGAATAGGATTTGGTGTGACGCTTCCATATATGCATAGAGCACGCACTGATCAAATGCAGTTTTTATTAATAAATTTACAAAATACACAACCCATGAGTGTTGAAACAAAGAGACCTACCTGACCAACATCTGGCAAACAAAGGTGTGTGTGTGTGTGTATGTGTGTGTGTGTGTGTGTGTGTGTGAGTTCCCTGTTCCCCGACCCATCGTCCTTGTCCTTGGGATAAATTAAAGATGTTTTTTTCCAGGTTCTGCCCAGTCAATCCCCCTTTCCCTGGACCTGTTGATCTACCCAGTGGGCTCTCTTTTTCCTGACAAGAAGGGAGGTGGCAGTTGGGGAGCTTTCACCTCTTGGGATGAGGATCATCTTCATTCTTCAAGGTGTGCCAAGTCCATGCTCATTTATTAAAAACAAAAAACAAGACAAAGAAAACAAACAAAAATATTTATAGAGCTTCAGGAAGAGCTCTGTTGGTGACAGACACAGCATTAGAGACTTGAGAGTAGGTTCATTAGAAGCTGAAGCCCTGGTGGAGGCCAGCAGGAGGTGGGGCTGGAGGTAGGGGGGAGGGGGTGCAAAGGCCAGCTGGCTCTCCAGCAACAAAGTCAACATTACCCCAGATGTCTGCCCTGGGGTTGAGGCCATTAGCTACAGTTTACCTGCTCACTTCATTTTTCAAAATTAGCCAGAAAAGCCTCCCACGGAAACACAATGGGCAGAATTTCTCAGCAGGGGTAGAATCAAGACAAAGAGTATCTTTCCTTGCACTTGTTTGGGGTTTTTAAATTTCCCCTAGAGCTTGGGAGGCTTGGCAGACAGGATTCTGATTGCTCCCACATGGCTGCCTGTGTGAACCCCACCTTTTTTTTTCTCTCCCAGATGTACCCCAGTGAAGGCCAGTCTGATGTCTCACCCCTGTCCCCAGTCTTGAAGAGAATTCCAGAATTGAATCCAGTGAAACACTAGCTTCTCTTCTGTCTGTCTCTCCCTCTCTATCTTTCTCTGTGTCTCTGTGTGTTTCCTTCTATCTGTCTCTGTCTCTGTCTCTCTGTGTCTCTGTATCTTTCTCTGTCTCTCTTTCTCTCCCTCCTCCCTACCCCACCCCCAACAGGGAATATTAGAGTTTAAATTCCTGGGTTGACTGTGAGAGTTGCTGGGAGACTGGAAGATGGTATTAGCTTTCAACCACCTGATTTAATCTCTTCTCTCACTCCAGCCTTCCTGTGCTGATGCTCAGACAAGGAAGAGAGCAAAGGGGAAAGGTGAGAAGGTTAAACACTTGTCTGCAGCGACATCTTTTCATCTGCTCTGCTGAGAGCCCAGCCAGACAGGAGTGGCCACAGTGTTGGTGGAATGGTGAAAGATATTCTTCGGTCTGTCTGTCTCTTGGTTACCTGTATAGCCCAGTTTGAGCCTAAGTGGGAGAAATGGGGACAGAAGGAGGAAGGAGGAAATGCCATGATGAAAAGAAAATAAGACCCAAATTATATGGAGCTGAGGAAAAGGCTGGAAATTGAAGCTGTCTGGCACAATGTGCATATTTTACCCTTAAACAGCTCTTACTAGGCTATAAACCAGCTAGAAACCTAAGCTCCCTTGTTGGAGTGGAGCTTCTACTTCAAGCACAGCCTCTTGGTGCAAACCAGGCAGGATCCATTGGGTTGTGGGTTTCACCTTTGTGGGGTCCAGGAAATATGACAGAGAGGTGCCAGGAGTCTGGAAACTGGTCACTGGCAATGTTTTAGTCACATGATTTGGCTGTTGGTCACATGCACACCCAGGGACCTTTGCCTGCACCCTCTCCTGTGAAGCTGTTCCTCACAGAAAATTCCTTCTCCTTCCTAGCAGGTGACTCATCCTTGTTGCTGGAGGATCTCAAAAGGAACAGAGGCGAGCCTGCAGCTGCCCTGGAGAAAGGGTTTCCGGGGTTATGATTTGTGGCCTGGCCATCCCCAGGGCCTCCACTCCAATCTCTAAGTGTCTCTTCCTGCTGTGCTTGTGTCAACATTTGTAAAATATACCACTCCCATCCTCACTCAGATCACAGGTAAAAGATTTTATTGTCTTTCAACTCACCATCAACATCTTCCATGGTTGCAGAGCTTCCTTTCTGAGTCATTGTTGGCTCTGGAGATCTCTTCAGACCATTTTTGGACAGTGTCTTAGGCTGGATAACGGACCTGTAAAGACACTAGTTCTTAAGACTAATTGAGACCTGAAAATGCTCCCTTATCAAGAGTGTCTTTGCAGATGTGACTAAGCTGAGAATCTGGATTTGCTGAGACTTAGTATTTAAGTGGATCCTAAATTTAATCAGAGGTAACTTTATAAGGGAGACACAAAAGATATTTGCTAAACACAGAATGCCATGTAAAGATGAAGGCAGGAGTTTTAGTGATGTAGCCTCAAGCCAAGGGAGGCCAGAGGCCAGAGAGGAAAGGCCAGACTCAGTCTTAGTGCTCTCTGAAGCCTTTTGTATAAGCTGACACCTTGACTGGACCAGGTGAGACTACGGAGAACCTGGAAATTGATTTCTGCTGTTCTAAAATACCTAATTTGTACACTATGTTGTAATAACCACACTCAAGTTATATAGGTAGCAATGTTTAGGGTCGAATGAAGAGCCTGGGGCTTGGTCAGGCCAGAAGAGAGGCTGAGGTCTGTGGTGAGTGCAGGAAAATAACACTAATCATCCTAAGAGATAATCTGTGGCTGTGCTGGCAGGATGGCTCAGCAGGTAAAGCGCTTGCTGCCAAGCCTGACAACCTGAGTGCAGTTCCTAAGATCCTCATGGCAGAAAGAGAGAACTGATGCCTGAAGTTGTCCTCTGATTTCCTCATGTTGAGCCATGTGTGCACACTCTCCCAAATAAAGAAATCTAGTATAAAGCAGATAAAATATGGAATCTTAATGTAACACAGGAGAAATACAGAATCTCTGCGATTTAAGAAGGACTCTATTAGTGGGGATCAGTCTTCACAAACACCAGATTGCCAAGATTGCCTTGGGCATCCATATCCACCTGTTGGGTACATAAGGTTGAGAGAACAGAAATACAAATAGAGTACTTAACAAACCCAACCTATGAATGGCATGGATCAGGTCTCCAATGTGCTATTGGTATAGTTTAAGCATATTAACCCAAGTTGGGGTAAGGAGTCTAGTAGTCAAGTTTCTAACTGCGTGGGTACATTCCATCAATTTATATGTATGTGTAGGGCATTTTAAGACTGAATTAATCTTTAAATTGATACATATGAAGATGGCACATGTACATGTTAATTGCATATATTATAATACTCGGACTGGTGTGCACCCTGTGTAATGTAACTATTGCCTATCGTAGAGAAGGAGCATGAACTTTCAATGTGGACAGCTGTCCAGGGCCTCAGCAAAGGGCATAAAATAGCTACAAAGGCAAACAAGTGATTTAAGTCAGCACAAATAGTATGAGTCAGTCTAAAACCAAACCATTTTCATTTCAAAAGCAGGTGCAAGATATTGGGAAGCAAAACACAAAAGACACACTAAGCTCAAGATTGAAAACGTGAAGCAAGTGTGGCTTCCTCACTCAGTGAGAGGAAGGCTGGGGTGCAGCCAACTATTGCATTACTGCTGAGGAAAAGAAACACAAAATAAAGCACAGGGTACAAATTGTAGCTCCTTTCCTTGCTTGGGGGCCTAGAATATATTTTACTGCATCTAAGGCTTTTGTTGTTGTTGTTTATTTTCTAACAGACAAGATTGTATAGGCTATCCAAACCCTGGAATACAAAACAATGTAGAGAGAACACACATACACAGTACAACATACGACCATACATATACACCAAACAATCACATACGTACAAGATACAGCCATACAAGCACAAAACCACAGCACACAAACACACACACACAGAAAGTAACTAATAGCCTCACAGATTCAATTTAATATAAAAAAACCGAAATCTTGGTAAATAAAATTACATCTGATAGTATATAGAATATGATACAAGAAAATGTGCTATTCAATAGGTATATTTTAAGAGGAACAAATGGTACTTTGAAGAACAAATAAATCCAGCCGTTTGAAGAATCATCCCAATGAAGACATGCAACACAAGAACTGACCTAGCTGAAGAGAGTCTCTATGACATGGAAAATATGCGAAAATAAGATGACTGTAGCCTGATGTCAGGCGCAAATCCCGGCAGATGGCCAATGCTGGTGAAAAGCAACTCAACTAAGGAGCCAGAGAGGAGCGCTGAGTGAAATGTAGGGGCAAGTCGAGGACCTGGTGCTCAGAAGCAGAACCAGGACTGAGTCTGAGAGCTGCAACCTCGTGGGTGTGCTTCTCCCTCCCAGTGTATCCCTCAGTCTCAGGTCGTCATGGCAGGAGTCTTTGTGTCTTTCTCCCACACCATGCGCTCTCCCATGCAATGGCTTTGACTGGTGGTTGCTGCAGAAAGTTGACCAAAAGCTGTGCATGAGCAGTACACTATTTATTTAATTTTTGCTAAGTGGAAATATGTAACTTGCTTTTTATCACAAATTAATACTAGTAATAAACTTATGTTTACATCCCCTTCCCTACTGGTGACTTGTAATGATAGGGTTAGAGTAACTGTTTAAGGCTGAGTGGTAAGCAAGTGGAAAACAGCACTGTGGATACTCATAAATCCTTCCCTTTCTCACTCCTGCAGCTGGGAAAACCTCTCAGGAGGTTCCAAGTGGGTGGGGAAATTACTTGGACCAATCATGTGTGTCTCTAGGAACAAGCTCCAAGATGAGAAGGCAAAGATACTGTCTCGCTCACCCCAGGGTGGGCTTTTTTCCCCCTCCACATAAAAAGGTCAACGTGTGAAAAGACATGTCTTTGCTTTCAATATTGCAACCATGCTCTTGGTCAGAAACCTTAGAAGCACCTCTTCACACTGCATCCTATTGGGACTGGCATCTCCAGCCCTCACTCTGCCATACTTGCCGTCATGCCTCAGAAAGCAGAGAAATCACACCAAAGCTTAAGTTGACAAATGATCATAAAACCAAAGAAATCCCAGGCAGGATTTGAGCTTGACCTTAGAGCTGTTGGTCAAGTCGGTGATATATTTGTAATGTAAATATTCCTGGTAACATGAGCTTGGGTTTTATGCTGGCAAAGCTTTGGAGGAGCCTTCCCTCAGCCTGTGTTCTCTGAACACATTTCTAGTTCTTGGAGACTTTTTTTTCTGTTTAGGTTCAAACTTTGTTTTATGATCACTAAAACAGTTAGCAACCTAATGGCTTTTCCAACCCCAAAGCTAAAAGACCATGGAGCAAGTTTGAGAGCCTGAGTTAAAGTCCCCAGGACTGCTCTATATTGGACATATTTGTAAGTTTGGTTTTAAACTATGTGAAGCAAGCATTAAAAAATGTCTGTTTGTTCAGGCACAGTTCATTCTATTGTGGACTTTTCATATAGCATATATGAGGGAACATTAATAATGTACATATTAGATTAATATGTATTCATGATCTTGAAGGATTGTGGATACCAAGTTTAGGAGTATCGTAGATGATATAATGGGTAATGTATTTAAGCTTCCTGGTATCTACCTTTAAAAGAAAGACATTTATTAAAATAGAGGAAATAGGATTAGTGCTATAGAGAAATAATTGTTTTCATTTCACTTTATATGTTTTCCATAGCTACAGTTGAAAAAAATAGATGTTTCATGAGACCCTCTAAGAGGCCATTGATAGGTGCTCTGGAAAGGGCGGTCCAGACAAGACTGAATGTCAATGGCTAAGACAGTTGATAAGACGGTTTTAATACTTGGTAGGGAACTTGGGTATGTAGCAGTCACTGCATATATGCTAAATGAACTAATGGAGAGAGGGAGGAAACAGTGGAAATGTCTGTTTTATGTACATTCATGTTGCCCCCTTTCAGTAGTGCCAAGAGCTGAGCTGGAAAGGTGATGGGGGAAGCCAAATTTGGTGTGTTTAGAAATGAATAGATTTGTGCTGACAGGTTTTTTTTTTTTTTGGAAAATGTTAATGTAAGGATAGGAAGCAGAGTAAAGGAACCGGAAGCATAAATGTCTTTTGGGAAGGAGAGATGTACACAGATGACATTATGGAAGCATCTACTGATAAAATAGAGAAGATGGTACTGAGAATGAATAAAAGGGAATGGGCCGTGAGGAGAAATGTGTATGTTCTTGACAGCAGCTGTCATCTGAGTTTGTAGCATTCCTGTGAGTGTGTGGACCGGTGTGCAAACAAGTATTTGATCATCTCTATGAATTATAATGAGCTCTACTTTGAGATGCTATGGGGACAACAGCTGAAAAATGAATTCTGTTACTTCTAAGTTTTCCTGTGTTCCTGTGTTAAGAGTCGGGGGATAGCACATTTCACTCTTTCACCAGGAAAAAAGGCACCCAAAATAGTAGGTTCCTTGGGCTTTGGTTTGTATGCTCTCTTTTGTCAGCAACTTCAGAGTCTAAGAATAGCATATCAATTTCTGTTCAAAGATGCTGCTATGCACATTGGATAATCCAAATATCACTATTTTTATGTCCTGGGATATATTTACGGATAATTAAAGGTGTGACCCAATGCAAAGAGGACACAACTTTTGTTTCTCCGAGTGTGAAGGATGGATAAGAAATCCCTCCATTCTCTAGGCTTGTGATAAAGCTGGCTGCTGTTATACCCTGTAAATCAGGTTTTAGAATGACAATATTCCACCAGGCATGATTGTGTACATGTTGAGAATTCTGTAAGTTCAAGGCAGCTTAGTCCCCATCCTGCCAAGGCTACACAGTAGGGCCCTGTCTCAAAAATAAAGTAAAATTCCTTACATGTGACTATCGGTGGGGTGTGGTTCCAGATAGGTGACACTTTGACAAAAGGAAGTGTTTCTTTTTTTTTAATTTTAACATTTTTATTTTATATTAATCACAGGTTATATACTTTGTATCCCAGCTGTAGCCCCCTCCCGAATTCCCTCCCTCATCTCCTCCCTGCCCCTTTCCAAGTCCAGTTTTATGGGAATACAATTCCTTGGAATGTCTTAAACACCAGTGTTTTATCAGAGCATGGCACTTAGTAGGTGCTCAGCAGGGGGCAGTGTGGCACAATGGTTAAAAGCATAGACAACAGGCTGTCCCTGGGCCTCCCAGACCTCTGCAACATGAGAGTGATCAATCACTTATATACACCTGTATGAATTGAATTACATAATGCATACCTTGTCCTATGCACACAAGTATTTGACAAATAATAACTTTTAAAATTACTACTGTTGAATATCTCTCTCCAATCTAGATCTCTCTTCCCAACTCCATACCTGGCTATCTTTGTCTAGGAGGTCAGGAAAGGATTCTAACTCAAAAGATTTACCACTTAAACCTAACTCATGGCTGTGCTGAGCTCTCTATCTGGTATCTTCCTGCATGTCTTCCAGTAATCTAGAATACAGTTCCAGGGAGCTGATGAGTTCTTTGAAATTTCCCTCTCTCCACCTCTGTCCACCAAGCTAATGAGATTCTCCCGCTAAAACTGCCTAACTGTCTCCTGAAGCTTCCCAGCTTTCCTTGATGCCAATCGCCTCCACTCGTGGGTCTGCATTGCCCATTACTGTTGACACCCCTGTCTGTTCCCACATTTCTAAGACCGCTCCTGCAGGACACAAATTCTGGTTTTGCTGCTCTTTGCTTGAAACCCATCACTATGTCTCAGCACTCTTGGCATGAAAGTAAAATTATTCTTCACTGCTAATCCTGCTCCACGCACCCACCCCTTTTCTGGACTCTACTTACTGCAGACCTGTTTCAGTTCCTTAATTAATAATTTTTAAAAAGCTACTGATTCTCTGGGTCCCAGAGCTTTAGCAGCAGCTGTGTCCCCTTCCTTGTCACACCCAGCTTGGCCTGGCTAACTCCACCCATCCTGCAAATGTGTTGCTTCCTCAGGAGACCTTTTCTGAGTGGAATCATGTCCCTTCTCACAGCAATTGTATCGATCATTTGTGGGTGTTCATCACTACATGATGTTAGATAGAGATATAAATATAGATATAGATGATATAGATAAAGTTATAGATTTAGATATAGATACATCCACAGGACAAGATAGGGGAAGAATCACCTTGGTTCACCTTTGAATTCACTCTGTCAAGTGCAACGACATTTATACATTTATCTTCTCTCTGTCTCTCTCTCTGTGTATGTGTGTGTGTGTTTGGAAAGCAGAAATCTCTTACATTTCAATACTCACCCCATGTTTTTCACTTATTACTTCAACTCCTTTCTTTCTCCAGACATTTGATTCCCAAGGACATCCAAGGATATTTCCTTATGCTTATCGTGATGGTGTAAAGCTAATTGATAATTTTGGCACAATTTCATTGCCACTGTTGCTATTCAGCAAAAGCCAGGTCAAGTTTCTTGTTTGATATTCCTTAACCTCTGAACTCCTAGACTCTGAACTTCTAGACTCTTAGAATGGAAAGTGGGAGACTGCAGTTGGCCAGATTTGGACAGAGAGAGAGAGAGAGAGAGAGAGAGAGAGAGAGAGAGAGAGAGAGAGAGAGAGAGAGAGAGAGAG
>CM053766.1:134203538-134239941 GCA_028658305.1 Pachyuromys duprasi | reverse complement strand
GCAGGAATCAGGTAGAAACACTAAACCGAAATGTGTCTCAAATGAAGTATGCATTCTCTAATTGTAGGAAGGAGAGGTTTTGGATGCCTTGATTCCATGGGATGCTGCAGAGAGCCATCTTAGCATCGCCCCAACTGGTGGAATGTCAGGCTGAATGCCATTTCTATACACATTCATTAACTTTGGTATGACTTCTCCTCAATATTGATAATGACCAAAGTTTTCCACCTTCAGTGTACAAATAGATTCCCCCAGTCATGTAACAGGTAGGTGTTCCAGGGACTTTTCAGGGCCAGATAATTCCAGTGCTGATCTAAAACACAGCTTAAGTTGACAAGTTTGTTTTCATTTTTCCTAAGCACTCTGCCACTGGGCACATGTGTCTCTCCCTTGGTGTTTTGTAAATGAAAATCAATCTTACTTAGCAAGAAAGGAAACTGAGCTGCCATTCACTTTAAATATACTTGGGATAACTAAGGGCTCCTTGGAAATTCTGGTGTACAGAACTAGAACTGGTCCTGTATGTGAGGGTGTGGACAGTACCTTTCAGTATTCACTAACAAGTTGACTCAAAGTTGAGGTAGGAAGAGTGTAAACGTAGAAGGCATCAGTTAGACCTAAGAATCCAGAAGACCTAATGGCTGCTCCCTCGTTCACAGATTCAGAGTCATTCAAGCACCAGTCAGCTTAACAGAGAATACATTTTTCATTTTGATCTCCTTTCACATTCCTAAAAACCAAGCCTTGAAGTGATGAAGAAACTGAGCCAAAATAGGAAAGCTAGTGAGGATGATTGGAGGACCCCAGTTTGGAGGAACCCCTAATTTAAAACCACATAGAGCCTTTTTAAATCTGCAGTGCTTAGCCTGACAACCCTCAGTAATGCAGACTTCATTTTTACTTTTTTCATTTTAATTTTTTCTTCACAATTTATTCATTATATATCCTGATTGAAGCCCCCGTCCCCCTCAACTCCTCCCAATCCCACCCTCCCTTCCTCTTCCGCATCCCCTTCCCCTAGTCCACTGAAAAAGGGAGTTCTCCACTATTGCCTTCTGCCCATAAATTATTAAGTCTCATCAGGACTGCCTGGATCCTCTTCTTTGGTGGCCTGGCAAGGCTGCATCATCAGGAGTGAGTGAACAAAAAGCAGTCAACTGAAATCATGATAGAGGCAGCCCCTGATCCCCTCATTCAGAGATCCACATGGTGACTGAGTTACCAATTGGTCACATATTAGCAGGGGGTCTAGGTCCTCTCCATGCATGGCCCTCTGTTGGTGCATCAGTGTCTGCAGGACCCCAGGGCTCAGATCTTTTAGCGTTGTTTTAAATGAAAGAAAACTGCTCAGTGCATTTAAGATGCACACAGAGCAGAGTGCTATTTTCTATTTTCTGACTCTCAGGTAGTAGAATTTATATCCACCTCTAGAAAATAAGTCAAATATTTAAAATAAGACCCAGGATTAGTCTGAGGGTCAGGCTACATTTGACAGAAACACAGCACACGGGACCAACAGTATCCATATTCTTTGCTCTGGGATTCAACATAACAAGAACTATGTAGTGTTTGCCATGGGCCAGGAAAAACCACTCTAACACTCTAATGTCACATCCTGTAACATTTTTAAGAATGTCCCTGAAGTAGACAGAAGTAACATTCCCTGTTGTATAGGTGAGAGAATGAAGAACTGGGTTGTTGGGTGCCTTTTCTTGTCACACGGGGCTAGCTTGAAACTCAGGAACTCATGGGCTAAGCACTTTGCTTCCTCACCAGTTCAGACCTATGCAGGTCTTTTCCACATTGCAAGGGCTGGAAATAACAAAGATAGAATGATTTTTAATCGTCCATATTAAACAGGAGTGCTCAGTGAATGGGAGTTTTGGAAATGTACCTCTGTAGTTAAAGTCACAAATGAATTTGTATATAACCAAAAAATGTCCAGCAAAATTAAAGACACTATGGGCAATGAAGAATCCTTCCATTGCTGGTACTCCAGGTGCATCCTGGGTATCTGCATGTCAGAGAAGTTGAAGGCCTAGAGCAGGGAGCTGGGGTAGAGGTCACCATTTAAGTAGGAGTCTCACTGATCCTGTGATCAGACTTCAGTCCTCAAACACTCAACCAGAAAGTGAGGGATTGATCATTTACAGTTACACAGTGAGGAATTTCCAGGAATGATTTCCCTGTAGCATTTTAATAAGTAATCTATAAATAATAATTTATCGAAGTTGCCCACCGTGTTAGAAAAAAGAATATATTAAAGAAGCCTGGCTAATTGAAGCTGGCAGTTAAGTTCCCTGAATCGAAACCAATCAGTTTATCTACATGACTTTAAAGAGTTGGGATGAAAATTGCTCATTATGTTCCAACATCCTGATACCCAAAGATCCAGATGTTTCACAAAATATTGACATGGCCTTCCAGGAAACCTACGTGCAACACTGAGTTTAAAACATTCTGATCCAATTAAAAATAAATTGGATCAGAAGTCTTACTTCTCTTTCCCTGGGAGCTGAAGAATCTTGAAAAACTGACAAGTTGCGTGGCCCACACCAGCTAGATTGCTGGTTCTAAGTTGGATGGACACACAGCTTGAGTTGTCAGTGGCTGCATCCATTCCCTCTCTAACTGCCTTACTTTGGACAATCAATCATGTAGGCACCATAGTGATCGGAACCACGAGGCTCCACACATTAGGAGCAGAATGGACAGCAGAGAAGAAGGCTGAGTTTCTGGGGATGAGAGAGAACAGGGTCCAGAAGGCCGAATGGTGGCTTGAGGAGAGACTTCATCAACATTCCCTGGGTACCCCTTTCCCTCTTGAGGTTTAGTTATTTCCCACAGCTTGTTAACCTCAGCTTAACTTGTATATATGTGTGTGTGTGCATGTAAGTGTGCATGTGAGGAACAAAACTTTCTGATCACCCTTTTTCTACTTAAGTCTCCTCAACTTGCCAAACTGCACTACTCTCCGGTAGCTGAGGACAAAACCTCCAGAGTAAAACATCCGATGTGTAAAATCCTCTCAAGGCACTGGCTTCGGCCGGCTTGACGATTCAGAATAGCCTCAAACCCTCCCTCAAGATTTTATTGCAAGTAACATTTTAGGGCCTTTTTATGAGTAAATCAAAAGAATTGTTTTTAACACTCATGGGAGTGATGTGAGGTCACTATTACAATGACCCCTGCTTCACAGTTGAACAAAATAACAGGACTAAGCAATTTGTTCATGATGCCACATACAGCACATGCCAGGTCAAGATTTTTCAACTAGGAAATCTGGCTCAGGCTCCTTCTGACCAGTACTGTATTCAAGGCAGACTACCAGGCAGGCACCCAAGGATTTCTGCTGAGTTGAGTGGGAGGAGAGAAAGAGAAGAGGTAGAAGATGGCCCTTCTATCCGGTGGGTCTTTTCCATACATGGTATGTACCAAGCCCAAGCAGTATGGATCAAAATTACATGGAAATGTTATGAGAGGTATAAAGGTGATATAACCATGAAAGATGGAAGGCTTTATATATATATATATATATATATATATGTGTGTGTGTGTGTGTATCCATAGGTATATTATATATACATATATGTATAAAATATATACATATATGTTTATATATACATATATATGTATATGTATTCATATATATATGTATAAAAGGCTTCAATGGGCTTCTAAAGAAAGGGACTGGTTTTTGAGGTATGATTCTTAGAAAGACAGGAATTAGGAAAGAGTTACCTGGCAGAGCTGGGAACTTAAAGAATGCCTCTGATCTGGAGAGAGAGCAGTGAGTTTTGGTTCCCAGGTGAAGCCACTAGCCATAGAAGAGAACAATGAGTTGATGAAGGCTAGTGTTCGGCTCACTTTCTCCAGGTCCTGCCTACAGTTAAGATGGCCTTTCCTTCATCAATCAGTGCGATCAATTCAATTTCCCATCTCCCAAGTGATTCCAGACTTTTCTAGGTTGACCATCAGCACTAGCTATCACATAACGGAATAGCTCCGATGCTCTCTTCATCTGTTCCAATTGTTTTCCTCAAATATTGCTTCTTCGCGGGAGTCTTCTTTCTGTCATCCAGTTTCACAGGGAACACTCTATCTCCACTGTTCCACACAATTGTTAGCACAGGTGGGTCTCCACAAAACAAACCAGCAGGAAAGAGAGCTGCCTAGGTTAGAGGGAAGCAGCTCAGTGGCCATAGGCAGGGTCAAGGACCGTCTGCGTTGCTCCTAGTCAAGGCTACAGTGTGTCAATGGGGATAGCATGGAGGATTCCAAGAGGAAAGACTGCTGAGCTTCAATCACCGTCCTGGTATGTCAATCAAAGCATCCCTGCAACAACTCAGAAAGACTTGGAAGTTCAGGCTTTAAACAGTAGAGAAGGCTTGGAGGGTTTGTTGTTTTGTTTTGTTTTGTTTTGTTTTTGTTGTTTGCTTTGTTTTTTGTTATACTTTTCTTGCAAGTATTTAACATTTATCTTTCTTCATAAAGATTTTCTTTCTGTCCTCTATTTATTTATTTATTTATTTGTTTATTTATTTATTTATTTATTTAATTTGGTCAGTTTCTTTCTTTCTTTCTTTCCTTCCTTCCTTCCTTCTTTCTTTCTTTCTTTCTTTCTTTCTTTCTTTCTTTCTTTCTTTCTTTCTTTCTTTCTTTCTTTTTAAGACAGGGTTTCTCTGTGTAGCTTTGACTGCCCTGGACTCGCTTTGTAGTCCAGGCTGGCCTTGAACTCAGAGATCTAACTGCCTCTGCCTCCCCAGATGCTGGTGTCACAGGTGTGTGCCGCCACACCTGGCTTAGATATTTTTTTTCCTAATTCCTGGAAATCAATGGAATGAATTCCACTTATCCTGCACCAGGACTTTCATCCCTTGAATGATGAGTATGTACACACGGTCAAATAAGACTTCCTGGCTTCCCAAAAGGCTGTGAGGCTGGGAGAAACAAACGTTTCCTTTCATATGGAAGCGTCTTCCACGTCTCCCCACCGGCTTGTCTACACAGTCTTCTGATATGAGGTAATTATTTGGTATTTGGTGAATTAGCTGAGGCCACTGATAGTCTCAGGAAGATCTATTAAATGTCAACTTGTTCTTTTCCCAATGCGCTTAAGTAGCAGATGCTGTTCTTAGAAGTGCACATGACTGTGATGGCCGTGGAAGGAGTTTGCAATAAACAGATGCAAGGAGAATTTTGTTAAGAACATAGAGAACCGCTCATGTTTCTCAATTATAAGTTAAAAGGCACAGCCTTGGGAGCTGGCTTTTCTTCACTTTGGGGAAAGTGTGACGTAATAATCCTCATTCTTAAGAAATGAAGAGAAATGAGTGGTTTGCTCAGTTCTTGATATATGAAAAACACCAACTTTAAAGCAACATTTTTATTAGAACCATAAGTTTTGTTTAAGAAATTTTAAAATCCGGAGTTTATTTTCCTTTGGTGTTGCTGCTGAGAGTCAATAGAAATCAAGTTTTTTTTTCTCCTGTATCTTTGCCTCTTATTAAACACACTTGTAAGCCAGATTCCTCACATAGGTACAAAACGGTCTGGGAAGGGGGAAGGTGTAGTGTGGTCCATTGACCTGTTTCTCTCCCCCCAGGACGCTCTCAAACAGCTGTGAGAAAAAGAAGGAGGGGAAAAGAGGTAATTCTGCAGCTCATAGCCAGATGTTCATTTCAAACACACCCTGAACAACTTTTGCATGGTTTATTACATTTTCTGAAACCATTTTTCACAAGCCTGTTTTCTCAGCTGGAAAACTTCTGGTGTAGTCTTTTCAAAAAAATATTGCATTTGGCATTACAAGAAAAAAAATCTTTTGAGGCATTCAAAGAACAATCTGTTTGCCTTGGTCTTCAGAAGCTGGCTATAGGAATTTACGAATCCCGTGCTACCAGAGTTTAGGTTCCAGTTTGCACTCCCTTTGCAGAGGACCTGCAGAGTTCCACCCACTTACTTATTTTAGTGTTCTTCCCTCTTAGATTGGCATAAAGTGCCTGAGACAGGAAACCTGACTGGAAATAAACAGGACCAGTGGAAGAATCCACCAGAACTCAATCCAAACCAGAACTCTCCACCTTGCCCTATAAATACAGTAATCCATTTTTGCAGACCTCAGAACTTTCTAGTGGCATCCACTTTCTGAGATGAAAATGAGAAAAGGCGTTTGGAGTGCCAAGGAGTCCCATAAAATTCCGTCTGCACTGGTGGTACCATCCACCTTCACACCCCATCTCTTCCTTAAAGTGGACCAGGTCTCCTAGCCATTTGTAAGAGTTGAAATCATTGTTCTTACATAGATCCTCCATGAAGAATCATGCCTGGAAATGATCTCAGGAAAGAATGGACAACCTGGGAGGGGGAGTCTGAGTCTGAATGGAAATTAAGTTTTGTCTCTGGAATGAATCAAGCCATACAGCTAAAATAAATAAGAAGTTATAAAGGAATTTTAATTCGGATGAAATAGAAAGCTAAAGATCAAATCTTAGGTATGAGTCTTTACCTCCCCAGAGCTCACTTCCTCACTTTTTATTAATATAACTTTTAGTTAGAATATGAAACAATGGATTTCATTTTGATGTATCCTCACCTCACTTACTTTTAGAATTCAGCAGCTGGTCTTTTCTGAATGCAGCTCATGATTTACAAATGTATGCGTGGGCTGAAGCAGCACATGTTACCCCCTAATTCATGCAGCCGTTAATGTGTCAATCTAAAAGCTTTATAGTATTCCCACTAAGGTTCTAGAAACATTGTAGAAGAGGGGGTGGAAAGAATGTAAGACCAGAAGATGGGGAGGAGGGCTGAAAAATGTTATCTGCTGGGAAAGACACAGCCATCGCAATCAGGAACTTAAAGAAGCTGTGGATTCCTGCTCTGGGTCTGCTCAAGCTCATTAACAGTCACTGATGGATGGAATTGAGAGCCCCTAGATTTAGAGAGGGAAACCTGTTACCTTTTCCTGCTGGTGACCCATCAGGCTCCAAAAGATAACTTCACTGCCATGGTCACACAGATTGTCTATGGTTAAACTCATTGGGTCACAAAACAAAACTGAGACTCATGAATCTCAGAAACATATGGGTACTAATAAGGGGTGGTCAATAGGTGGGTAAGAGATGGTGGGAAAAGAGAGTGATATGAACACCTTTACACACACATGTGAAATGTTCAAACACCAAAATTAGAAAAAAACAAAAACCAAAACAAAACAGACAAAAAATGGAAACAATCACAAAAAATCAGGTTGAGAGGTGTGATGTGTGAAGATGCCTCTAGAATGGCCCAACATGCAGTGCTGCTCATTTTTGGTCACCTCTCTACACCATGCTTCTGCAAGATCCAGAGACAATAAAATAATGGCCCAGCTCTGAAGGTGCATCTCAGAAACGCTGAGGATGATATCCCACAAGGAGCTTGCTGAGTCAGTCTTGCTGTTTGGAGGGGAATATGGGCTAAAGACTGATTCATTAGTTCAGTGGTAATGAGCACACATGAGAGCCTCCCCCAAATGATAAAGAGTCAGAGGTAGCAACAGAGAGCAGAGCCCCCAGGTGAACACGTTATAAGAGATGATACCCACAGCGGGGGAAACCAACAAATTAAACAGAACAAAACTATGTGAAAGATAAGAACAACAAGGGCAAGAAACAAATGAGGCTGTGTGAAAAATAAATCTGATAAACACAATGCAAAATACAAAATTTAGTGGAAGGCAAACAGTTCACAAACTGAACATTATCCTGTGAAATGCTGGGCAAAACAAGTGAAAAATTAAAATGTGCTGAATCCTTTAAGAAAAATAAGACAGAGTCAAGATCCATTGTCTCTCTGTGACCTTAGTCATTAGAGGAATATCAGATCAAGTATGTTATTTTGCGAATTTCGGTAAAAATAAGAAACAGGATAATTCCTCCCAAATTACCGCAAGAGATTAAAGAAACCAAAGCAGAGTTCATCTAGCAAAAAAGGCAGGAAATAGAGAAAACAATGGGAAAACATGCAATGTAGAAAACACAAAGTACAAGCCTAGCAGGAAATGCTCTCTACATACCCTTGACTGTTCAGAGAATGTCAGCCCAGGTGCAATAGAGGAACACAACTCTCGGAAGATACAATTTTAAAAGTGTCTCACAGAGTTTCAATGGAATTATTTAGATAATGTGTATCAGAAACATTCAAATCGGATCAACGGCTGTGTCAGTCTGAATATTAGAATGGATCCCTGAGTCGACAAAAGATGGAAGCAGGACAGAAATTAATTTATTAGGAGTTACATTCTATTACGGATCCGTAATTGTGGTATCTTCTACTATTGTTGGTAATCGGGATTTAAATAAATATGTAAATTCTTCTGTTGGTAATTCAAAGGAAAAGTCTGTTTATGACGCTTCTATACACATTAGCCTCAACTAGACATGCCCAGCAGACAAAAATAAATGAGGCTAGGTAAGGGTTATTATTCTGACAAGAGCACATCAAATATGTATCTACATGCCATAAATGTCCACTTGGCTGGCAATGCTTCAGACGTTTTTAGAGCTTCATCTGCCTGTGGATACTGTTTCCACACAAACATGAATTTATTTCTCTGTCCTTCACTGCGCATGGTCACCCTTCTCTGGACACATTCTGGAAGTGACGCTACAAAAGTGCCTTCACCTCTCAATAGTTAGCTTTGTCTCAGAAGACTGAGAAACTGTAGGGTCAGCTTCCAAGTAAATTCTTTAAAAACATTAGTTTCTTCCATATTCAGAGAGAGCTAGGAAATCTGCCTTCACTTCCCTGACTGCTGAACATCTTTTCAATTCTTAACCCTTATGTAAATGATCTAACTCAGCTTTCCCAGCAGAAGTAATGAGTGAGGCTCATATCTCCCACTACTTTCTTTTCAGAGCTTTTACATTGGTGACAGATGAATTGGGTGTATCATTGGAACTGTTTGCAAGTAAATCTGAGTCAGTCCTCAAAATATCACACACACACAATTATATGATATATATATATATATATATATATATAAATGAAAACACCTTTGCATTAACAGATCACCATAAGTCTACCATCTAACATACTGAGAAAACAATACTCAAGACATTCCCACCGTGACTAAAGTAGAGATTTTTCTGCCAAGCCTTATACCATTCTCGCCTCCTCCTGACATCATCTTCATTATCATCATGCCTACTCTAACTGTCACCCATCAGCAGCATGTAGAACATGTTACATATTTCAAATTTTGTCTTAAAAACTGTTCAAGCTGGACTCCATTAAATTTCTATTTTTCTGATGAATTATAAAAGGGAGTACATGTGCCACAGCACAGAATGAACACATAGTTTTTGAAACATCTCACCATAAGGAAGTTTGTCCCTTTTTTCCTCTAGGGAACCTGTCTGGAACTGACTTCATCTCCAGTGAGTGAGGTTCTGTGTCTGAGATGTTTCCCTCTAGCTTTCAGGGTGTTTGAGTTTTTCCTTGCTTGCTCATCATGGTACTTACATTGTCATAAGAAAGTGAGAGAACTCACTCCAAGCTCTCTTGGCACATTGTATTGGGAAATAGACTTAAGGCAACAACATTAGGGTTGTCCTTCTTGTGGTTTGGGGAAGCACACCCAGGATGTCCTACATGCTGGACAATAGCCACAACCCCAATCCTAATGCTGGCCTCAATTGCAGAGATCTACAAGGATTTATTTCTATGTGGATTGTGTGTGTGTGTGTCCTTTAACAGATGAGTTGGCCAAACTGCTATTTGAATAACTCAACATTCTTGCTTAATTTAAAACGGCCTCTTCTTTACACATTAATCTAGTCTCCCTCTGCATTGCAGTGAACTTTTCCCTAGGACAGACTCATTTGCACAAGGATATGGTTTCCATAAGGATATGATCTTATTTCTCTTTGTTATCATATGGCTATACTTCCCTGGTGACATTCTGCACTCAGTACCAAGTTTTCTGTAGAAAGATCTAAGAGTCCTTATGCATGTCAGCTTTCATCTCTTTAACATCCATTCATTTTCTCAGCCATACATTCCCTATGTATGAATTCTATGTATCAGGACCCTTGCTGAGTGGTGGATGGACACCACTTCACTATTCCAATTAGTGTCTATACTAATGAAATATGCATTCTTGAAGGCCTTGGTGAATCGAGAATCTAGTACAGAAGCTAACAGGCAAGTTAAAACCTGGATTAAAATGGTTTAGTTTCACTAACAGGGCCAGAGGACAAGAAAATCACCAGATGCACAGGCACCCCACCCAGGTGGCTTCTTGCCTCTACTTGCCGGGCTGGCTGATCCTCCAGGCATTCCAGGATACGTCTGGATATTCAGGATTTACACGCTCTTGGCTCTTACTCTCAGACCCTTGTAGACTTGGAGCATTTCCAGGTTGGTACTCTGACCTAGAGGAGGATGGCAAGTGGGGAAATCTTGCCATGGGGCCACTGAGATGGCATTCATTAACCCCCCTTCCCTGCTTCATGTCTTGAATGCTTGGTTAAATAAAAGGTGCTGGAAAAAATAGGGAAAATATGGTTGCAGCCCTGATAGAATGAGAATACAAGAAAATATCTGCAGGTCAACGGCCAGTTTGTTAGCCTTCCAAGATGTGTCTGTGTGAGGCTTCTAAGCTAAATCCATTTTCCTTCATGCCTCCTTTTGATTTCAGTATTCTGAAATCTTTGTCTGGACTCCTCTCTTCTCAGTTTGACATGATCCCAAGAGTTGAAAGTAGTGGTGACATTGCTGATTAAAAAAAAAAATTGATGATGGTTGAATACTTATTATATTCCAGACTGTATGTAGCATGTGTCCTGAAACTAACACTGTAAGGAAAGTGCCCTCAGCATCTTTATGTTATTGTCTTTTTTTTTTAAGATTTATTTATTTTATTATGTGTGTAGTGTTATGACTGCATGTACACCTGCATACCAGAAGAGGGCACCAGATCTCACTATAGATGGCTGAGAGCCACCATGTGGTTGCTGGGAATTGAACTCAGGACCTCTGGAAGAGCAGCCAGTGCTCTTAACCTCTGAGTCATCTCTCTAGTCCTGTTATTTTCTTAAAGACATTACAAACACAAAGCACTTATTGCACAAGGCAAAATGAGACTTTGATTCCAAGCAGTTGGCATTCAGAGGTTCATATGGTATTCTTGAGTGAACAGTACTCTGCATTTTTGTTTAATTTTACTTTTAAATTTCTGATAATAAATACTACTGCACTTATGTGTATGTTAACATGTTCATTAATTTGATTCATATACAAAGGACACAAAAATTGATGTCTTCAACCACCAGAAATATTATGGAAGGTTTTGCTTGACAAAACATGTTTGTAATTAAAAGTAGAAGAGTTAAACCACAAACTGGTATATCTGTGTAAGTGATATGATTCATTTTGTGTTTTTATTATAAGGTACAGCCAGTGATATTATTTATTTCTTGGTCTGGCTCTTCTATAAATCAAGGCAAAGGTTACAGCATATCCTGTGATATAAAAGTGGGAGGAGGCAAAGGTGAGTGGTTATGAGGGTACCACTGAGAGCTGAGCTGGATGGATCTGACCTTGATACCACCATCCACTCACCGAATGAAGTCAGGAAATCCACTGGATGCCCTACCTGTCGGCAGTTTTGTAGTGAAGGAGACTAAATGTTTTCCATTAATTATTTGCCATACTGTATTTGTTAGGGTTCCATATGATCCAGAACGTGAACCCAATAAAAGAGTATGCTTAGCTATAAGGAGACTGTCTGACTGTCAGACTTCTCTGACTGTCCAGAGTGTGTCCAGCTTTAAGGAAAACACCCCACAGGGTGTGCAGGTGCAAAACTAGTGCCTCAGATATGCAGGTGTGTGCGTCTCTGAAAATCAAGGTGAACGGCATTGCTGACAATTGTTGACAAGGGGAAACTGATGAGACAGAAAAGGAGGAGGCTTTTTACAAGTGTTCTTTACCAAGCAGAGGAGTCACATAGAAATGGAAAAAAATGGTGGTGCTGGGCAAAGGAGATGGTGCTGGGCTTGGACTGCAGAACTGAGGAGGCCATTGCTAGAGGTAGCCTGGTGAGAAAGATGGAATTGTGAAGAAAATCTTCAGGACACACGAAGGATTTCAGAGTTGATGCTATGGGTGATGGGCATCCATGAAAAAGGTTTCAAGCACAGAAAATCACAGTTTGTTAGTCTCAGCTTCTTTTTCATTTGGCTGTTTCTTGACCTTTGGTGTTTTTAATGAAGAAAGATTTTTAAATTCCTCCCACTGAGGAATTGTGTAATATTGTAAACATATCAATCTACAGAAAAATCATAAATATACCTGAAATGATATAAACCTCTACAAAGTAGAGAGGACACTAAAATTCTGCTGAACATCTCTCTGAGAATGCATGTATGCAGTTTCAGTGAACTGATTAATAATATTTTGTAAAATATTTTTGGATCAATAGTATGTTAAGGCAGCCTTTCCATATCAATAAAGGCATATGTTAGCATTTTAATGAGTGCAGATTTCTCTATTTTATGGGGGTAATGCAATTTACTTATCCCTTCTTTATTGATAAAAAATCTTTCTCTAATTTCTGTACAATGTAAACAGTGCTCCAGCAAACAATTCAGAGCCCAGTGCTCTGAGTACAGACCCGATAACTAAAGCAAACCAAACACAGTACTTTAACCTGTTTTAGAAAGAGGAGACCAGGAAGATTATGTCTCCATCTCCTGGCACGAGTCTGTTCCTAATAATGGATCCCCTAATAATGGATATGCGATGTTCAACAAGCCAGGCAAAATGAAGCTCCCACAACTTAACACCATTTTGAATTATTGTTACTTATTGTTTGAGTTGTACATAGTACGTGGCCCAGTATAATCATGTAATGCCAGAGTGCAATTTGCGCCAGTCAAAACAGGGATGCTCATGTTCTAACAGAGGAGAAATGGGAAGTATCAGATAGTCATGAATAAGCACTGTGCAAAGAATTAGCACGAATTGCTGGGCAGAGTGGTAGATGTCTTTGGTGAGATCATCTGGAAAGGCTTTTCTAAGGTTACCTCTTTAAGACTGAGAATAAATGACCAAAGGTTTCCACTGAGGGAGGAGCAAGAATAGTGGATTTGAATAAGCAACGGTAGCGAGCGCAAAGTCGGGGCTGAGCTCTGTGGGACTGAGGGACAGAAGGGGCAGGGGTCAAGCTGCAACCCTGTTGCCTGTCTTGCTTGTGGATACAGTCACTGGGGTGGGGGTGGGGAGGGGGTGTGGGGTCAGGGGAAAGGAAATGCGACATGGGAAGCACAAAGAGGAGGAAGTCCCTTGCTATTCTCACGTGCAAAGACAGGCTGCTCAATGGGTTCCATAAGAGCAGAACTTGATTTAGGTTTCGAAAGAATGCTCAGCCTCCCTAAACAATAAGCTTGCTAAGAGTTTACACACTATCATCCTCAGTGCTATACTCACAAGACCTAGAGAAATACCTGCTCACTCTCTCTGTGCCACATCTGCTTTAAGATGAGTCAGTCCTTACTAGGTAGACAACCACTTATCATGAGGAATTGAGAGTGGAAAAGAGAGTCACCTCTATTCTTCTGCAGGCAAATGTATACATGTGCACACACCTGCACATGCAAATGCACATAAAGAAGTAGACCTGCTTACAGGACATATATACTTAAAACACAACAAAACAAAAGCAGATAAAGATCATTCTAGGCCGTGATATGTTGGCCTCTTGATGCAATTAGCCTTTTGAAAATACACAAAGGAGACTGGCTTTGGCAACATGAGGTTTATACAAGAAAGCAGGAGGTAAGGTCCTGGACATGGAAGGCCAAATAATAAAGAAACCTGTAGAGTGCAAACTAGGTCATCATTTTCCCCTCTCTGTCTCAGACAGACTTATTGATTTTATGATCCTTCAGAGAAGTAGCATTAAAGTGTACCTCCAATCTGAGCATGAGAGAACATCACTGGCTGCTAGGATCCCAGAGAGCAAGCTACCTACCCCTTTAGATATTAGCGTTCCCCACAGTCAGATGTGGTTGACACCAGCGTTGATTTCATAGAGTTGATCACAGTCTCTCATATATTTCATAGTTAGGACCCACAAGAGCTCAGTAGATCTCTCATGTCCCTGTTGCATTTGAATGAAAACTTGCACACATAATAGAGCTCTGAAGCCTATCACACCAGTATACATTGTGATCAGGTACATTTGGACAACCAATAGGGGCTTATCCTAATTCTCCTCTTCTTGCAATCACTGGTCGCCTACAGTTTTTCTTCTAGGAGTGAGACCCCATGAAATCTCCCCTCTTCCAGACTGTCTGTTGACACTGCCATTGTTCGTGCCTGGTTTATGCAGCCACATCTAGACGAGACTGTTTCACAGCAGACTTCCTTGTATTTTGGCACTTATAATCTTTCCATCCCTCCTCCACGATGCAGGAGCTGTGACATAGATGTATATATTTGGAGGGGCTCCCCCACTACCTGTGATCTCTGCACTGTATTCACTTGTGGTTTTCTGCAATGGTCTCCATTTGCTGTCGGGAATGTGATGAGGAGTAGTAGCTACACTTATCCAGAAAAGGTGGCTTGTGGACAAAAGGGAATATTTTGTATCTCTTTCCCCAACATAATACTTTTATTAATTATTTGAGAATTTCATACAGTGTATCCTGATCACACTTGCTTCCTATTCCTCCCAGGTCCACCCTCAAACCCTTCATACTTTAAAAACAGCTTTATTGAGGTATTGAAGTTGACTTGTAAAAAGTCTATACGTATTTAATATATACAACTTGATGAGGTTACAGGTGAGTATACACCTGTGATTCCATGACCACAATCCATGGCATATATTTATCCCTCACAGGCAAAGGCCTCCTACAGTGCATCTTTAACTGAAGACCTGAAAATCCTTTCATTGTTGAGGATGATTTCTATTAGAAAGGCCCCAGAGGCATAAGCTGGATCTCCTATCTTGTTTCATCCAAGTCAGGGTCTTATATGACCTTTCAATGAAAACATTGATGTTGCAGGTCACTGGATTTGTATGAATCAGAGTTCAGCTGTAAATTGTGGTGGACAGGCTCCCCTATAAAGGGTTTTTAGACAGGGGCTTATATATCACCTATATAATGACCTTTGGGGCCAAGTGTGTCCAGGAATGTATGTGCCTCAGCTCCCCTGTCTTGATTTGCATCACGCTATTGGGGGTGTGGGAGAATTCAGCCTGCCTAGACTACCTCCCCTATAAGTCTCTTGGAATGGACCACAGAATTATAAAAGCAAAGGAAATCAAGAGGAGAGAGAAAAAAAATCCATTCTTGCTGATGGAAATTATTTCTGGGGGTCATGACATAAGCTGACTGTGAGATCCTGGAATTGGTGTTTGTCTTCGTGGGGCAAAGTGCTTTATTTTAGAGAATACTCAGGAAGTCAGAGCCTGACAGTATTTGCCTGTGGCCCTTTGAGTTGGCAAGCAATTGCTTTTCCTAGGCCAGACTTCTTAAGGTCTTCAGAGCCCACTCTGTCATGGTGAGGTGGCTTGTGTGGGTCTGGTGTCCTGCTGACCCGAGCATATGCACCTTTTGATTTGGAGGGGATGTGGAAATAACCATTTTCTGCACCTTTTTGATTTGGAGGGGATGTGGAAATAACCAATTTCTGCCATTTTCTCATTTCCTAATTGAGTTTCTGCCAAGGCAAGCCAGTGTGAACTGGTGCCTTCAGGAAAGCTAGAAACAAAACTTGATTCTCCCAAACACTTCAAACTCAAGTGTATTCTTGCTCTAAGTTTGTATTCAACATTTAGTCAGGCTCGTGCTTCTGTAAAAGGCTTGTCAAAAGAAAGCCTGGACTAAGGTACCTTCAGTGTGTTGCCGCAAGGCTTTTGAGAGCTAAGAGTAAGAAGCAGGCACAGCCACCAGCTAATGGTCAGAGCTTGCCCTGAAGCCTGCCATGCTGTGCCATGAGACCCTTCCACCAAGACCACTCTAATCCTGAATTCTCCCACGAGAAAGGGAAATAGAGGGCCCACCAGAGGTTTTTTGTCCTTGGCAGCACTTTGTGTCAGCCTGGAGTCCCCAAGCAAGCATTTCCATGGTCTTCCATCTGGAGCTGGGCAGAGAGAGGGGATTTCCTTTGATGTTCTGCCACACTTTCCCCTCAGCCTAGGGTAAGGTGTAGCCCCAGAGGACTGGCCCAATTTGAAGGATGGTGCTGGTGAACTTCATATAGTCAGGAAATGTAAATAGGATGTTCTTTTCTTCTGCAAGTCTGAAAGGCACTGAGAAAAAGAATGTTGTTTGCTCGGGGACTACTTCCCATCTCAGTGTGCAACAGGTCACAAGATGTGACAAGTTCACGCACTAATTCCTTCCTTTTCAGTTAATAGAATAACACAGATGGGCACAGCCTGGGATCCAACATAAATTGGAGCAGGAGGAGAAGGAAAATAGGAGTGGCTCACTCTATTCTCAGCACTTAACTAAACAGGAATTATTTTCTTCAGCCTTGTTACCTTCCACTGAGCAGCTATCCTCTGGCAACAGAGTGCAGGCCCCTACCCAGGCCATCGTCCCAACCCTGGGGAATGCTCACAGATACTGTCACTTACTCCAGACAGTATCTTCACTGCTTCCCGGCAGCCCATGGAGAATAGCGCTCTGACAGAGGTGTCTGAATACCCCAAATGTGGCCTGTATATTGAACAAGAATTGCTAGAAAAGCAGGTTAGATCCTTGGTCAAACACTGCCTGGGCAACCATTATCCTGTTTGGCCATTGTGAACTTTGAAAACTCTTGGAAAACTGGTTTCAAATGTCTTCCAGCTTGCCAGACTATGAACTTCTTGCTCAAAGGTGACACTGCATAAGATTGGAGTCAGGAGGGGATCGTGATGCCCTTTCTAAAGACCTATGGACAGTTAATGGATGCTGGCATCGGGAGAAAGGCATATCCTTCAGCAGAGAAGCCACTGTAAACACCTCCCCAGCAATTATCCTGTAAAACTAGAATGAAACTTATAGGTGTTAAAAAAGATAACAAAATATGAAATCCTATGAAAGCAGAAAAGGACTTGGAGAGAAAGAGCAAGTGGATCAGCATGGGGAGGGGCACAGAAGGTAAGGGGGGGGAGGTAAGTAGGACAGAATACATATATACAAACATCATAATGAGACCTGCCATTATGTATCCTTAACATATGCTAATACAAATAAACAAAAAGAAAACTCAAGCAGCAGTGAATTTGGGGTAATGAAACGTTTGAAATCTAAGGAGATCTTCATGTCTTCAGCTACTAAATAAGCTGTGAGTCCCTGGTTAAATGCTCAACTTGGCCTTAGACTCTAAGATTTTGTTTTGTAAATGAGACATGTTCCATCATTTAGTTTAACATCAAGTTAAATTTAAACAACAATGGGTACAAAGGGTACAATATATTGAGACATTTAGACACAGCAAGCACTGTGCTTCCAACCCTTTATTTCATCTAAATATGCTCCTGACTATGCCATTAGCTCCTTACCACTGTGGTGAAGAAAGAGAAGGAGGAAGTTGGATGCTAGACCAATAACTACTGAGTATTAAGTATGGTTTTGGAGCCAAGTATTTCTGAAACCTCAGAAGACAAGTCCATAACCTCATGATCAACACCTCGTATCTGTTATTATTTTCCTCATGGACAACACCAACACCAGCCCAAAATGGTATGCTTCTACTGCTTGCTGAACAGCTTGTGTGCCATTACTGTAGCATTGGTTGTACAAATACAATGTTAGAATTGGAGATTCCAGAGGATTTGTGTCTTGGAACTGTTTTGAAAATCAAAGAGGAGAATGACACAGATGTCTTACAATTAGAGGGAGAATAGTTTAACATCTATCTTTATGACTGTCTACCAGTTATTTTTTGCTTTGAGTCTTCTTCTTTCCTTTCATGGTAGTGAATGTCCACCCTCAAAAGTGACCCTTCTCTTCTTCCATATCCATATGACTCTGATGAATATAATAAGTCTCATTGTGCATGGCCACCAGAATGGACAGCCATCCATGGACCTTGTCCATAGAGATGAGGCTACAAATCAAACAGCCCATTGATTTTTTCTGAAAGCTACCATGTATTGATATTGGAAGAATGAAGAGGACCACCTTCTGTCACTCTCATGTTGGTGTGGCATCAGTAGCCCAATATTGGTGTGACAAATGGCATTTGGTAGCTATTTCCACTTCTTTCTTTCTAACTGAAGGGAGTATGCTGATTTAGAGGATGCAAATAATGGTGGGAGAAACAAAGGTGTGTGGAAAGGTAAGGGATAAAGAAGAGAAGGGAGTGGGAAAGAAAGGAGAGGTAAAGAGGAGAGCATCATTTTCACCTCAGCATCCTATCATATTTAAGGTAAGTTCTAAATTTGTTCCTAAATTTGCATATTGATTTCCCATCATCTTACAAGAAGCCTGCATGTGTGATGGATCACTAGTGTTAACTCTTGACTTGACAACTTTATAGACCCCAGAATGACCTGGGATATGGGCCTCTAGGAAAGATATTTTGATTAGGTGAATTTATGGAAGGGGATCCATCTTAATTATGGGCAGAACTAATCCTGAGCTGGGGTTCTGGGCTTTGTGAAAATGGAGGGAGCAAGCTGAAAAGCAAGCACTCCTGGCCCTCTGCTGCATGCCTGTGGATGCTTCAAGCTCCTGCCCCCTTCACTCCCTATCTGGACCAACCCTACCTTGAATTGTGAGCTGAAAGAAACCTTTTCTCTCATAAGTTGCTTTTTGTCATGGTATTTCTTTTTATCAATTAAGAACTCATTTATTACACTCCATTGAATCTGTGATCTATTGACACTCAAAAGATATGAACACAGAATACAATTTAATGATTATAATAAACTGGCTTGTCATGGTATTTTGTCACAGCGTCAGGAAAAGAACTAAGTCAGCATGCATGGTGTTCTTCAACAGTGATGTCATGATGTGTCTGTGTTGGGTAGTTCCAGCGGCCCAGGGAACAGTTAGAACTGGCAAATATCCTCAGTGCCCATCCCACATTTGTCTTTGTCTCTACTAGAGAACCTAAAGGCATATTACAATTAATTTCTAGTCAGTAGGCTAATAAACCTGATCCCAAATACCAGAATTGCTAGGATGGAAGTCTAGCATTCGGACAAATTAAGATATTTGGGTCTTGGTTTTCACCCCTCAAAGCTAAACATGGTGCTTGGGAGTTAGAACAGTGTAGTTTGTCATGAAACCTAAGATAAAACAAAAACAAATGAAAACACCACTGTTTCAGCTGCTGGGCCCACAACTCCTCTCCTCCCTGACAGAGAGTAGTACAGGAACTGAAGACTAGTTCCCAAAGCCTGGTTTGTGTGCACAAGGAAATCAGTACCTTGGCTCACCCAAGTCTCAGGAATTTTACAGGGTAATCTGTTTTGCATCCTTTTAACTTCTTTTTCTTCAATAGCAGAATGCTTTACATGGGTCTCTCTCTGTCTCAGTTCCTTGGCTCTCCAACTGTTCCTTAGCATGTCTGTATTCTCTAGTTCTAGGCAATGGAAACAAGAATGTGTAAGATACAACCTCTGGCCTCAAAGAGCTCAGAGTCTCTTTGAGGGCACAGGCTGAGAACCATTTATGATCTTATTTCTTTAACTGTCAGCCAAGGAGGTGGAGTTGAGATGCCTGCCAGAGCTTGGTGCTGACTTCTCAGCCTGGGAGAGAGGTGACATTAAAGAACATTTGTGCTTCACATGGTACCCAGATGCCTCCCTCTGTCCCCCGTGAGCCAGTGAAGAGAGAACTATCTTCCTATAAAAACAGACAGCCTTAATGCCTGGCAGGCCCTGGATGTAAAATTCAAACGATGTGATTTAAGTAAAACTTATTTAAAGTGAAAGTTGTGGTCATACTGAAGATACAGCCTGTCTTTGTTTCTCCCCTTACATAAATGTATGTGAAATTCCTTTCTTTCCCGTTCATGTTGCCCATTGGGTATAGGTATCCCTACTGGCTGATTCAGAACATTCATGGAGAAAATCAGAACCAGGGAATGTTTTTTTTTTTCCGTTTCAAATAAACCTGCTGGTAAAATGTTTACAGGGATGATATTTCACAGGAAAAAGAGACGACCCTGTTAAATACAAGGAAGGAAGGATCTGCCACCTCATCCAAACCCCTCCCCCTTCTACTTCTGTGTTGGAGAATAAGAAGTCCATGGGTCCAGAGGAGGGAGGGATTGAGTAAATGTAGGGATCCAAGAAAATATTCTAGAGAGCAAGTTGTTGGATAAACTTTCTATCCCAGTATTTTGTGGTAATAATATTTATTCATATATATCAATATGAATATATATAAATATAGCATATATTTGATTCAAAGGTACTGTTCCCCTTTCTATACATGTAAGAAAATAAGTTGATGTTCACTTACTATCTCTTATGTTCTACAAAAACAAAAAAAGAAAAAAAAAAAGCACAGATTTGTTTATTTATAGTATCCATGTGAAACTCTCTTGTCCCCTTGGTAAATTTGTTTTTGAGGCTACATCTCTGTGAAGGGGTTTTCCTTACTAAGCATTTCCCAGGTCTTTTTCATTCTCTGTTTTCTTAATTTCCTAATTTTACAAATTGTCCACAAGGGATGAGACTGAGGAGACAAAACCAGCAGAGTGAGGCCATACGGAATTTGGTTGCCAAGACTCAGGAGGGCCCTGCCATTGCTGGAGCCTTAAGTTCAACAACAGCCTTAGTAACAAACACAAACAGTTCCCTGGACACTCGTCTGGAGGGATTTGGGGGAGGGGGGCAGAGCAACCAGCTTGTGCTCTAATTGTACTGAAATCAAAATCCAAGTGAAGACAATTAAAACCACGGGAAGGTAATTCTCTCAGGACTTGCCCAGAAAAGAACAACAGCTATGCTGAAGACCAATTAGAGGACACCAGAGGCACCTTGAACCAGACTTACCAGCCTTCAGAGGTGGAGGGAAAGGAGGAGGGTCTTGGGTTGAGTGGATACTGAATCCCATTAAGCACAATGTTTAGTCCTTGTGAGTGTGGAGACTATGGAAGTACCTGTCCTTGAATGCAAGTGCACGCTTCCAGAAATTTCAAATGAGGCAGCATGGCCAAGGCTGCACCGCATTTGGGGGCCAAGAGAAGATGAATCAGGAGCAAAGGGCAAATAGGTGCCATACAGTCTCCATTATAGTAGTTAGAGTAGGAGAAAAGAATAAATATTTAGTTCAGCCAGTTACTAAGTGAGTGCTGGGGGCTATCTAATCTCGACCATTGACCAAAAGCCAAGCTAGGCTGAAAAGAGAAAGTTTAATTTGCAATCATAGGGAACTGAGAGAAGTCAACAGTCACATCAGCAAATACCGGGTCAGACATTCTCTGGACCAAGACATGGAGAGCAGAAAAGTTGGCAGAAGCATCCAGAGAAAAGCCACAGAATCTGATGCTGCACAGACCATCCTGGCTGAGCCACAGACATTTATTGATCATTTATAGGAGCTTAGCATAATAATGCTGAAAAAAAGGAGGGGGAGAGTCAAGAATGGGATGACAAGATATTCTAAGCCACAGCTCAAAATCGGTAATGAGTAAACAGAAAGAGAAAGGTAAAAGGTGCTAAGAGTCTATCAGTTGCCTGACTCCATTCTGACTCAGGGCAACAGTAAGTACCATAACAGCTCTGCGCGCATCTCTGCAAATCTACACATTTATCTGTCATCACACCTGGCCATATCACATGTCTACCTAAAATTCTGCAGTATTAGCTTGCTACAGTATGGATGTGATTCACATTCTTTACTATTGCTATACTTGACATGTTCATTCATCTAAATTTTTTTCCTCTACTTTGCCAAAATAAGGACACAGTTAAGTTAAGATACATGTAGTATATCTGGGCAAAGAGACGCAGGAAAACACTAATCACATACAAAAGAAACAAGGTGCATATAAAAACAAAACTTTCTTGAGTATAGATCTCATCCCCTGAGATCTATAGTCATTGGTTTATGTAGATCTGAGATTTAATAGCTCACGGTATTAAATCAAACATTAGTTAGGGGGTGGTTTACAAATGTAATCAAAGCCCTAAAACAAATGCCAAGGAAATCATCTGAGTAAACATGATCTTACTGTAAGTCCATTTCAGGCAAGAAAATTTCTATAATTTCACAGACAATAGGTACAAAGGACAAGAAGAATTTGGAGGTACTGGGGTCGGCCTGGAGCTGGAGGGTCATGCAGCAAGCTGTATGGTCACCATGTGCAACACAGAGTGGAGCTGACTGACAGCGAGTAAACAGAGACTTCAAGCCAACAACCACAAGGAAGTTAATTCTTCCAACAGCTAGGGTGCTTGGAAGAAGACCATGGATCTCAAATGAGATCCAGAACAGAAGAATCTACTCATGCTGTGCTTATACTTTTAACCCAGTAGAAAGGTGAGGTAGCATTGGGTATTACTTGGTTTTTTTGTGTATGTGCAGTGTACATGCATGTGGTACAGGCACATGACTGCATGATGTACATGCCCATGTATGAGCAAGCCAAAGGAGAATGTGTCTTCCTCTGTCACTGTCCACCATGAGACAGAATGTGTCACTGAACTGTAGGCTTACCTTCTCCACTAGGCTGATTGGACAAGGACCTACTGGGATCTGTCTGTGTTTCTGTCCCTTCCTCCTCTGTGTTGGTATTACAGACACACCAAGCTTTCAGCTGCTAGGGATTTGAACTCTGGTTTTCATGCTTGCATGCCAAGTTCCCTTACCACCGAATGAGCTCTCTGGCCTCCATCACATTCTTTTTTAAAAATGTTAAATTGTGGCTACATGAGAAGAAAACACTTATATTTGAAAATCCAGCCTTTCCTAAATCTCAGGTTAGTGAGTATGAAGTAAGCATCCCTTTCTTCATTCTCCAGAGTTCCATCATGAGGCTTTTGATCTGCTCAGATGGCTATAGTATGAAGGGGATACCTTTGCGCCATTATATACAGGGCAAGAGTGTGTTCTATCTCCAACTCCCACACAGAGTTGCAAGTCTGATTTCATAAAATATTGATACATGAATTCTTTCTCAAATAGAAAGGACTAAAAGTATTGAGATCATCTTTTGATCAGCTCGGACTGGGTGAAACGTGATAACAAGAAAACTTGGTGTGGCTGACATGAAGAATAAGTGAACAACTTCCTTAACTAGTAAATAAATGTCATCTATGCTTGCTCCAAAATCGACACATGTACAACTCCATGAACAGAGCTTGAAAGCGTTAAACTCCACCAATGTTCAAAGCACTCACAGAAGATGGGTGAATGCTCAGGGACTTCCGTCACAGTCTCTCAACCAATAACACAAATGGAAGACCCACATTCTCTATTACAAGAGAATTGTGCAAATGGTGACATTTGACCTGTGGCATTGTCCTCTAAATACACATAGCCAGAGTCAAGAAAACCCTTTGCCAAGTTAGGCTTTCTGGTCCCTTGCCCAGTTACTGGGCCTTGCTTGTTATAGAAAATTTATTACCATAAAAATGAACAAACTGTAAAACTCAGACTTTTAGTGTTGAAAAATTAATTTGACCTTTGGCCCTCCCTGCATAGCATCTGCAGAGAACTTCTTTACACACTTTATCACAGTGCTTGGGGTTAAATATGTGTACTCAGGAGATTACTAGTTGTGTTAGAGCCTTTTCAAGAGGGAGGCTCTTAGAACCATGAGCCCATCTATACTTCCAAAAGGACACATCAAGAGAAGATTGTACATCACCCACCCCATTGTCAGGAATGGCTTCCTATTGGAGGCAACATTAGGGATTGAAGAAGAACTGTTCATACACCAGGCAGGAGAATGTACAACAGCCAAATCAGGGGATGCAGACTGTGAAGAGGGAAATGAGAGTTAGCTTGAATGGTCCCCAGTACTGAAAGAAAACTAGCAATGAATTTAGTGAGTTGTAGGAAAGTAATGCTAGAGATGGCATAGGAAAGGCAGTCTAACTCAAAGACTGGGTTTGACCGCTAAAGGGGCTGGGCTTAAGCCCTGAAGAGCCTTACCCTGGACATGGCATGGCCATTTGCATTGCTGAATGATATCTGTGCGAGAAGTGCTTGGAGAATAAATTGGAAAGACCAAGATAAAACCCCAGTTTTGGCTTGTCTGGGCCAGAAACTTTCATAAAGAAAAAAAATAAAGTTGGTAGGTGGAACTATCTCTTAGCTTTTGGACATGTTTTATTGTGGTTATCTGCCATATGTGTGCAGACATGTCCTGCCTCTATTACTTAGGAGCTAAAAGATAGGTGGGGGTCAGACTGTGGACATGTTGTGTTTGGAGTGCTGTACTCACAGGTTTACCGGGGAAGAGGATACAGTATTATTTCCTTTATACATCTGATGCCAACTAATCTTTTGTTTTAAATGAAGCCATTTACACACTCGTTCATCCAGCATCCAAAGTTTAATGAGATTCTGCTCTGACGGGCATTATTTAGGCAGCAAGGGTGATAGGATGCAAGGTGAACAAACTTCCAATCTTGTGACTTTAATGAACAAAGAGTTAATGACAACTAACAAAGCACCGAGCAAGGAAATATTAGAAAAACTGAATATTAGAGAGTGATGAATGCTGCACAGAAAAAAAAACAGAGTAGTTAAACCTATCAGTAATTGTCAAGGTGATTGCAGCTCCCTGTCTGACAGTCTAGCTTGTGTTTAGTTATCTTCTATCACTGTGATGAAATATTTGACAGAATGCCCTAAGGGGTAAAAGGTTTATTTTATCTCACAGTCTCAGACACTTTTCTCCAATATGACAGATAAGCTACAGCAACAGGCAGGGACATATGGTGGTGGACCAGGAAATAGAAACTGAGCGAGACAGAAGCAACAGCATCTTGTTCTGACCCAGTGACCAACTTGCTCCAGGGCCCGCCACCCAAAGACTCCATATCAATCGAAAGAGAACACAGTTGCGGAGTGATCAATAAAAATGTGAGCCTGCAGGGGAAAGTTCAGATCCAAACTATAAACTCAGAGAAAGATTTCTGAGCTGATGATATTTGAGTGAAGATCCATGGAGGCAAGGACTGGGGGGTAAGTTGAGGTCACATGGAAGAGGGAACAATGTGAAGACTCTGCCTACAAGGGACAGTCAAGAAATTATAGGTCAATGGATAGATGAATAAGGGGAGGTGAGAATCAAATGGGTGGGTCACCATGGAAGGGCTTGAGGAGAGGGCTAGTAGATCTGTGTGCGGTGGAAGTTCACCACGGTATTCCAAAGTGGTGATGGAGCCAATGTTCATTTCAGTCTTACAGGTATCCATAGTTAGTGATGATGACTCTAAAAGATTATATTTGTATTTATTACCATTATCATTAATTAGTACTAGTATTAATTCATCTATTCAGGTGTCCACCTATATGTTATAGTGTGTGTAATCTATGCCAAGCATTGTGATAAAATGCTGGAACCATAGATGTTGCCAGAACAAAGCCTCTTCCTTCAGTAGTTTGCGGGATTCAAAGTATCTCTCTGAAGCCAGTGACATGATTCATTGGTTAAAAGCACTTACCAAACAGACCGGATGACCTGAACCCAGGCTGGGGTTGGAGGTGGGACGGCTGATGCAACAGTTCACATCTGAAATCTCTGCACTCCCACAGTGAGATGGGGGTGCAGACAAAAACATGACCTGGAAGATTCGGGGACAGCTATTCCAGAATGCACAGAATTGCATCAGGAACTAGAGATCCTGCGTCAACAGAGGAAGGAGAACTCAATCCAGAAGGATACCCTCTGACCTTCACCCTCTCCTGCACACATTACACACAGAACAAATAAAAATCCGATCCACTTCCTATTCCATATTTTATCTTATACACAAGTGTTAGAATTAGCTATATACCATGACTATTGACATATTATTCTCATCTCAACCAGACCCCTATTTGACCAGCATATATTACTGTTTGGTTTTATTTCCCTATCCCATTATCGTCTTCCTTTCCCTAATATTTTTATGTATGTATTTTTGTTTTGATAGATTTTAAATGCTTGCTCCAATTTCATGGTAGCTTTCTCTTTCTTCCAAAATATACATCCCAAGCCCACCAGAGATAGTTTAATTCATTAAATTTTGTATGGGAGCCAAGAATCTGTACTTGAGGTGACTATATCCTTATGGCTGCTGCTACTTCATTTGAGAACTTTTCACAGTGGGAAATCTCAGTGTTCACACAGCTTGGAGATTGACTCATGTGACAAGGAATTCCTGGTTTGTAACAATTACCAGTTTCCCTTGTGTGAGTATGATCACGTGATCAATTTCAAGTTAACAATATCTCAGCGACCAGGCTGCAAAAATCACAAATGTTTAATGATTTGTTGGAGCTAGGTCAAGCACTATACAGTTTAGACATTCATTCCTACTTGATTAAGTACCAGGAAAGAAGAATTAAGTTAGGACATCCAAGTTCCATGTGTAATTCTTCTTGGGTAACAAGAACTTTGAAGGTCCTTTCATGAAGACCAACATAGAGAAGTGTTCTAGAAACCTTGATATGTTAAGCTTGGGGTGAGCGATTTTATCATTTTTTGTTGTGGTCATCATGAGTTTGTTTTAGTTTTCAAAAACATTTTATGATTTTTTGTTATGCAGTTAGTTAGGAAACATTATTGGGATACATTCTGTGCACACATTTTAAGATAAGGGTTCTAATCTTAATTGCTAATTTGGAGCCAAAATAGAGGATGAAATATAGGATTTTATATACTGTCTTAGAAATGTTTACAGGCATTGGGTCACACTGCTGACTGGAGCAGATGTCTAGTGTTGATGAGCAAAGAGCAGAGCTTGGAGGACAATGGGTCTTGGATACAGAGATGCCTGGACTCAGTGAGGCCCTAAAGAGAGAAGCAGAACCAACGGGGAAGACAATCCAACAGTATCTTCTTTCAAACCACACAGTTTCCTTACGGCTTCTGACATCCTAAAGATGGAGAATGCTCAGTGAGCATAAGTGCTTATCATTCAAATTCCCAAACTTACCTAAGAACTGGAAACATGTCTTGAGCTTCCGCAACCCCAGCTCTCTCTCCTAAAGTGAGATGGGAGGTGAAGACAGGAGTTCCCAAGTAGCTTCTAAGTCAGCTAGGACAGTGCATATGAGAGAGGGAGAGAGGGGAAGGGAGAGAGGGAGGAAGAGAGAGAGAGGGACAGAGGGACAGAGGTGGGGGAGAAAGAGCCTGATTTGAAAAAGAGAGACAGCAACAAGAGAGAGCTATGCCACAGTCTGTGGGTGGAAAGTAGAGAACAAGTTCATGTGTCAAATTTTGCATTCTACCTTGTTCAAATCAGACTCTCTCTCTTACACACACACAGAGCACAAAGATCTATAGACATCCTTCTATTTAATTTTATTTTTAAATGTTTCCTTGTGTGGCATATGCATGTGCCTATGTTTGTGTTTGCCTGCATGTATGCACATGCCTGTGTGTGTGTTTGCTTGTATGCATGTGCCTGTGTGTGCTCTCTGCACCTTAAATTTTGAGATAAGGTCTCTGAAAAACTATAGCTCATTGGATGTGCTTGCCCTTAGCCCAGGAATCCTGCCTCTACCTACCCCCTGTTAGAACTACAAGCAGGCATAACTATGCCTGGCTTTTTATGTGCATTCTGGGAACCTGAAATCAGTATCTCATGCTGGTACTTACAGAAACTACTCTCCTGACCCTGTCTTCTCCTCAGTGGCTATGGTAATCTCACTTAAACATTTTACATGCATGCTTTTCTTTAATTCCTCAAATAACCGGAGCTACTGTGAGAAAAATTAGACGTAGAGAAGATCAGTAACATATCCAAGCCCATGTGAAGTGGCACACAGTGGCATAGCTTCAGCCCGAACATCTTGTTCCCAGAGTGCTCCTTTCTCAGGACCATTGCACCCTGCTTCCCTCGGCTCAGCACAGTAGCTGTTGCATCGATGCTAAGTAAAAGGAATGAATTGTGGTTCCACTTCCAGGAGGAGAAGTTGATTGAGGAGCAGACAGGTTTTTAGAGCTTTTAATGTTGTGTGTGTGGGGGGGACTGTATATGAAGCCACATCCTAATTTTCTAAAATCTTAAAAGTTTAATTCTTTCTTGGAAAACTGCAGAGAGGAAGAAGAAAGTGTATGAGACTAAGGTAATTGTCCTTTTGTACTGTTACACTTGTCATGGTGCCAACATCCACAATTTTACCCTAGGGATGAAATTAAAATGCCAGATCTTCATGATTATGAGATGATTACAGAGTAAAGACAGAGAGAATCATAATGCAGGAAGGAACCTGCTCCATACCTTCCCACCTAGTGAAGACAACCAGGATGCTTCCCATTTGTCCCCCTCCCCAAGACTTACTACATAAGTATCTTTTTTTATTCTTGCTCTGTCGACTTTTTATCTCCTGGTAATTGGACAGCCCTGTTGGGTTGTTATATGAGTTCTGTTGGGAAGGAATTCTTGTGCATGCATTAGCATCATTCAAAAGGCAGTTTATCCCAGCCGGACGAAAAATGGAAAAACTAGGAGAGTGTCCTGTGAAAGATCAGCTGCTTTGGCTGCACTGTGCTTTGGATAAAGATTCTCACTGCTACTGAGGAACCTTACTGATTAAAACACCCAGCGGGAAAACTTTAGCGTATCGAAAGATAAAGCCTCCATGATACACACCAGCATTGTTTCCCTACCGCCCCGGCTTACTCATTTGTTCATGGGATATAAAAGAGAAAGTAATAATGGCACTAAAGCAGGTTCCGATTTCATCAGTTTAATCTAGAGACATTGTTTACAGTTGCAAAGAAAAGCTGGAGATAAAAGGATCACAGATGTGGTATCCATCCCTAGGCTGCTCGCCTTTCCAGTGAGATGCAGACAGATCTGTGAAGAATATTTCAAAAAGCCAGCCTGAGACCCAGGGTACCCACCTGGGGCTGGCTGTGATTAGACCCTGGCTGACCACAGTTCAAGCAGATGAAAAGGATGAGCGTGGTCTGATAGAGTCCTACCCTGATTTTCCCTCTGGGGCTGGTGGGAGGGGACAAGCCCATTTGTCCTGTCTTACAAGCGCAACATCTCTCCTTTTTAAAAGGAAGAGCTTGCCACATGCCATATGCCCTACTATTCGTCAAGCAGTGGAAAGAACTCAATACAGACTAAGAAGTACAATGCCCAAAGGGACTCCATCAATCCTGTGTTACCACAACGTCCTCGCTCCCCAGTTGTTTATATTGATTTATCTTTTGCTCAGGTAGACTGACTTAGAGTAATTTTCTCAGCAAGAGACTGCGGATTGCCTGTGTTCTGAGCCCTTGTCTGCCTGACACTCTGTTCCCTTGCCTCATACAGGATCACCTGAAATAGAATTGGGGAGCCATCATCATTTTCCCTCAAGCTCTATAGTTTCTGATTCTTTAGATGCTTAAGCTGATGTCAGTATATGAATATTCCATGGCTTGGAATCTTTTTTCAGTCAATCTGCCTTTCTCTCTGACTTCTATTGATGGCTTATCCTTTAGATGCTGATGGCCAACACACTGCCTGGAGACATTTTGGTCTTTAAGTTTTTTATTCATCTTCTTCAGGATGGATGAGCTCTTTTACTTAGCAGCTTAAGTTTTTTGCTTTGTCCAGATATTTTTCCTTCTGTTACTTTGTTGCTTTATGCATTATTTCAGATCTGTCTCTTCTTTTTCTCAGATTCTCAATTGTCTCACACATATGTGTGTGTATATGTATAGGGACACAGATAGACCACATATATGTATGTGTTCTGTGCTTCTTTAGGCTTCTCATTATTTGCTTCTATGTTTTAAAGTTATTTTCACTTCTCTGTCAAATTTCTATAAACTTCTGTCTTCTGATACAGATATTTTAAGTGCTTTATCATGAATCTGTAATTTAAAAATCAAGACAAAATATTTTTCTAATCTTGATCATTTCAGTTCATCCTTATCTATTGGCTTGCATATACGTGGTAGAGAATATTACTCTTAAATATACTGAGCTATTTTGGAGTTTTTCCTCTGATTTCTGAGGATTGGCAAAGCCTTAGGGCACCTTAGAAAACTCATCAGAAGAAGAAAGAGAAGGAGGACGAGAAGGAGGGTAAGAGGAGGAGGAGGAGGAGGAGAAATGACATAATGCTTTCTTTTCCTAAGAAAAGAAGACATCATTTGGCCACATATTTTTAGTTGACCTAAACTTCTTTACATAAACTTTATGCCTATCATACTATGGAATGCTTGGTGTCCTAGAGAAAAGTCTGCTTTCTTCTGTGTGTATCTCCATGAGGATAAATCTATGGCCAACATAGATCTGGATGCTGCCCAAAGCCACTCCTTTGACTTCCAAATAGAGGATACACTCAACTTCCAATGCCCTATCCAACAATGATGGGACCATGGCTGACGGGAATTATCTCAGATTTGTCAGGAACGAACACACATTTGCTAATGATCCATTTCCTTCCCCTTCATGTGTCCCTGCAGCGGAAGAAGGCAGAACAGAGAGAGACCCTTGGCTCAATTTAGCCCTTTACTCCTCCTTCCTTTCCCAAATACCCTGTTTTCTTACACAGGTTTCATTCTTGATTCTTGAATTCCAATCAAGTTTTAGGGGAAGGGGAAATACAATTTCTTGCAGATTTTGTTGGCAAAAAACACCTGATGCTATCTCCCATTGTTCTCCCCATCATCCGGTTTGGACTTGATTGAGGGTAAGGATAAAAGTATGCATCAAGTTGTAGTCTGTATCCTTTGAACCACTCTAAATGTTGACTTAATTTATACTAATATAGGTTGCAAAAATCCTGCCTGAGTGCAGAAATTTGGAGCTATTAAATTTAGAGCTACCAAAAGCAAAAACACGAGTGAAAACAAAACAAAGATCTAACATGGGGATGAGTGAGGTCCTCAATTCATTGATTATGCTTATAGGGATCTATAAAAGTGGAAGAAAGGAAATCAATGAAAAGAGAAACAGTTTATAGGATACCCCTCCCATACACACAATGACAATCAATGGCTGTGGTCCATTATATGAATGACAGCATAACAGAAGTCAGCCATACACATCGGTTATACAGTTGGTGCTCAATAAATACTTCTGAGAAAGTTAGTCTCCTATTCCCAATGTTTCTGATTTTCTAAATGACTAAAGAAAGATGTGACAAGAGTATATCTGCATAAAGCTGAGATAAGGTGGGCTCTTCTCTGGATTATAAGAAGAGCTTTTTATACTAACTTAGAATTCTAGAATTTTCATATATTTACCAACTAATTAGCAAACAGAAGACAGGCAGCTGGCATGTGGTTCTGACTCGGCTCACTTTCCTCCAATGTCATCAAAGAACAGCACTATTTGTCTAAAGCAAGAACCAATGTCAGAATTTTGTTAGAACAAACTTTTATTTTGGATTTGCTCATTTTTTTCGTTGACAGTATTTTGTTTTGGAAATTACAGCCTGCTTCAATCACCCTGTCACTATAGTTTCCAGTCAATGGGACTTTCTTAGTTTTTGATTTTTGTTTTTATGACTCTGGTCCCTTTGAGGCATATTCATGAAGTATCCCTACAATATCTAAGTGGTAGAACATTTCCCAGTCTGGCTTTTCCTGATTTTTCCTCTTGGTTTGGCTAGAGTTACTGATGCACAGATAGACTATCTGTGCATAACTATCTGCATGGAGTCTGAATGGCATTACTGGTAACACCGCTATAACAGTGCCTGTCCGCATTCCACACCAACTAGAATAGATGATGCACTTCTTTTATTTATTTTGTTATAATTTCATTTTATGATATTTTGTACATCACACTAGGAAATAGTACTTTACTGTGGAATGAGAGATTAGTGGCACATAAGTTCTTATGTTTACCAACTAATTCAAGCCTTGAGGAATTCAAGGACTTTACAATGGCTGTGTGGAGTCTGATCAATTCAACTTCTCCATGAGCTCTTTCCATGGGAACATTATCTGAGAGCCACACCAAAAGGACACTGTCTTCAACAGTCGGCAAACCACCCTCATCTGTACCTCTTGCATTCCCTTTGCTTTATGCTTTAAAACAGACCTTCCCTCCACCCACAAAGCTCTCCCGTATCTGTTTTAGCCTCTAGTTATATTTTATCTAAGTCTACGTCCTAAATGAACTAAATAAAGGATAAAGGGAGGGGGCTTACAGAGTGGGTGATAGCAGAAAGTAAAGCAGCCCTCATGAGAGTCTGATCTCTGAATGAAGTGTTCGCTACATCACCAGATGCTTCCCAGTGTGGACGTGACAGCTCTGTTAGCGTATCTCTTAGATGTAATGATGCTAAAGGAGGAACTGCAACGGCGCCCATCTCAGCTGCTCTAGAGCACATTCATGTTTATTATCACAGTGCTGTTAAGTCTACCTTACAAGAGTTGAATGTAGAGACTTAGGTGTTAAAATTTAAATTTGTTATATATTTAAAAATATGCCTTGGTTAATCACATCATCAGAAGAGTACATTGGATTTTTTTTTAAAAAGAAAAATCTAGGAACAGGAGTCTAAGTGTTTGCTTAAATATTGCCTGCACCTGCATTCCACACATGACTGGGTCCGTCCGCTGTGGAGGAGCTTCATTGGGACTTTCCTTGTCTGGGGGACAATTTTCATCCTAGATTTGGGGAAGGTAGATCTTAATTTAAAGGGACCTTAACTTCTTGATCACTTAGGCAAAAGATCATTTAGAAGCAAATGATTTTGCAGTTATTAAAAAATAAATCAATGTATAACTTATAAACTAGGATAAACTTGCCAAGGTTTGAGTTGATGGTTTGAACAATGAAGTTGCTGAAAGGTGTCATAAAACAAAACAGAAACAGAAAGATTGGTTCAGAAGGAGAAGAAGAATTCTGAGGAGCGAGCCAGGAGACATAATTGGAACTATTGGATTAACAGGAAGGAATAAGGAAACATATAGGAAAAGTAATAATTTAAGATGAACATAACATAATTTCGTTGAACTACAGGAAAATAAATTTAGATTTCATTTTCTTGATGAGTATAAGAAAAACTACTAGAAAAATACGAAACTTTTGAAATTCGTGAATCCTAAGCCACATAAAATCCTTCAAAGTTTCTGTTTAGATAATTGATTATTTATGATTATCTGTTAAAGACACTTGTTGCTTTTGCAAAGGATCGGAGTTCAATTCCCATCATCTCTGTCCTGCAGCTCATAACCTACCTGTAGTTTCAGCTCTGGAAGAATTGATGTCCTCCTCTGGCCTCTATTGGCAACTACACACACTTGATCATGATAAGAGAAACACACACGCATGCGTGCACACACTCCTCTAAAAATAAAATAAACAATTGATTGTTTACATAGATAGATAAAACCGTGAAATAACAGGTTTCTCTGCAATATGAGGATGTTCTTTAACCAAACCTATGGAGTCTTAAGGGGAAAGTACTTCATGTTCAGTAGCCCTCATATGCACAAAATATTCTGTACTACTGGTGAAGCAATGAGTCTGGAAAGCCATAAAAGAAAAATTATGAGCATGATCAACTAAATATCTTATCTCTGTGTTCAAAATTTCAATGCAATAAGAGCAGAGATATTAATATATAGAAAATAAAGTAGGTAAAATAATGATTAAATAGTAAATACATATTTATGAAAAGATGAGTCTATTTGTGCCTATAAACACATGCCATGCATATGAATATATAATTAGATGCTGCTGCTGTGAGCTTGTAACTGAGTGTTAAAGAAGTCTTCTTGGATGAGAATGCACATATAACAAGGGACAACCTTTGAACAGACTGAGCCCCCAAACAAAGCATAAAAAAACCTCAACAAATTCCTCCAAATCTCACTCAACAAAATTTAGCATTGGGCATATGGGATAGAGTGACTGAACAACAAAATACAGCAATAGTCTACAGTAACAGTAGATTTGTAAAAAAAAGTGCTATAAAATGCAAATTTGTGCTACAATTTTGTTAATGGAACACAAAATGTTTCACGTCTGTACTCAAACTATGTAAAAACACAGTGAAAAGTGTTCTGTTCATCACTGAAATTCTCTAATCAAAGAAAGTCTTAGGAGGGTACAGGCTAAACCAGAATCATGGCTTCCTGCGAATGAGAACATTCAAATGGAGGACAGGAGCCACTTCTAAATCACACTCTCTCCAAATCTCTGTTTGGAAAAGTTTGCAGCTTGCAATTCCAAAACCTCCCTCAGAGGAAAACCAAAACTACTAGGAGGCATTCACCCCCGGTATATGTCTCTGTGTGTGTGTGTCAATGGAGAAATATAGTTTGATTTTTACAGAAGGGGTAATAATGATTAGACTTCAAACTTATTCAGTCTGAGAAATGACCAAGAAGAGGATAACCAGAAGAGAATAAAGTAAATTTGCATTATTTCATATTATGTGTTAAATACAAATCTAATGGATGGTTAGAAAATACGTGAAGACCAAGAAAATTTAAGGCAATGTGCATATAAGAAGATAAAAAGGCTGTGAAAGGTGACCACCTATAAAAGAGACAGGTAAATTATATATGTGTGCATATTATAGGTGTGTATGCATTCTTATGCAAAGATTATTGCACCAAAATGTGAAACACAATAACTTTTCAATTATTTAGAAAATAAAAATTCATGTGGATCAAGTTTGGAATATTTTAATGACATGATCCTATACACAATGTAATAGATTTATGTAGAATTGATACTTTTAAATTGAATGTAAATCATCTTTATGTGGGCTACTACAAAAATAAGTGATGTGCTTAACCTCGGAATTCTAATACATTTTCAAAGAAGAACTTTTGTAGGGCTCATCTCTTTATTGTATCATAGGTGCACCATCCCAAGATAGTCTGTGTGCTGGTTTGTCATCCTCCTATATTTTCAGTTTTGAAAAATATAATACAATATAATATTTTATGCTTACTTAGAGTTATCTCTTCACCTGTGGCAGGTGAGACACCCTACAAAGGTCATGTGTCAGTCACCCTTAGTTTCCTAGATCTTCATGTGAATTTTGTCACTTTCCCGCTGTGACCAGGTGTGTTACTTAGATCTGTTTAAGGCTTAGCATCCACATCCTTATCTAAGACAGAGAAATAATTTTATGCATATATAGATCAAATGGAATATTTAACGAAAATAAAATGCTTAACAGAGTAACCTGACCCAAAGTTTCAACCTGATAAGCATCAACCAGTAATAACGATGTCTTTTATATGGGGCCCATGCACCAGAGAATGAAAAGCTTCATGGTTTAGAGCTAGCTACAAAAATCACATTATACCTTTCTTCTGGACCTCCACATTTTCTCCCTTGTTAGCATGGGCCCTCATTGCTGGAAACAACTCCACACAAAACCTCACAGCTCAAGCTGTTCATGGCTGCATCCCCTGAGCCTGGTTCAGCTGCCTGACTCCCCTTTCTGAAGGAGAGAAGTCCCTGCCTTCTGGCCTTCTTTTGCTTACTAGCCTTGAGCTGCTGCACCATTGTTTTCTCTTTGCAATAGTTGCACTGGAAATTTTGTGACTTGCAGGTCACTTTTAACCAATAGATTGCAGTAAGTCTGAGCCCTCTGGAGCTGCTCCCCATAGTGCTTGCCTACGCACTATGATGACAGTGATTTCTCCACTGAAGAAGGTACCATTAAGCTCATCGTGATGCCCTCCTCCAGCCACCTTAGGTAGAGGGTCTTTGAGCTGGCAGTCAGCCGGAGACATATACGGTGAGGTGATACACAGTTGTAGGAGAAGTATGTGAATTCTCCAGTGGCTACCACTCACCGAGAAGGCCCTAGCTTTACCAGACAATGCTCTATTTCACATGGGGTGCTGTGACTCACCAGCATGGCTTTGTCTGTGGAGCAAGAACTGTGATGAACAGGGCAAGAAAATGTCATCGGGACAGGCACTGTGAGTCTCTGTTTACCTCACATCTGCCTCAGTCAAGCCTAACTCTGCTCATTGCCTCGCACACTCTTGAGAAAACAGTTTCAGGCATATATCCAATAAAGTCCATTCTGTGTTCTTTCTGGAGGATAATCAACTTATATATAAAGTCATATGTATTTATTTTACACAACATGCAGTTTTGAAGTATATTTACTCTGTGGATACTTCACTACTGGGTGTGTATCCAAAGGGAAAAAAAATCAACATGCTTAAGGGACAGCTGCACCCTCATGCTTACTGCAGAAGGTTCACAATAGCTAGGCTATGCAGTCAGCACGTGTCCACCAGTAGAAGAAGAGGTGATATGTGATGAATATGTGAACAATGGACTACTATACAC
>CM053766.1:134192959-134203038 GCA_028658305.1 Pachyuromys duprasi | reverse complement strand
AAAAAAAAAAAGTAATGTCACAGAAGGTTTATTAGGGATTGCCAAAACCTGGAAACAATGCAAATGTCTTTCAACAGCAGAGTTGCAAACTCTGCTACATTTGTTCAAAGGAATTCTATTTAGCAGAGAAATCAAATTGACTAATACAAATAGAAACTGGATGAGTCTTAAGGACACGATGCTGGATGTCTTAGGTAGGGTTTTCATTGCTGTGAAGAGACACCATGACCATGGCAATTCTTATAAAGGAAAACATCTAATTGAGGCTGGCTTACAGTTTTAGAAGTTTAGTCCATTATTTTTTTGCCAGAGGCATGGTGGTGCACAGGCAGTCATGGTACTAGAGGATCTAGCAGTAGAAGGAGACTGTGAGCCACACTGGGCATAGCTTGAGCGTAGAGGGCCTCAAAGACCCCACAGTGACATACTTCCTCCAACAAGGCCACACCTACCCCAGCAAGGCCATAGCTCCCAAGAGTACACTCCCTATGGGCCCAGCATTCATACACGAGTCTACTCTAACCACCACACAGTGAAAGACTTGCACTCAAATAACTTCACACTTTGTCATTCACTGCCATGAGAAAGACAACAACGGCAGAGAGAGAAGACAGACCAGAATTTGCCAAGAGGTGAGTGTGTGGTTAGAGGAGTTGTTGCTATGCGGCAGTTTGGGAAATGGTAGGATGCCTCTGCATTTGCTAAAAGTCACAGAGATGCACCATACATAACTTTTCTGTATGTAATACTCCATTTCATTTAATAAGAAGGTAATGCAGGAAGAAGGGGCATTTTGGACACAGTCCGAGCTCTTCCTCATCACCGGTGATCCAACGAGAATCGCCATGTTGGTTCCACGCACCCTACCTCCTCCTGAAGCACCTGGTGGCAAAGCCAATCACTCACTCCCAGCCCCCTCAGAAGTTCAGTGTCAGAAGCTAAAGGCCCAAATTGTTTTGCACTGGTGGGGGTAAGTGGAGGGAGTAGCCCAGAGTCACTGATCAAGTCTGTCTAGAACATGAATCTGACTATTTGACTGACATAAATTTTATTGGGCTTTTTTAATATTAACTGACCCAGTAGACCAATGACTAGGTTTCAATAAAAGTAATGCCTATCAAAAGGATGACATTATTTAATTTTAAAACAGAATTAACCATCCACCTTCCCTTGGACTCTTTCTTCCCCCATGCACATTACTTCATTATTGTATTTAATAAAATGTGTTTTAATTATTTGTTTCTATCTAAGTCTTCTCCACAAGGACTTTGGGTTCCTGGGGTCAGGGACTTCAGCTTACTGGTATTTTCACAGCAAGTGCGCAGAGCGGTGAGTGCCTGATGACTTCGTTGAACAATGAATGGATGAACACAGCCAGGATGCACATGTCTCTCTGCTTCCCTTCCTCTTCTGTGCGTTGTCCTACACTTAATGTTTCACCTATTGAAACCCTCCGGTCATTCCTTTGGTGGCACTGCCTCTCTCACGGCAAGGCCCACTCTCCCTCAGCACCTGCAGCTCCATGTTGTGTGCCAGACACAATTTCCTTTGTGAAACACTCACTCAGCCACACCTTGTCAGATGGATGTCCACCCGTGGTTTCCAGTCAGACTCCTTGCTCCGTCTTTTTGAACTTAACCATTCCTTGCCCTTCCTACATCACTGATCTCACGTCTCACCACTCAGTGCTGGTCCAATTCATCGCTGACTCCTGGTTTTCTTTCGGTGTACTATATATGTTTAGCTGGGTCTAGCTTAGAATGCCCATCACTGTGATCTTCTCCCCATTATTCTCAGGGGATCTTTGCAACCATGGTCTTTCCTGGGAGAGGTCTTTCCTCAGCCACAATTTCACTTTTCTCTTTATCACTCCTGATTGTCACCTCTGAAAGGCATTCATCTTAATGAGATGTTGACACGGTACAGGGTATACAATATAACAATCCTGTCCCCTCTCTTGGGGCATGTACTGTGAAGGAAGAGGGATGCCACCTGTCCCTAGTTTCCCTGTAATCACAAACTATCAGTGGACACTTATTTGGGGATGGAGAAGTTTATGAATGGATCCCTGAATGACAGATTTTTTTTTCTGAAGCATGAGGACAGCCATTATTTTCTAACCAAAAACCCAATCAGCCTTATCCACAGTGATCCTGTCCACTCTTTATTATGCTGAGATATGTTATGGACACTTGCCTTTAAATGCTGTGTGTTAGTTGATCAACTTCATTGGAAATGGAACAGAGAATCCAACACATTATCAAGCAGGGGAGGGAGGGACAAATAGTTTGTGGCATAGTTTATAACCCTCTTAGCTATGCCTGATGGGTACAGCCTCCAGTTTCCAGTAGAAAGTAAATAGAAGCAACTGCTTTTTTTGTTGGTTTTACTTTGTTTTGTGTGTTGGTTGGTTGGTTGGTGGTTTTCCAAGACAGAGTTTCTCTGTTTAGCTTTGGCTGTCCTGGATTTGCTTTGTAGACCAGGCTGGACTAGAACCCAGAGAAATCCTCCTGCCTCTGCCTCCCGTGTGATGGGGTTCAGCATGTACCATCACACTGGCTGTTTTGTTTTATTTTTACTAGCTTGTCCAGGGTACAGTATCTTTGTTCCCTTCAGAAATGGCTGTGTAGGCTCTTGCTTCATTGTGCCTGTCTTGAAGGCTTAGCGATAATCAAACTCAGGAGCAAACTGAGTAAACTGTCTTCTAGTTATAACTAGTAATCTGCCTTTAGGAGGACTCTGTCCTATGTATAGGTAGCAATAATAACATTAAATATTAAGAATCAAAACAGACCTTAAAAAGTTATACTCAGTATTTAAACAAGAACCACAGGCACATTTAACCTAAACTATAGCTATACCCAGGTAAATTAGGAAGTGTAGGCTCTCTCTAGAGCCAAAGCCACACTGAGTAGGTGACCAGCTATTGGATGTTTCCAAATAGTCTGTGGACACTGGCAGGCTACTTAATCTCTCTGTCTGTCTGATTATCTGTGTCTATCACCAGGGCTGCTCTCCAGGGCAGGTGAGGTGAGGTTTTCACCAGCAAATGGATACAAAGAACTTTGCATGGTGACTTCACATACTGAGTACTTAGCTCCTGGTATATCTTCCTAAAGGTAACTGTAAGTAGGGGAGTGAAAAGATTCATTCTCTCTGTCTGGCTCTGTCTCTCTAACATTTTTTTTTTTACCCAGATAGTAACCCAATCCCTTGAGGAATCAATTACTGAGAATTACAATAGACAATTTCTGTTCCACACCACACCTACCCTGGTCTTTCCCCAGATGTTTAGGATGGCAGGGTGTATGCGGGACCGGAACTTTTTTGCCACATCTGCAACAACTGGCATTCAAGCCAGCATTGCAGCTTTGCAGTTGGGAGGCATCCCTCGTACAGCTCTTCAGGAAGTAAACAAATTCCACCCACTCTGACTTCCCTCTGGTCTCCATCTGGGGACTCACACCCACACCCTAAAATATCCTGTTTTAACCCTGTGTCAACTGACAGAGTGAAACAGCTAATAAGGATACTGTTCTGTTCCTGGCAGTGACAGAGGCCAAGCTTGAAACTTGCAACTGTGGCTCAAGAAATCCAACTCTGGAAAGCTCGAGCGATTGGTTGGTCTTTCTCAAGGGAAGGATAAATGTACCATTTCCACTCAGCCACCATGATGCTTCTTAACCTGTTAGAAATGGTTCCAGGTTACAAGCACTGTCTTCAAGAGTCTCTAGTGTCGATATTTGACCCTAGCCCTTCCATATAGATTGGTGATAAAGATGTTCACAGAAGTCTGCCTGTTGAAGAGCTCACCAAATCCTGTCCGATTGAGCCTTGCCAATGATGGAGAGCATCTGTGGGTTCCCTCACCACCACTTATACACACTATTGTAACGAAAGAGAATTCAATTGTGTGAATGAACCTGCAGAATCTGCACCTTGAGGATTAGAGTTCTGACTTCATCTGGGTTCACTCTTCCTCTCAAACTTCTTCACCTGATGCTCCTCAGTTCAAAGACTGGCTTCCCCTGGTCCTGGATTAAGCCAAGAGAAATCCTTGGCCCATATGTACCTACTGAGCTCTCATGTGCCCTATATCCCCAGTGACAGTGCACACTCATCACGTCTTATCTAAAGAAGCTGTCATGTCCTCACGGACTCTTTGTTGAAGACACCTACACTCAGCCTCATGCCCTCACACACTCCATGATCTCTTTGGTGGACCCTGAAGCTCTGCCTAATGATGGAAGCAGAATGAAAGGCCTGCGGAATTAAAAAGGATCATAGTACCACACACTCACACACACACACACACACACACACACACACACACACACACCAGGTTTAGAAGTGGCAGCAGATACCTGAGTTTATAGCTTAGTACAGTAGGCCTCCAGTCTTTTAATCACACGCGACAGCTGGGAAAACTTGTTTCTGAATGTACTTTAGCAGCTCCAACTCATAAAGAATTCCACTTTTTGGATTGTTTTAGCCTTCATGGTTGCAAGATGACTGCTGAAGTTTCAGTTATTGTGCCTTGTTTAAAGGTAAGACAAAAATGAAATATGTGGATATTATCAAGATACATCTAATATATGCATGAAAATCTCAGATAATAAATAAAATATCACATTTTACAAAATGAGACGCTTTCAGTTATGTTTGTCCTCATATCATAAAGGCAAGCATTTTGGCAACTTTGATATCTCCTTGATCACATGTCTTCAATTTAAATAGTGTTGTCAAAAGCTGGTTATCATGAGTAGTTCTGCCTGGGCTAGAAACTGCCGAAGGTTGAAAAGGAATTTTGCTACAGTCATTGGCTGCTGTTTCCCAACCTCAGCACCATTATCATTTAAGACTGGAAAATTCTTTGGTACTGAAAGATTTCCTGTAGATTATATGGTCTTTAGAAACATCCCTCAGCTTCAGTCAAATGCCCATAATATTCACCTCCCAATTTGACAAACAAAGATGTCATCCAATATTGTTCAGTGAGCCTTGGTGGAATGGAATTGCTCTTGAATGAGAACACAACATTAAAACAATATTACCCATTAGAAGTACCCAAGGATTAGGTACTTGACTGCCATGAAGAAAAGAGAGATGCCAAAGATGGTAGAACAAGGGACTCCAAGGACCTCTATGTGTGCCATACCTATACAGGTAGCATACAAGTCCATGTCCGTATGTGATTGACTTTGAGGTAAATGATATGAGAGAATGTGAATGTGTGAGCACCACTTGTCCCCAAGACTGATTCTCTCTGTATGAGCACAATATAAGTTGTTTGAGCTGAATTCAGTTCCCATTAGTAAAACTAAGTACAAAACCATACACTGAAAAGTGGGACAAACTAAAATGTTAAAACTTTATAGCAAAGAGAGAAACTTGTGCTGTAAGGCAAGTCATCAAAATGCAAGGTGCCCAAGCCTGAGTGAAGGTGTATGAAGAATCAAAAAAGCTCCAGAAACCCCAGAAGTATAAGAACTAGAAGGGGATAAAAGATTTTCAGTGATGTATTAAGACTGCCACGTATCAACTTAGTAAGGCTGATAACAGCACAAACACAGACTCCTCCAGGCTGGGGTGACATTCAGTGACATCAGGATCATCGATGATAACAAGCACTGTAATGATCTGTATGGATGAGGCAGGAAGAGCTGACGGTTAGTCTCACTTTGAAATCTATATTTCAACAGTAAGTGGCATCTTGTCCGAGGAATTAAGGGCCACAAGACAAAGCTATTCCTCGTATCCGCCCTCACAGGCTGCTAGTGGTTTAGAGGAAAGTGAGCCTCCCCAGAGTTTAGCGTTAGTTAGGCCTGAACGTTGGTAAATAGGAAAACATTTTACATGCCTGATTCTGGGATCTGAGCTGTTTCATGACTCACGATTGCTTGAAAGGAGATTATGAAATCTGATATCAGAATGTTATTACCCAGTGGGTGTTTCCAAGGGGATCAAAGGATAATTCAGAACAAGACAATAAAAAGTGAACTGGATAGACTAGAAAAGGCATGCTTATCCACATTGTTCTTGGTGAAGAATTTCTTCAATCCCTTGTGATATATGTTTGAAGTAAACACTGGAGTATAATGATAATATGTAATTATAATTGTAGGCAATATATTTCATAGTATAATTATGGTAGGTATACTAAGATATTATATTTATTATAATTATAAGTTTCAAATAAATTTTCTGGTTAAAGTAGCATAGGAATATGTGCAGTTAAATACCAAAACATGTATCACACTGTTTATAGTTTCAAATTACACACTTGTGTCTCTCATTAGACTGTACTTTCTACAAAAAATGGTTATTTGTGCTAATTAATTGACTAATTTATGTATGCATGTAGGTGTCAAATATCATGCTGGGTTCTAAGGATATAACCAAAAAAATCACAGGGCAATACAGATCATTATTATTGCCTTAGAAAGATTTATTTTTTTAATTTTTATTTTTATTAATTACAGTTTATTCACTTGGTATCCTCCTGTAGCTCCCTCCTTCTTCCCCTCCTAATCCTCCCCTCCCTCTCCCTTCTCCACCTATGTCCCTCCCCAAGTCTACTGATGGGGAGGTCCTCTTCCCCTTCCTTGTGATCCTATTATATTAGGCCTTATCAGGAGTGGTTGCATTGTCTTCCTCTGTGGCCTGGTAAGACTTGCTCCTCCCTCAGGGGAAGGTGATCAAAGGCCAAACAGTTCATGTCAGAGACCATTCCTGTTCCCATTACTATAGAACCCACTTGGACACTGAACTGCCATGGGTTACATCTATGCATGGGTTCTAGGTTATCTTCATGAATGGTCCTTGGTTGGAGTATCAGTCTCAGAAAAGGCCCCTGTAACCAGATTTTTTGATTCTGTTGCTCTCCTTGTGGAGCTCCTGTCCTCTCCAGATCTTACTTTTTCCCACTTCTTTCATAATATTCCCTGAACTCTGCCCAAAGTTTGTCTGTAAGTCTCAGCATCTTCTCTGATACCCTGCAGAGTAGAGCCTTTCAGAGGCCCTCTGTGGTAGACTCCTGTCCTGTTCCCTGTTTTCTCCCTCTTCTGATATCCATTCTCTTTGCTTTTCTGAATGGGGATTGAGTGTCTTAGCCAGAGTCCTCCTTCTTGATTAGTTAGTTTCTTTGGGTGTACAGATTTTAGTATGTTTATCCTATATTAGAGGTCTAATATCCACTTATGAGTTGAGTATATACCCTGTGTGTTTTTCTGCTTCTGGGATAGCTCACTGAGGATGATCTTTTCCAGTTCCCACCATTTACCTGCAAATTTCATGATTTCTTTGGTTTTTGTTACTGAGTAATATTCCATTGGGTGGACGTACCACAATTTCTGTATCCATTCCTCAACTGAGGGGCATCTGGGTTGCTTCCAGCGTCGCGCTATTACAAATAAAGCTGCTACAAACATGGTTGAGCAAATGTCCATGTTGTATACTTGAGCCTCTTTTGGATGTATGCCTAGAAATGGTATAGCTGGATCTTGAGGAAATGCTATTTCTAACTGTCTGAGAAAGCACCAGATTGATTTACAAAGTGGTTGTACAAGTCAGAGACACATAATATTTTAGTCTACAGAAGGATTAAAGAGATACTTGCTTGCATGTCTGTGACTGAGTGATTTCATTTAAAAGAGAAAAAAAAAACTTGAGGCAATGAAGAAAGAGGAGCATTCTGCCTGTCACGTGTGGGGGGGGGCAAAGATGGTCAGTCCTCCAGGGGAAAGCCATGGAGCAGGAGGGAGATAGAGGTTGGAACAATTCTGCCCATGGCTTTCAACACAGATCTTTCAATGACCCTCAAGCTCTGTCTTGTCCTAACACACGGAGCAGAAAGCAGGTTGTGACTCTCCTACACTCTCTGCTGTGAGAAATAGTACACATCTGTGTAGGATGAAAATTTATGAAGACATCAAGAGTGTCTGTGCATACTCACATCCTACCAGCACAAAATGTTAACGATAGATGTAGCCAGGATCTCCTGGGTACTTGTTGGTACTTCTGACCTTATCAAGAGCTGAGCAGATAAAAACAAAACACAAGTATGACCATTCTCGTTGAAAACTATAGTGAAGATACTGTCATTTTTCAATTGTATGGTTTTGGCTCCTTTGTCAAAATCAAGTGGCCATAGGTATGTGGGTTTATTTCTGGGTCTTTGATTAGATTCCATTGATCAACCAGTCTATTTCCTCACCAGTACCACGTAGTTTTTAGTTGCTGTTGCTCTGTTATATAGCTTGAAATCAAGGATGGAGATACTTCCAGAAGTTCTTTATCATATAGGATTGTTTTAGCGATTCTGGGTTTTTTTGTTTTGGGGTATAAAGTTGAGAATTGTTCTTTGAAGGTCTGTAAAGAATTGCGTTGGTGTTTTTGATAGGGATTGCATTAATCTTTAGATTGTTTTGGTAAGATGGCCATTTTTACTATGTCAGTCCTACCAATGCAAGAGCATGGGACATTTTTCCTCTGAGAGGCTCTACCCAGCAGTGCCTCAAAATAGATGCTAAGACTCACAGCCAAACATTGGGTGATGCTTAGGGAGTCTTGTGGAAAAGTGGGAGGAAAGAGAAAAGGACCTGGAGGTGACAGGAGCTCCACAAGAAGACCAACAGGGCCAACTAACCAGGGCCCAGAGGGGCTTGCTGAGACGGAAGCATCAAAGACCATGCACAAACTGGACCTAGGTCCCCTACAAAGACGTAGCAGACTGGCAGCTTAGGCTTTATATGAGTCCTCTGGTAAGGAAAGTGGGGACTGCGGAGGACATGGTCTCACTTGCCAGCTTTTTGATTATTTCCCGCTGGTAGAACTGTCTTGCCAGGCCACAGGGGAAGAGAACAGGCTCAGTACTGATGCAACTTGATGAGCTGGGGTACATGGGAATAGGAGCCCCCCTTTTCTGAGGAAAATGGGAGGAAGAGGGAGAAAGGGTGAAGCTGGGAGGGGAGGAGGGATGGACTATAACAAGTATGTAAAGTGAACAAAAATCATAATGGAAATAGAAAAAATAAATAAGAATAAAACTACTGTGAGACACAGCATTTAAAAGCACAGACTCAAAGGCTAGATGACCTGCATTCAAACCAGATCTCACCTGTGTACCAGTTAACAAGGTCACAGGCCTCAGTTTCCCCATCTGTAAAATGGATTAACTGAACCACCACCTTCATTACTGATGATTAATGAGTAAATATAAATAAAATGCTTAAATTTTTTTCTGGCATGAAGAAGCGGGATAGAGTTGTCTATAAAAGAAGCTACCATTGGCTTCCTGTCCATATGTATCTGAGCAAATGTGTGAACATGCATCCACTTCTTGATCCTAAGAGATTTTAGCATATTCTGCTCTTGAGTCTCTTTCCTGCCCTATATCAGAAATCTACACTGAGAACAGACTCTTCAATGGAGAAACCAGAGACACAAGCTCCCAGTTTCCTCTTTAGACAGAGAACACATCAACTTGAATGTTCCTTCACTGGAGGGACTTTTAGTTTCTGAACTCTTTTTTTTTTTATGTGTGTGTCCGAGCTCATTTTTATTAATAGAGTCGAGCAAATAAATGACTGGCTTGCAGACCATGCCAAATCACAATGTTAATCCTACTGATATATTTCACTATACTTCATATTTTCTTTTTTATTTTTATTTTTATATCAATCAGAAGTTAGGTACTTTGCATCCCTGGTGTAGCCCCCTCCCTCTTTCCCTCCCACTCTCCCCATCCCTCCCTCATCTCCTCCCTGCCCACTCCAAGTCCACCTACAGGGGAGGATCTCCTCCCCTTCCATCCGACCCCAGTTCATCTTGTCTCCTCAGGGCTGGCTACGATGTCCTCCCCTGGGATCTAGCCAGGCTGTTACTCCCTGGCGTGTATGGGGGAGAGTCAAAGAGCCAGCCATCGAGTTCATGTCTGAAACAGTCCCTGTTCCCCTTACTAGGGTCTTCAGTTGGATACTGAACTACTTTGGGCCACTTCTGAGCGGGGGTTCTAGGACATATCCATACATGGTCCTTGGTTGGAGAAACTGTCCCATAGAAGACCCCTGTGCCCTGCT
>CM053766.1:134138715-134192859 GCA_028658305.1 Pachyuromys duprasi | reverse complement strand
ATGTGGGTCCTCTTAAATTGGGCCAAACTTAGTACTTCCTACCTTAGATGCTGTCTGAGACCAGGCATCGAATAACCCTTTCTTCAGGCATCTATGACCTCCCACCCTGCATGTGGACCATTAGCATCATACAGGGGTCTTGATAGACATAGCTGGGATTTTCTCATTCTGCACTAGAAAGGAAAGCTAGGGGTGCTAGAAGTTTCTAGAACCCCATTTCTCCTCCTCTCCAGTAGACCAACAAGAAGGTCTCATTCACTCTATTACAATCCTGGTGTCCTTCCCATATTATTCCTGGCACATGGCGTGCTTTGTAACAACATGAAACATCCCCGAAAGACCTCGGGTTATGTTTATTTGACTTTCTTTTAAAAAATAAAAAGAAGAAAGCCAGAAAAGAAGCAAGTCTGAAAACAGGATTATTTTCCAGACCAAGTTGAAGGAGGCAGTCTGTGGTGAGGCCAGAGATGGACAGGGCTGGCTTCCAGCTGGAACACACAGGCGATGGTTTCTCTCTGTGACTATAGGAACATTGACTGATTGGTCTGGTGTTGGGCTTGGAACTTCTCCTCTTCCTTTCACAGAAAATGCAGGGGTTTTCTGGGACTTTGAGAACTCCCAGATCTGTGTGGGTTTGGTGATTTTCCTGGCCTGTTTGAATGTACATTCTCCAGGGACTTTCTAAAGCCAGAGAGAATGACTGAAGTAAAAGTTGCTTTAATTTTAAAAGAAAACACTAGACTCTGATGAGTTTTTAAAGAGTCTCTCCATGTAGTTCAGGCTGACCTCAAGTTTGTAGTGATCCCCTGTCTCACCTTCTGAACACCACAACTCCAGGATAAGCCATCCTATCTCCCACCTGACTCAGACAGTGATGGTTCTAGACCTCAAGAAGTAAAGGCAGGATGAGGAAATGGCTCTTATTTTACCAGCAGTTGATGCCAGTCTGTAGGGAAAACTTGCTTATAAGAACAGGTGAGAAATCAGGTTTCCTGAGGACCACAGAGTAGGCAATTATGTCCTTGGAACAAGTCTAAGATGCTCATTAAAAAAAAAGATTAAATGATTTTAACTGGCAAGCATTAGATTTTTAGCTCCTTCAACATAATTCAACACGTGGAGGTTTCACGTGGAGGTAAATAAAAGAACTATTGAGGAGGTTAGTGATGTGAACAATATTCAGAAGAAAAATTTAAGACACATAGGCCAAAGCTGTCTAGTAAATAGGATAAATTCTTTTGGCCAAGGATCCCCAGTGATGAGTTACAGGTTCTGAAAACCAAATGGATTTGGGTCAAATGATAAAATAAAATCAGAGTCCATCAGTTCTGAGAGAAGAAGACATTGTGAGCCAGCGATGGAGACTTTAAATATGAGGTTAAAGCCACATGTGGATTGCATGAAGCCAAACCATATAAATAGAGGCTCAACTTACTGAAACTACTAAGTACTAAATCCATGCCTGCAGGCCTCTGATGGGAGAACTAAAGAACTAAAGCATTCTGATCTCTCATTGGAAGCTACCCCTGTCCTCATCTACAATGTGGTGTTGGAATCTGGAGAAATAGAACACAGGATTTGGTTGACTTTTGTACACAACAGTCCATTCTCAAACTGCTATAGCTATAAACATGACTCTAGCTGAGAGGTTCTTCTGGCTGAGGCTAAGTGGTCTAGAATGGCTTTTTCACACATCTAATTGGTAAATTCAGAGTCAGCTGAAGAAGCTGAAATGCCTAAGTTAGCTGTGTGTCTTTCTTTGTTTAATGGACTAACCACTAACACATAATGTTGGTCCCTAAGTTCTTGAGAATGATTGCAGAGGGCCATCTCAGTGTGTACTCACTTTCTGAGCATCAGCTTGGATATCACTGGTCAAAGAGAATCATAAGGACAATTTAGGGATAATGCAGGAAGACAAAGAACTGCCAAGGCCATGGCCAAAGGGAAGAAAATAACATGAGTCTATCTGTCCAATAAAACACCAAGGCATCCCCATTTCCTCCTGGCTGTTTGTTCCTTACGGAAACCCCTGCATCCATCCACAATGACTGGGTGGAAAGAGGTCATTAGGAGGGCTTCTACTCTATATGTATGATATGATAGACATTCAGACATCTTGTGTCTAGAATCAACAGGGTTGTCTCAGATGTCTGAGGTTGAAGTAGGTTAGATAGGTTGGCATGTTCTACACACTTGCCATTTAAAAAAGCAGTAATGCACCAACTATACAGAAAAATCAGGGGCACAACACTGCATTTACTTTCCACAGTTAACTGCTGAAGCCACCACTTTTCCAAAAAGACTTTTTTTCTGGAGTCTTTTGTTCTTTTGATTGAAACTTAATCAGCTTCTTGTTTGACAAAAATGACAAGCTGTGTGAAGGGGGAAACAAGAGTTTGGGTTCTGCTAATCCTAATTCCTATCAAACATCAGAAGAAAATAAGCAGTTTCTACATAATGTCCTTCACTTGGTGTTTTAGACACAAATTTATCTCTGAAAGAAAGAGCGGGCAAAAACACCCTGTTTAGACTTCGGGAAAAGGAAAAGGAACAGGGAGGCAGTTAACTCCTTCTCTCTGGAGATTTTTGAATTAAGTATCTTAAAAAAAACAAAAACAAAAACAAGGTTATCTTGAGTTTGCTAGCTATAAACACAAGGAAGTAAGAGTTGGGCAATTGCTTCCAGATGATGACTTCTGACATTCGTCTGCCCAGGGCAGAGAGCCTCCACTTTGGAGCTGCAGTTCACTGGCTCCCGTGTCTCACTCAGACTTTGAATCTTGATCATACACATTCATGCCAAATTTCATGAAGATAGCCAGTATTTCTAATTCATTTACCAGGTGAGTATGCAATCTGGATATGGTCAAGAGAGATCTTGGACAGATTAAATCTGTTCTCTTTCCTCTGTCTTTGCATCTATATACCTTCTCTCATTGAAGAGAAATGGGAAGATTTAGAAAAGAGCATTAATATTGATACTCATAGCAGGATACCAGCACTTAACGAGTACTTAGAAAATTACGTCATGTTTTTATCTTTCTTTCTGTCTGAAGGAAAGAAAGAGAAAGGGAGGAAGAAAGAAAGAAAGACATTGATTTCCAAGAGACTAGTCTACCACCTTGGAAGAAAAAGGACATACTTTGTGTCTGTATAATTAACATATGACAGATACTCATGGGAAAGACCACTTCCATGCAGATTTATGGCTTTGCTGGTTGTTTGTCATGGGGTAGGCATCCAGCTCCATCACAGCAAGTGATACAGATGGGAAGCCTTATCTTTCCCCCACGCTACAGCTAGTAGGTACAGAGCTTGACTTTGAGCTCCAGAAACATGGATTTCAGAACCCATGTGATTTTACATTAAACAATTAATCTTTGCTAGTATAAACTTATTTATTCACTGACTCATTAGCATTTCAAAACTATTTCTTGATGGTCTATGGATGTAAAGTGCATGGCAAAAGCAAGCGTTAGGATAAAACTGGTAAGATTTACAGATTTAAAAAATAATTCTAAAGTGTTTTTCAAACAATATATTATGATCACGTGTTCCTCTTCTGCAACTCCTCCTTGGTCCTTTTCATCTCCTTTTCCATCCAACCTCATGTTCTTTCTCTCAAAACCAAAAAAACCAACAAACCCTCAAATAAAAATCAAAACAACAACAACAACCACAAAACACATAAGACAGAAAAGTAACAAAGCAAAACAATGCACACACACACACACAAAAGAAACATGGAGTGTTGGCCAGCTATGCCTGGACCTAGAACCTGCTCTGGAGTGTGGTTGATAAACTCTCTGATATACCACTGGATAAAACTGATTTCCCCCTTACCAATAGATATCAATTGCAAAGAGCTCCTTGTTTAGAGGTTGGATGCCATGTCCACTTCCTGCTCTCAGACCCAGTCTGGTTTGAATGTGGATAGCCCTTGGACATTCTGATTCAGTTTCTATGAGTTCATAGTTCATATGTGCATCAGTCTTGTTGTGTCCGGAAGACAGTGTTTCCTTGGAATCATCCATCAACTCTGGCTCTTATAATCTTTCTACTCCTCTTCCAGATATCATGCAACTAGCGGAAAATCTAGTACTATTACTCTGCTAAAGGAATATAGCAATCAAATGTCTCCAAAAGACATACTGCTATACCCATAGACCAATGTGTCAATCAACCCTCATCAAGAAAACTTCTTCTCATAGTAGATGGGGATTAATGTAGAGACCCACAAATGGACACTATCCAGAGAATGAAAGATTTGGAATACCCAGTTCTAAATGGATGCTTTCATCAAAGCCCTTTCTTCAAGACTCAATATCACAGATTTAAAAAAAATGTAATGGATTTTGTTTGGGAAAATAATGGAGAGCTGGATTCAAGTCTTAGACTCACTGTTCCTAGGAGTGCCATTTTGCATGTTACTTGCAATCTGTGTGGGTTGTTGGTTTCCACTTTGCTAACTAGGGTGTTGAGGGTATTTCTACAAATCTACTTCATAACAATGTGACAACCCAATCAAACACATACAGCAAAGGACCTAAACCACAGCCCAGTACTAATATATGAGAAGCTGAGTCTCAGTGAATGCTCCTGAAGATATCTGAGAGGAAAGGGAGAACCCTGTGCAGACATATTTCCAGGGGGTCTGAAAGGAAACAGGTATAAATCTGAGAACAGAAGGCAAAGAAGAAGTGGGTAACCCAAGGCTGTCAGCAAACACTTGAGACAATGACCAGCAACTGAGCTAGGTCATCTGGGTTTGAGGCGATTCACAATTAAATCTTGATCCTGAAATACATAATTAGGAGGCCACAGCCAAAAGGCTGCTCAGCTTCCTTGTCTGACTCAGAGAGGTGAAAATGTCTTTTTTTTTTATTAATTACACTTTATTCATTTTGTACCCTCCCATAAACCCTTCTCTCCTCCCCTCCCAACCCCACCTTTCCTCTCCCTTCTCCACACACGCCCCTTCCAAAGTCCACTGATAGAGGAGGCCTTCCTTTCCTTCCTTCTGATCCTAGTCTATCAGCTCTCATCAGGAGTGGTTGCATTGTCTTCCTCTGTGGCCTGGTAAGGCTGCTCCCCCTCAGGAGAAGGTAATCAAAGAGCAGGCCAATCGCCAATCGGTTCATGTCAGAGACAGTCCCTGTTCCCATTACTATGGAACCTACTTGGACACTGAACTGCCGTGGGCTACATCTGTGCAGGGGTTCTAGGTTTTCTCCTTGCATGGTACTTGTTTGGAGTATCAGTCTCAGGAAAGACCCCTGTGCTCAGATTTCTTTGTTTCTGTTGCTCTCCTTGTGGAGCTCCTGTCCTTTCCCTATCTTACTATTTCCCACATCTTTCCTTAGATTCCATGCACTCTGCCCAACAGTTGGCCATAAGTCTCAGCATCTGCTTTGATATTGTGCAGGGCAGAGCCTTTCAGGGGCCCTCTGTGACAGGCTCCTTTTAAGGCAATATGAAGGTCAAACAAAATCATGGGTGTAAATACCATGTTGTTGCTGATACACCTGTATGATATAATATCAATAAATTGTGGTTAATATATTAAGTGACAGAGAATTCAGAAGAAAACTGGTTATCCTTTATAAAGTTCTGAAGTTTCCATCATAGCCCATTGTCCAGGTATTACTGATCTTCTGATTGCTGCCACCGAGGCTGGTTTGCTCCACATCAGTGTAGGCTTTGAGGCTGTTTCTATTTTAAGGGATCTGTTCACTGCCCTTAAAATAGATCATTTTTACCTTTCTGGATGGGGACTGAGCATTTTAGCCAGAGTCCTCCCTCTTGATTAGTTTCTTTAGGTATACAGATTTTAGTAGGTTTATCTTATATGTCTATATGAGTGAGTATATGCCATGTGTGTCTTCTTGCTTCTGGGATAGCTCATTCAGGATGATCTTTTCCAGCTCCCACCATTTACCTGCAAATTTCATGATTTCCTTGAGTTTTGTTGTTGTTGTTGTTTTGTTTTGTTTTGCTGAGTAGTATTCCATTGAGTAGATGAACCACAATTTCGGTATCAATTCCTCTACTGAGGGACATCTGGGTTATTTCCAGCTTATGGCTATTATAAAGAAAGCTGCTACAAACATGGTTGAGCAAATGTCCTTACTGTGTACTTGAGCTTTTTTTGGATATATGCCTAGGAATGGTATAGCTGGATCTTGAGGAAGCACTATTCCTAGTTGTCTGAGAAAGCACCAGCTTGATTTCCAGAGTAGTTGTACAAGTTTACATTCCCACCAGCAGTGGAGGAGGGTTCCCCTTTCTCCACAACCTCTCCAGCATGTATTGTCACTTGAGTTTTTCATCTTAGCCATTCTGATGGGTGTAAGGTGATGGACATCAGAAGGAGAAAACAGGGAACAAGTTAGGAGTCTGCCACAGAGTGCCTTTGAAAGGCTCTGCCCTGAAGACTATCAAAGCAGATGCTAAGGCATATTGCTAACCCTTGGGCAGAATGCAGGGAATCTTATGAAAGAAGTGGGAAATAGTAAGATCTGGAGAGGACAGAAGCTCCACAGGGAAAGCAACAGAACCAAAAAATCTGAGCACAGGGTTCTTCCCTGAGACTGATACTCCAACCAAGTACCATGCATTGAGATAACCTAGAACCCCTGCACAGATGTAGCCCATTGCAGTTCAGTGTCCAAGTGGGTTCCATAGTAATGGGAACAGGGACTGCCTCTGACATGAACTGATTGGCCTGCTCTTTGATCACCTTCCTCTGAGGGGGGAGCAGCCTTACCAGGCCCCAGAGGAAGACAATGCAGCCAGAACTGATGAGGCCTTATAGACTAGGATCAGAAGGAAGGAAAAGAAGACCTCCTCTATCAGTGGACTGGGGGAGGGGCATTCGTGGAGAGGGTGAAGAAGGGAAGGTTTGGGAGGGGAGGAAGAAGGGAGCTACAGGGGGAATACAATGTGAATAGAGTGTAATTAATAAAAAAATAAAAAGAAAGAAAAAATAGCTCGTTTTTCTCATCCACAGAAGACTATTCCAGTACAAAATAAGGTCTCATCTCACTAAACTCCAGCATGGATTGAGTACATAGAACCATCAGGGCTAAGATAGTTTGATGCTTTGAATACTTCAGTTTGTCTCATCTTTAAAGTTCTGCCTGCAGAGCTCAACTTAAAGGCAGATGATTTCTTGAACCAGATCTGGCATGATACCTCCAGGTACATCTAATATGATTGTCTCCACAGCATGAACCAGTATTATGGATTTCCCAAACACTAGTCTGAGAGGCTTTGTCATGGGGCTTAGATATGAGGCTTTGTCCTAGCCAATTAAACAGAAGGAGACGCATACCTGAGGAACCAAAGATACAAACATTTTATAACATATGGGATCATCTTCCAAGATAGACTCAAATCTTCAATGACAGTTCATTTTACTACACATGTGAATTCTAAGATCTGACAGAGTCAACCTTCTGTAAATAATAGTTGAATATTGCAGTGAATAAGAGCAAACAGCCCTACAGATCTGCTTTTGAGAGAATCTGGACACTTGCAGGGACAGCCCTAGGAGATGAGTCCCTAGAAAGAAGGAAGAACACCATCATATAAGAAGACAACACCTAATAGCACTCAAAAGAAATATAAGAAAGTCATACTGCTTCAAGCTAATACCAAGAGCAAGGAATATAGGTCTTTCCAGAGAGCAGTGATTCCCACAGTGATCAGTGTCCACATCCCCAGATCCTGCTGTCTTCTCCACCAATCATAGAGAAGCCAACAGGAGATAAAAGTTCTGGGCTTCACATAGGGAAAACATACAGTTGGTGGTAGGTGACACCAGAAAACCCAGGAAATCTTTTCCTGTGATTAGTCTGAACCTCATAAGAAATGAAGCTAGGAGAAGGGAGGATATAGGAGCAGAAGAGTTAGAGATTATATGACATAAGTTACCAGCTGAATCTTGGGCAAGTGGTGACAACTTCTTAGCGGAAGCTAACTGGAGTTGGTTCCACCTCTCATATGCATAGGTATGTAGTAGAAATATGAAGCTCTCATATTTCTTCCTCCTTAAAGAATAAAAACACATTATAAGAAAGGCAAGGAAAGAAAGGGGGGATAAAGTGAGAGAGGGACACACAGAGAGGGAGAGAATGAATTTCCACAAATAAAGCCAAAAGACCCCCCCCCAAAAGAAACCTGGCAGCTAAATCACTTTCTTTCCTTTTTAATCTCGCTTTAGATGTTCTGGTAAAATCATTACAAAGGCCGTTTATTTTTAAAATTGAAAGATTGGGAAGAGTCATAATGAGATATTATGTGTAAAAGTTGCACATAAATTTCCTCTTGTCATATTTTGGGCTTCGCTAACGCATCCCCTTGGCAGGACGGAGAGAAGTTGATCGCTTTAGTATAGATTGTGTGCGCCTCAGAAATATTGCCCTAGGAGAGAGATCCTGGGTGGCTGACTTGGCTCCATGCTGATTGAGAAATTAGCTGGGCTTTTATTGGCCACACTAAATTGTTCTCAGGGAAAAAAAAATACATTTTTATTACAGAACAAGGGGCAGATGATTGAAACAAGTCTGCCTTCTCCTCTGTCTGGAGCTGCATTTTAGAACCGTTAAGTATACTCTCCTAGCCGGGTTTCTTGCTGCTGTTTAATGGGGGCATGCAATATCCACCAGTAAAGAAATTACCTCATTTCTCTTGGCATCCCTAGGGATTCCCTGATCCTTTAATAATGTTCCGTTTGAGCTCTCCTTCGTAGATGAGTGGGCAGTGCGAGGAAAGTGGATACTTTGCATAATATTTTTATTCCAAGGGTCCCGAAAATGGGGGTGGGACTGAGAGTGGTAGAAGGGGTTGGGGACAGTGTGAATCTAGTTACTAGCATTTGGATCCAGACCTGAAGTTCATGTTCATGTCAAAGACGTATGTTACTATGATGACCAACCAAAGACATCCCATGAAAAGGACATTCGATACCTGAGCATGTGAAGATGAACAGGTCATAAGTAACTATTAGACCAAAGTAATCATTTGTTTCTAGACAGTGAGCAAGCCCGCATCTGTTTGGCTTCCTTCTCTTGATGACAGCTTGATGTCTTTCTCTGACTTCCACCTGCGGGTTGTAATGGTGCTTCTTCAGTTCTGAAAATTCCCTTGCTCCTATAGATGTGTCTATTGAAGTCCTCCCTGTCTATCCACTCTCCTTGAGAGAAGCGAGCTATTACTCAGAATGTGCTCTACACACATGCCTTGTTGCATGCTTCTGCCACAGAAATACTATGTCCATATGGATGGGAACAACTGGCTCATTTCTGAAGCTTATCTAAAGGTACTTGCATCTATTCAATGTTAAAAGCCAGACATACAGTCTTCTCCAAGGTAAACTAATTGGTCAACATAGAATAATTGGGGAGTTAGAGAAATGAATTGTACAGCCAACTGAACCATTTCATTAACCTCTTCAATCTGATCGTTGAATTTTCTTAAGGACTTCTAATATAAATAATTATACCTCCTTACATGCATGTGCAATATGATAGAGCAGTTAGTATATCAAATTTGAGATTAAGTCAGACCAGCCTATGCTTTATATCTGCCACATTCCAGATCTGAGCCCTTAAAAAAAAAACCTGCAAGTTTTTGAGCCTGTTCCCTCTGCTATAAAACTGAAGACAACCCCACACTAATGATGAAGATTTTACATATCGTATATTTAATTATTATATTTGAATTAAGTAAAATAGATTTAAACATTAAGTTTATAACTACTGATATGGCAAAATATACACAGTATATATTAAAGTATACTTAATGTAAACAAATCATTACCAAGCCTGATGTATAATAGAAACTCATTATATGTTAGAAATTGTTGGTACCCACTATCAGCACTCCCTGGCTGAAAGGTAGACTTTTTTTCTTCCACAAGCTAAATTCTACGACAGAGCCAAGTCTCACAAGAAGTTAGCGGTTAAGCTAAGACAGAAAACACAACCTTTGATTACTTATCCTCCTCCAATAAACTTCAGACCACAGTGCCTCCTATTAAAACTAATTTCTGTTCTCTCTGCATGGAGATTTAAATTTGTCATGGCTCCCTAAGCCACTGGACCCCGAGCCCCATCACTGATTGTTCCTTTGGGAAGCCACTACTACTTGAGGTAATTAATCCACTGCAGGCTCCCCTACCAAGACTGGGAAGGAAATGCCAAATTCTACTTGGTTTCTTTCTAATTAGGAACAGAGAGTGGTAGAGAAGGAGAGAGAGGGAGAGGGACAGACTAGGGATGGGAAGGGGTTGAGCTAAGTGGGGTGTGGTTCACATGTGTTCCCAATCATGACCACACAATGAAAATGTTTTCTTTCTGGAGCAATCAGGCAAAATCTTGGAAGGATGAACTTTTTCCCCCTTGTATGTACAATAATAACAATATCCTAAAGTTGAGGCTTTTTTTTTTTCAGTCTTGACACACTTTGGCTTTGAATACATTGGAAAAGATCCATACGCTGATGACCTGTTCATGACCCTTTTCTTCAGGGTCTCAGTTGAGGTTCTTTCTGTAACAATAAGTGAACACATATCTGGTGTAAACGTGTGCCATGGTCTGTCTTAAAGGTCTGGCGTATGTTGTGTCATGCACAGCGTCTCTCAGCAGCGCTGCCATTTGGCACTGCTACCTCCCCCCAGTAAATGAAGAAGAGAGGCACACAAAGCCCAAGTAACTTGTACGCAATCAATGAGCTACTACAAGAGTGTTAGGATCCACACTCAGGACATATGTGCCTTGACTTTAACTTCATCAATACCCACACTTCTAACCACACCTTCACAGTAGAATCAAAAGCAGAACCAGAAACAGAGAGGTGGATCTGATGAAAGCCCTGAAGAATAAGAGACCTGCATCTAAGTTGAAGACTTTCAGGAAAAGAGGTAGTGTCAGCAAACCGGATGCCAGTCAGTCTTTTGTGCCTAGACTCTGCCTTTCTACTCTGGACCTTTCCTAGCTCGTGAACCAAACAACTGTCATCCCTGCTCCTGTTCACACTGCTGTCGCTCCCTACACCTATGCTCTTCACTTTGATTGACATGCAGACTTTCATTCTCTTACACTCTTGACCTTGAATTACATTTCTAGCTTGTACTTCCCCTAGGCTCTGACCTTCATGTTTCCAGTTCTGGCCAAGTACCCTCATTCTGGCTCCTAATTGCTCCCATTGCTTAGCTATCTACTCTGACAGTTCAGATCCTGAGCTGGCCCTTGGCTCTGATTAACTGCAGCTTAGAGTTTAGAAACACAGATCTGAGTCCTTTCCCACTGACTAAAGTAGCCAGGATAGACCTCCATGGGCTAAAATGGAAGATCGCACACTCACCTGTTGAATACGAAGCTTGATGTAAAACTCACCTCGTGAGCTGGCTCATATGTCATAGACATGACACTGCCAGGGGAAAATCCTGAGGGGCCGGACCATCTGCTGAAAAAGCAAGCATAGATGGGTGCATAGATAGATGGATGCATGGTATCTGACCTCTGATTCTTCCAGGGTTAAATTCTTGAATAACGGTGTTCAGAGGCTTGGGGAAAGCATCATCCCAGGAACAGCCGGCAGAGCTGGCCCTCCCAGAGCAATTGATGGCCTTCAGGGGCAGAGATTAAGTTTAGGCCAGTAAGACAGGCAGAGGGCTGGATCCAGAGCAGTGTTTCAAAGACAATGTGTCTGAGCTGAGTAAGAAGGGAAGAGATGTGCAATCTGTGAAGGGCAGTGATGGTGAAGACACCCCAGCACGCACTTCCCAATCAGTGTGCAGAGTTCATCTCAGAGGCAGCCTTTCTTATAAGAGTAGAGGACACTGAGAGGCACATTAATATCTCAGAGAATTAGAAGGAAGGGTCCTTCTTCTCTGAACTCTGGGCACACACTTGGATATTAGATTTGATTAGAAGAAAGCTCAGAGGAAGAGCATTTTATACCTGCTAGCTGCCTACTGTTTGTGTTTGGATGCTTTGGATGGATGGGTTGGCCTCTTTCATGGAGTTTCTAAAAATCATAAGCATGTATACTTTTGACTACATTCTAATTCATCTACAAAAATCAACTCAGTTGCATTTCACAGTTCCCCTGTACAGGTGGGATTTTATGATATTCATGGTTGAGTTTTGCAAAAGAAGAAACGGAAGCACAAATGGTTAAGTGATATGTCTGAAGCTCCACAGCTAGTCTTCGATGTTGAACAATGTGCTATGCTACCTCATGGCTCCTCTGACAGTTCCCTTCCACATAAATTGGTACCTATCTTTCAGTAGCTCAGTGAAAGAAGGCCGTGAAACACACAGTCCTGTCCAAAGGGGATAGTAGTGGGCTGGTGGTATAATACTTTTAACCACATGCACTTCCTAAAAGTTCAGGATTGATCCACTGAAAGAGTGAACAATGGAGGATGTGAGGTAAAGTCACAAAGAGAATGGTAATAATTGATAGGTCAGACACAGCCAGCCCTGGTCACAACTGTAGAACAAAGGAAGCAATGAGCATTCCTAGAAGAGAGGAGAGTCAGGCACACATTCTGGGTAGAGCAGAGGCCAAGAACAAGGTAGCTTCACTCTCTTATTTACAGTCTTAAAGATCTGTGATCAGGTTAAACCTCATTCTGTCCTTTATATTCATGTGTCTTGTTGATATGGCAATGATCAATATAATTTAGCTTTCTTTTTTTCTATAATCAATTGTTTACTAATTGTTCATTTCTTAATCATAGATTAGTTTGATCAACAAGACTCATGAGAATAAAGAATAGAAAGATGTTTAACCTGGTATTTGTGTGTGTGCCAAGGATCCAAATGCCAGTCCCATGCTTGTGAAGAATGTTGCTCACATAGTGGGCCATCTCCCAGGCCACATAGATTACAAGTCAAAACTGAGAGCTTAATATGCAAAACAGTGAGAAATTAAGGAAAGATCCATGAGGATATCTTGGAGAGATATCCAAGCAGAGGGAACAGCATGTGCCAAGAGCCCATGGCAGATTCATAGCACAGGGGCTCATGTGACCAGACAGGAAGAACAGTAACTAAGGAGGTTTGAGGAGTGACTAGACCAGAGGAAAAGAAGTTGAGGAACATCATTCTGACATTTTATTCTCAGAGAAATGGGAACACAACTATCAGATTACCCTCACAACATATACTTCTTATTTACATCTTAGAAAATTTCTTTGGCTCCTGCTACAAGAAGATAAGTCAAGGCTTCAATCTGCAAGGTCATACAAGTAGGTGATAAAGCCAGCGTTTGACCCTGATTTTCTCCTCAGTATTACCCTCTATTTCCCATGCACGTGCATGAGATCTAAAGCAGTGAAAAGCTATTACACGTTGCTTCACTCGGTATTGTCTGATAGTCTTCTGGTTTTGCTCTGATATGAGAAAGCTCCATAGAGTTCTTATACTACTGAACTATTACCAGCGCATCGAAGACAATGGTAAATGTTAGTTAATATCTATGAACTACAAAGCTTGCCCTTTGCCGAACACTACACTAAGATCATAACACATCTTCTCATTTGATCCCAGTGACAATGGTATGACTTTGGAGCTGTTGAGAAAATGGAGATCTGAAACTTAGGGTTTCCTCACTTACCTTGGCTCTCAGGAATCTGGACCCCTTCACATTTGTTCTGGGATAGTGTGACTTTTCAAGCAAGGCCTCACTGTGAAATCTTCAAGCTTCTTCAAAGACCAAATCAGATGTTTCTGTATATTAAGCTCCTGGGATACATGGGAAATTGGTCATATGCTTATTGTGGATGATTGATCTCTATCAACAACTTTTAGCCTAGTTAAGTAGATCTGAAAAATATCAAGTTTTTCCTTAGTTATAACTCCAGACTGAGCCACAAAAGATTGCAGTGTGGAATTCTTGGATGCCATGAGTTAATGAGATCTGAGTGAGTAAGGAATATACCTTCTCTGACTATTGACACATACTTGGTGACTTTAAATCACTATAGTGTAACATGTTCTAAACTGAATTCTCAAACTTAAACTGGACCTCATTTTGTTCACTTGCAAATGGAAACACTATGGAGTTTGCTGTAATCAAGAAATGACCGAATGCAAGGCCAATGTTTGGTTCATCATTGGTGTTCAAGCAGCATTAGTATACTATGATGTAAGCTTGGAATTCCTTTGTACAGAGTAGCTCAGGCAGATTTGAACTCCAACAGAGATAAAATCTCCTAGGAGACAGCTAACCCTCTGCTTCCTGGGCCTTCAGAAATACATAACATGGTTACAGGTATGGTAAACTCAGAAATCATGATTTATTTAACAACAAATAATTTGTTAAAGGGCCATGGATTTGAAAGAGAGCAAGATGTGGTATATTTGAGGGTTTGAGGAGAGAAAAAGGAAAGGGCAAATGATGTAATCATATTGTGAGCTCATTAAAATAATTTTTAAAAAGTTTGATAGCATCTACCTATTAACAATTTTCCTTGTGTGAAACCTTCCATCATGCCAGTCCAAGTAAGCAAAGTGATGTCTCCAAGCATGGAGTTTCCTGGACATGCACACATTGCCACTCTAACCCAGTTCTAGCTGGGTCTACTCTCAAAGGCAGTCATTCATTCCCTGCTGGCTTTTCTTTGACCAGTTCAGAGTGTCCCTTCATTGTAAGAACTATGGGCTCAGCTTCTGCTTTGCTGAGCAGTGGGAAGTATTTTCACTGTGTAGGTGGGATAGATTTGTGCCTGTTAACAAACAGTTATACAGATAGGGGGTCTTATACATATTTGCTCATGAAATCAATAATCACCTTTCCAGAAAGGCATGATTTTTACTCTCATTTCATGGACAAGGAAATTGAGAGCCAAATGGGTCAAGTAATTTCTAGGGTCACCCAGCAAGAAAACTGCAGAGATAAAACTAAAATGCTGTGCCTGGCTCTGAGTCCACTTTCTTCTCTTCTTATTTTGGCCAGACACAGCAGAGCAGAGCCAAGTCACTGCTCATAAAGGAAGGTCTGAGGGTCCGATCAGCCACTCTCAAACCCCTGGACTAGGATAACTTCAGCCTAGAAACTTTTGTGCTAAACATTTTCTGCTTCTGTAATCTCTTTGACTTTATGTATACACCATCAACATTTAAAAGAGTCTAGAATGTTCCCTGTTTCTCCTTTTCATGTCTCTGGACCAGCACAAAAAGTTTGTGCTATGACCAGATGCTCTGGTTGTCCTGGGCTAAGGTGTTTTCACCAGTACTGCCTTTGCATCTTTCCTGGAAGGTACAATTCCCAGATCTTCCTTAGCTTGCCCTTTAGAGACTCAACAGAAAGCCCTGCTCTGGGGGTGGGGGTGGGGGTGGGTTTCCCAATGTTGTTCTGGCAGCCAGAGCACAACAGCTGCTCAGTAATGTGATGCTCCAGCAGCCCCAGAGGGGCAGGGGTGCAGCAAAGCTAGGTGCCCTGTGCCAAGCCCAGCACCCACCAGCTGCTCCTCCCCCTCCCAGCAAGCAAAGGTACATTTAACCCCATCAATGCCAGAGGAAAAAGATGTACAGAAAAGGCCTTTCCCAATAGCTTCATTGCCCATCATCCCAGAACTGGTAACACAGACTCATCGCCATCCTTCTCACTCTGTTTTGCTCTGCCGGTCTTTAATCCCAAAACCATTTGGCTGCAAGTTCTTGTCTCATTTTATCACTACATTGTTCCTGTTTGCCTTTTAGCCAGCACCCTGCAGATGACAGTCACTTATACTACAGGCTAAGGAGAGGATTATAAAGAGAGTATGTGCAGTGCAGCAAGTCAGACAATTTTCAGTGATTAGAAATCCTCTTATGGGTCTTTCCTGAGACTGATACTCCAAACAAGTACCATGCAAGGAGAAAACCTAGAACCCCTGCACAGATGTAGCCCATGGCAGTTCAGTGTCCAAGTGGGTTCCATAGTAATGGGAACAGGGACTGCCTCTGACATGAACCCATTGGCCTGCTTTTTGATCACCTCACCCGGATGGGGGAGCAGCCTTACCAGGCCACAGAGGAAGACAATGCAGCTGCTCCTGATGAGAGCTGATAAACTAGGATCAGAAAGGAGAGGAAGACTTGGGGAGGGGCATGCATGGAGAAGGGGAAGGGAAGGTGGGATTGGGAGGGGATCCAAAGTGAATGAAGTGTAATTAATTAAAAATAAATAAATAAATAAATCCCCTTATGACATCACTCCTCGGCCCCTCAAGCATGAACAAGATGTTCTCTTTCCACTCCTTGACAGGCAGAAAGGGGACTATCCCCTCCGAGATTCTGATTCATATCCGAAGGAAGAAGAGGAGACTTTTAAGGACCTTTTCCAAGGACCCAGTGCAACTTAAGCCATGTCTTTAGGGTCGACCCTAGGGCCTCAAGAATAAAAAGCATTAACCCAAGTGGGAAACAAACACAACAAAACAACACAGCACAGACACAGATGCAGAACTGAATAAATAAAGCAGGCAAGCCCACATATGGGAAGGCTCCCCTTCCTGTTCCCAGGAGACAGGCTCCCCAAGGCCCTACAGATGTCACCACAGAATTGGCTTGTGTGTTCCAAGCTGTGCAAACTTGTGCCCATGGTTCCCTTTGGAGATGAAGTAGAGGGAAGGCGATGACTTTGATTTGGTATTTTTGTTTCTTTGTTTCTTATTTTTTTTAAATTTTTTTCTTCCTTCATTTTTATTCATTTGTTTTTAAATTTTTTTTATTAATTATGGTTTACTCCATTTGTATCCCAGTGTAGCCCCCTCCCTCATTCCTTCCCAATCCCACCCTCCCTCCCTCATCTCCTCCCATTGCCCTCTCCAAGTCCACTGCAAGGGGAGGTCCTCCTCCACTTCCCTCTGGCCCTAGTCTATCAAGTCTCATCAGGACTGGCTGCATTGTCTTCCTCTATGGCCTGGTAAGGCTGCTCCCCTTTCAGGGTGAGGTGATCAAAGAGCCAACCACTGAGTTCATGTCAGAGACAGTCCCTTCCCCTTACTAGAGAACCCACTTGGAGACAGAGCTGCCATGGGCTACATCTGTGCAGAGGTTCTAGGTTATCTCCATGCATGGTCCTTGGTTGGAGTATCAGTCTCAGAAAAGACCCCGTGCCCAGATATTTTGGTTCTGTTGCTCTCCTTCTGGAGCTCCTATCCCTTACAGGTCTTTCTCTCTCCCCCTTCTTTTATAAGATTCCCTGCACTCTGCCCAAAAGGTTGGCTATGAGTCTCAGCGTCTGCTTTGATACACTACTAGGTAGAGTCTTTCAGAGGCCCTCTGTGGTTGGCTCTTGTCCTGTTCTCTGTTTTCTCCCTCTTGTGATGTCTGTCCTGTTTGCCTATCTGAGTATGGATTTATCATCTTACCCAGGGTCCTCTTTCTAGCCCAGCTCCCTTGGGTGTACAAATTTTAGTATGTTTGCCCTAAATTATATGTTTAATATCCACTTATAAGTGAGTACATACCATGTGTGTCTATCTGCTTCTGGGATAATTCGCTCAGGATGATCTTTTCTAGTTCCCAGCATTTGCCTGCAAATTTCATGATTTCCTCGTTTTTAATTGCTGAGTAGTATTCCATTGTGTAAATGTATCACAATTTCTGTATCTATTCCTCTGTTGAGGGGCATCTGGGTTGTTTCCAGGTTCTGACTATACGAATAAAACTGCTACAAACATAGCTGAGCAAATGTCCTTGAGCATATTTGGATATATGCCTAAGAGTAGTATAGCTGGATCTTGAGGAAGCACTATTCCTAATTGAATGACTTTGATTTGAGAGAGAGGAGATTCTTCTCCTGATGGGTACAGCAGCATGCCTGTGCTTTCCTTAACATTTCGTTGAGATTTGCCACATTTGGGCCTTTTTGTTTTTCCTCCAGCTAATATCTGGGATGGGTATTTGCACAATTTCAATAAATGTTAGAACAGGGCTGACCTTCTTTCGGTCCCTGAACCAAAAAAGATGGGATATAGGACTAAATTCTCTGGTGCGTATATGGGTAGTAGAAGGAAAGAATGGACCAGCCCACAGGACTTTTTTTCTTTTCTGAACATTATTGATTTCTTTCTAAATTTAGATGCATTTAAGAAATGCTATCACCTTTCCTTTTAATATGTGAATTTAATATAAGTCACATAAAAGGGCAAAGTTCTCTGACTTAAAACTATGTAACAAAGCTATAGTACCAAAAATATGTCACTAGTAATAAAACAGAGGGGCTAATGGGGTGAGAAAGAGAACTCCCAAATAAAATCATTCCATTTATATCTTGCTGACTGATTATCAACAAAGGTGCCAAGAAAAGACAATGGCAAAAGGAAAGTTTCTTAATAAACACTGTGAAAAAAGTATATATCTCCATTCGGAAAAGAAAAAATGAAGTGAAAACCTGAACTCTCAACTGCTAAAAAAAGTCCATAAGAATGGATTAAGTATTTAAATGTAAGCTCTGAACTATGAAACTGTTAGAAGAAGACAGAGACAAAAAAAAATCTCTGTGATGATAATCTGAGCAATGGCTTTTTGTCCTGTCGCTGAAAGCTGCGGGCTAAAAACTGAGAATAGAGAAATTGAGTTACACTAACTGAGGGAAACACACTTCTGAATGGCAGAGGAAATTATCTGTAGAGCTAGGGAAAAGTATTTTCAAACTATGCCCTTGATGTGGAGTTAATATCTAGGATACATGAGGCACTCAGGTAATTCATCATCAATAAAATAATCCAATTTAAAATAGAAGGAAAACAAAGGAATGGCTATTTCTTAGAAGAACACATAAAAGTATGCTGTAATTAGAACAAATGATCATTAGCAATCATAGTGGATTAGTTATGATGGCCCCAACACCTCATCTCAGAATAAATGCTATCAAAATCATAACAGTCCTAAAGAGGCTGAAAAAGAAAAAGAAAGTCCTTGCAAACTGCTGGGGATGGATGTCATGTACAGTTATAGGGAAAGAATATGGCAGTTCCTTAAAATAATTAAAACAAGCCACCAAATGAATCATAAGTCCCTCCAGTGCATATGCCCAAAAGAAATGAAACTAATTTACCAAGGAAATGTCTTTGTGCTCTCATTTATTGTAGTAGCCTAAGCATCCATCAGTGGAGTAGTAGAAAAGAACATGTAGTTTATCTACACCACAGGCCAGATACTCTCACTAAAGTGTGCCAAGGAGAAAATTCCAATGCAGGCTCTACCCTCTGCAGCCATGTAAGCAGACATTCATATCATAGATTAGCTTTGGAGTACCTACCTACCTAATGTTCGTTGAGCCACCTGGCCAAAGAACATTGAAAAATTATAGCATGGCCTCAAGAATATTTTAAAACGTCCACCAGGTTAAAGAAGGTCCGGAAAAAAGAGTTCCTAACTTGTATTAGTTGAAAAACACACCAATTGTGTAAAATTCAACATGTCCTTAGTTTTGTTCATCTTTCATGGTACCCGATAAACTAGGGTCAGACAGTAGTGGAGAAGGACTTTCACTATCAGTGGACTAGGGGAGAGGGATAGGGGTGGAAGGGACTGGGAGGAGATGAGGGTGGGGGCTACAACTGGGATACAAATTGAATAAATTGTAAAAAATAAAAATTAAAATAAATTAAAAATACTTTAAAATGTTCAGGAAAAAAAAGGAAATGACCTGGAAAGAAGTGTTGAAACCTCAGATTTTAAATCACCCTTAGTTATTCCTCTGGCCGTGCATTACTGCTGCCAGATAAGCTGCATAAGGTGAAGAGGAAGAAACAGTTGAAGGATATATGATAGTAGTTCCCCTCCTGAGCATTGCATATGTTTCTGTCCCACTCTGGGCTTTCCTGTCTTCCTTACACTCTCCATAAAATCATCTGTGAGGAGAGTGCCTGAACATACTGACTGAATAAGACCCTTACAGGCATTCACGTGTCTGAGGCTCCCACTAAATAAGCATATTTTTTAATGAATGATCTTAAACACCCCTGCTGGTGTATCCCTCTTAGGAATAAAATCACATTAACCACTGAGTTCCTCGGAACAACACCACCAACAGAGTCAGAGAAGTTTTGAGAAAGCGTTAGATAAATTTAGAAATGTAAGTCACTGCCAGTCTCTGAAAGTACGCTCCCTCATAGAGATGTTAGGCTTGAAATGAAAGTTTGATGTATTATTTTTTATCCCAAACATCCTACACAGTGAAACTTCACTCTGCATAACATATAGGTCTATTGGTTCATGAGTACCAAATTCATTTGGAAAGTATCCCCAAGTAACTATAAGATAATCTTAACCTACTTTATCTTTTGCTTAGGATACACACAACACAGGACAATTTCTGCAGATCTGATTCCTGAACAAGGGAAATGCTGCCAACATTCTAAGTACCTGGTTCCCAATCCAATTGGAAAGAGAAAGATCCCAAACAACCAAGTTCATCAGCTCCTATCATTTGCCCTTTTCATCCTGGATTCATTTGTCAAAATATGATTGAGACTCTAGCATTGGAAGAATGGATGCTATCCCAGTTGTTGAGAGAAAGAATGTTGATCTAACAATCACAGCCTTGGTCTGCATAAAGCTTTTGGTTTGGTGGCTGAGTTTATAAGCAAACAAGCAGTTTCAATGTCAAATGTGTCCTATGACAGGACAATATGGTGTCTGGAGGGGGATAAGTATGAGAACGCAGAGGCAGAAGAGCTTCTCAGGGGCATTTGGCAAATGCCCAGGTGAGTTTGGTACCAGTGAAAATGAAGACTCATTGATCTTCTTTGATACTTTCTGCTCATTTTTCTTTCTAAGTATTGGAGGGTGGGGGTATAGCCCAATCACTCACTTCTGTTAATGGCTTCTAAGCCATTTATCAGTGGACATAAGGCCAAATGTGAACCAAAATATATTAAGCTGTAGGAAAGCTGAGTCTCCCTTCTCTGAAGCTTGAACTGATGCACTGATCTGTGAGGCAGGCTGTGGAAAATAGAAAGGTTCTTCTAAAATAGAGTTGCACACAAACTCACAGGGGAGGCAGTATTACAACCCCACATTTTCATAAATCATATTGCTGACCTTTAGTTGTGTCCTCAATGAGGACTCTAGGCTTTGTCTTCCATTCTTCATAGATCCATAGAATGTGGGTTTCTTAGGATTTCTGATGCTGCACTGAAACAGTCTGACCAGAACAATTTTAGAATGCAAGGGCTTATGTCTAGTTCCAAGTAACAGCCCATCCTCCCTGAGGAAAGTAAGGTAGAAACTTGGAGACAGAAGCCTATGCAGAGGCCATAGGGAAGTGCTGCTTACCGATTTGCTCCTCATAGCTTGTTCAACCTGCTTTCTTACAGAAACCATCACCACCATCCCAGGGGTGGCACAGTCTGTAATAGGCTGGGCCTTCCCAAGTCAATTCTAATTTAAAAAAATGCCCCCACAGACTTGCCTTTGGGCAATCTTGTGGGGGTATTTTCTCAGTTAAGAATGCCAAGGCAGGTCAATATTCGTGGGAAATCTCCCATTCTCTGGGAAGAAAGGAAAGGAGGAAGAGGGGAATTAAAGGAGGAATGGGAGCTTCCTAACGTCCTACCGGGATGTAAAGTAAATAAATTAATGAATGAATGAAAAAAAAAAAAACAGTCCCTCTTTGCAGATGTTTCTCGATTTGTGTCAAATTGAGCAAAACCAGCCAGCACAGTATGGAATATATAGTGTGCCACTACTGAGAGCAGATTTCAAAGTACCTTGTGCTCTTCATCCAAATTCTTCTCATACTGATCTTATGTTGAGGAGAATCCTGGGCCATGTTGTCATGAGGAGAAGAATCCACATGTTCTAGCCATAGTCGTACTGGATCTACTTCAACACGTGAAACAGAACAGCCGTGAAGGTTAACCCACAGATTGTCACCGATACATCAGTGAGGCATTTCACCCACAGACTAGTAAAGAAGACATGCGGTTAATTCTGTTGCACCACACACGCTGGTTACTACAGGGAAGCATACAACTGTGGACTCTGGAGGGTCTGAGACATCAAGGAAAGTGACACCAGGAAAGAAAACCACAGACACTATCACCTTCATGGCCTCCGACTTGGTGGCTCATTTTGATGACTTGGTTCACATCAGCTGGTCTCTAGTGTAATCAAACATCAAATGTGAAAACATTTGAGGAAAGGAAAGAGGCCACACATTCTTTCTGATTCTTCTTGGATCCTGATCAGAGACAGACCTTACTTAGAAGAAGAAATTCTCTCTTCTGGGTGGCAACTCACCCACCAAACTTGCATTCTCTGAGTTAAACTTTGTAAAAAAAAAGAAATCATAATTGTGATAAATACAACAATTAAGAAAGCCATAGAGCAAAGGTAACTAGTGAACTTTATATGTTATTTCTTTATGTTTCCCTGAAATAGTATTCATGCTTGAGTGTAACAAAATATATAGAAAAACAAGCTGTCAGGTTTCGGACACAGTTGATGTCTAGAGGCAAATATTTCTGCTAACTTCGTGATGGAGCCCTGGGGAGAGAAGGAGAGGTCCCTAGCTGAGAGGTATTGGCAGCTGGGCTAAGAAAGCAACCTGATGCTCTCTGCCCCTTTCACAAAGAAGGTTTTGTTTGGATTGTGGGGCATGGTGAGTGACTCCTCAGAGCCATAGGGCCATGCTGTGTTCTGGGTGAACATCTGGGCTCCCAGTTCAGCCAGCATGAAACCCTACCCTGGCCAGAGCTGTGCCAGTGACCCAGGTGGAGGTGTATTTTTCTAGGATGTTCACAACCACAACTTACACGGTGAAAAGGTTTTGCCCATAGAAGCTTCATTCCGGAGGGCGAGAGTCCTCATAGGTTCTCAGGAAGGTGTGTTTACTGAGGCCTCATGCCCAAAGAACCAAATCCAAAGGTCGAGAGAATGACCCACACATCCTTCTTCAGAGTGCATTAAGAGCTCACACCAGCCAAATCTCCACTGTCTTCAGCACTCATTCTATGCCATCCCCACCTTGTGTTTATAACTTCATTTTAAGACATTGATCCAGTATGCTGAGCTAATGAAGTGAATTTTAATAAACCATTCTTTTTTTCTTCCATGAATATTTCCCACAATGCTCTGATGTTCTTTACATTTTGATATTGTGACTATTAACAGTGACCCTTGTATTATTAGTGTTTTAGCTTATGTGCCATCAGATCCAGGGACAGGTAGGTTCTTATATGACAAATGTCAATGTTTTCACATATAAAGATTCAATATTTAAAATTACTTTGCATGGATTACTTCAGTCAATGATATTGACACTGGAGGAAGGAATGGAAACACTTCGGCAGCTTAAGTTGCTCAAATTAGCTTTTGTCCTTCTTTGTTTTTATACTATGTGATCACACCTGATCATTAAAGCAACTCACTCAAATTAGCATGTGATGTGTTTGATGCGACAGAGTATACCCACACCTACTGGAGGCCCAACTCTTGTTCCTATCATGTCTCATCTTTATTCAGGGTTTGAAGCCAGCAGAAACTATGCAAACTCCCATCCCGACTTGGCTGATTACTAATTTAGAAAAGTTCTTTAAAATCTTAAACTTCTATTTCCTTCATCTCTTGCGTTGGTTTAATTGAGAAATATTTCCCATCATCTTGGGCATTTGAGCACTTGGTCCCCACTTGGTAGCCCTGCTTGGGGAGTTGGAAGGGGTGCAGCCTTGCTGGAGGAAGTATGGTATTTGTTTTCTCTGTTCTGTGCCCTGAGTTGAAGATGCTGAGCTCTCTGTTTCCTGTCCTGCCAGGCCTGCCGCCTGCTGGCATTCTCTGCCACCATTATGGACTCTGATCTTACTAGAACCATGATAGGAACCCAATAAATGTGTCCTTCTATAAGCTGCTTTTAGTCATAGTGTTTTATCACAGTGACAGAAAAGCCACTAATCCATCTCTATGGAGAAATAATGCCTACACTTTTGGTTGTTAGACTAAGGTATTTCCTTAAACTATACAAAATTTAACTTGGTACATAGTGGGACCTCAGTGGGAGTTAAATGACTGAATAAGCAAATAAGTGAATTAACGATAGAAAGGAGAAAAGACAGAAAGACAATGGGCTGAGCTGATTTATTTGCTAAAATTTTAAAGCAATCCACCCTCTGGAAAAATGTTCAGTACATTAGAAGCTATATTATAGGCAAGTAAGCCTGACTAGATGTCTCTAAATTCATGTTACACACTTAATTACAGGTGAAAGTAATTAAGACTGTCTTAGAAAAATTGTACTTTACAGTTATCACAAAATGTGATTTAAATTGTGTGTCATAGAATGCTTTTTCATAATAATGAATTTATTTTTTAGAGTCTAATGTGTGCATATCTAATTTACATATTTAGATATACTTCCTAAACAATCAGAATCTGAGTTACTGCACTGTTTTTTTTTTTTTTTTTTTTTTGCTGGTTTATAGCCAAATTATTTCTTCTAAGTTTACTATTGTTTTAACTATGAAGGGACCAATTTCCTTTCAACCTCCTTATGTTTTAAGCCACTACGGATAAACATTTACAATATATGTATGCACATATATGTGTGTATATTTAATATAGTGTAGAGTATACTTAAAGTTTATGTTAAGAAATAATAACATTTTGGGGTTTTGTTTGTTTGTTTAAAGAGACATAGTCACTCTATGTAGACCTTCTGTCCTAAACTTGCTGTGTAGACAAGGCTGGCCTTGAACTCACAGAGATGCATCTGTATCTGCCTCTGCTTCCCAAGTACCTGCATCACCTTACCTGGCTATAACAACATGTTTTATACTTTCTATCAAGTATATTTTATTATGACTTATAAAACCAATAACTGTACTTTAAGAAAAATTTCTTTCATAAAATACTATATATACATATGTATATATAATATTAGTAAAAATTTTTAGCAAGTGACCTTGATATTCCCAATTAACACTGTAATTGCTGTAAATCTTTTAAATATGTTTTTATGAATATGAGCTATTTCAGTTACTCTGTATAATTTTACATAATACAATTACATCACTCTACAAATCCATAAGTCAGTTTTTGTGTTTCTTTAGAACATCTGCAAAGCTATTTGCTTCATGACCTAAAGAATCCTTGATTCCAGGGTCTTTTCTGAGACTGGTACTCTAACCAAGGACCATTCATGGAGATAACCTAGAACCCCTGCACAGATGTAGCCCATGGCAGTTCAATGTCCAAGTGGGTTCCATAGTAATGGGGGCAGGGACTGTCTCTGACATGAACTGATTGGCCTGCTCTTTGATCACCTCCCCCTGAGAGGGGACCAGCCCTACCAGGGCACAGAAGAAGACAATGCAGCCACTCCTGATGAGACCTGATAGACTAGGATCAGAAGGAAGGGGAGGAGGACCTCCCCTATCATGGGTGGAGAAGGGGGAGGGAAGGTGGGATTGGGAAGGGAGAAGGAAGGGTGTTATAGGGGGGGATACAAAGTGAATAAATTATAATTATTATTAATAATAAAAGAATCCTTGATTCTCAGTCTCTTTTTTTGTTGTTGCTCTTTGGTTCTTTGTGATACAGCATTTTTCTCATAGCCCACTGTAGTTAGAAACTCAGTGGATAGTCCAGACTTTCCTCAAAGTGATAATTCTCCTGCCTCAGGCCTATATTACAGGGGTACACCAGCAAGTTTGGCCTACACTCTTCTCAGACTTTCCTCAGTCTGTCTCTCTCTCGGGGGATATTACAGTTCTCTGGGCCTGAAAAAGACTGGGTCTCAGGTCTCTGCCTCCCTTTGTCTAGAAACAGGACATGAGAAACCTAGCAAAGAAACCTTTCCATTGCAATTGTCCTTTACAGAGGATGTTGAGTCATTTTTCTCTAAAGTGATGGAAAATAATGTTTTGTGTATAATAAGAGTTAGAACCTTGAGTTCTCCCATGGAGGAAGTTATCCTTGTGAAATGACCATCAAGAGCCAGCTTGGGGTGGGTAAGGGCAGAGCCGATTGGATGCAAAAATAGCATGTAATGCCCCCCACCCCTGCATCCGCTTCCCTTGTCAGGGTGCATGCAGAGTGCTTCTCTATGTCCTTAAGTCAAAGAGGTTTTGTGGTTTGCTTTAGTAATAGAATATGATACAAGTGATATTTTACCCTTCCGGGGCTTTGCACATTCGTCTTCTTTCTCTTGAAATTCTAGTTTGATATGTCATGCCATCCAGGGCAATCTGCAAAATGATGTGGAACTCATAGTCCAAGCGCTCATACATCCAGAGTCACTCTTTAGCCAACCATGCTATGGAGGCCACCCTAGGTCAGCCGACCCCTGGATGACCCAGTAGGTGTTTGCAGATGCATTGAACAAGACAACAGAGATCAGCAGAGTCCAACCTCAATCCACCAAACCATCTACCTGACACCCTGCCAATATGCAACAGTAAATATTTAAATTCTCGAATGTTGGGGTGAGCCATCACTCAGCAATAGCTAACAAGTGTACCCATAAGCAGAACCTGATCAACTGACACAAGACTATTAAAGGCTACAGGAAGCTGCTCTGGCAGGTGCAAGAATTGAACACTGTTTAAACTTCTCACAGCTCCAAGAGTGAGTGGTGTTAGAGGCGAAGGGGGTGGGGGGGGAGAAAAGGGAGGAATTTATAAATTGCAAGAAGTTTGCATGCAGTCTAACCTTCTATAATAAAGAACACAAAAATGTGTATGCGTGCGTGCACATATCTCTATATAGGCAATTTCTTAATGCAGAATATGGGTAGACAGAGTCTTTGAAGAAACTAAAGGTAGAACTGATTACTTCTTTGGCATGGGGCAGTGATGTGCAGACACAATGCTTGGAACTTAGAGCCCCCAACAATGAGCCAGCTATGGAACACCAACTCTTCATTTCAATTCCTTCTGTCAGTTCACACAAAAAAATTGTGAAAGGGTGCCAAGGCTTCTATGTACTATTGAATTTGTTGGGCTGGAAGGAAGGAGGGAGAGGGAAGTCTAGCTTCATTTCTGATTGAACAGAATCCTTCAGCTGCTGTCTACAGCGCAATCCTCTCATGTATGTGGACAAAGGGGGAATCAGCTCACCGGAACCCCTAAACCTCATCTCTTGCATGTCTCACAACCTTACAGCAGTCATCTGTTATGTTATCAGCGTTCTATTTAAAAGCAGACCAAGTTCCAGAGACACTAAGGAGCATACAGAATGTCACATAGCTGCTGAGTGATAAACAGTATTTTAAGTCCAGGATTGCTTGACCGCATCCCAACAGTCATTCAACCCCAGCAGAACTGTCAGAAACGCTCCTTCCGCACACACAGGTGTGCCCACCAGCTGTTTTGTTTGCTGTTGCCGAGAGTTAAGTGTAACACCTCCCTTAGCAACTGCAAAGGCCCTTGGTTACCCATGATGTTTAACAGCCACCCTCCGCATGAACAGCCACGGGAAGCTACATCCTGCACTATCCCAGGTTCATGATCAGCTTTGTCTGTGGTGATGCTGACAGGAAGAATGCCTGGACACTGACCTCAGACACAGGCTATACAAGGCACATGAAGTTTGCAGGGGTTGACAAATGTCTTTCACAGCACTCACACGTCAGGAATATTTAAGTTAGTTTACGCCTGTAGACTGGGCCCTCCTTCAGGCACTGTAGTGTCCTTTTCTTCAGGCAATTTTTTCATTACATGTACTTTTACATATGTGAGAATGTATGCACGCACGCGCACAAACACACACACACACGCACATGCACATACACCTTTGCAAAGCAGGTTAGTTTCCTCCCACATTCACCTGTGTCTGGACATCTTCACAAGACCTCCCTCAAACATTTGTCTGTGCTCCTTGAGAAAAACAAAGTAACTCTAACTGCTTTAGCTGCCCTGTAACAGTCTCCAGTTGGTGATGACTATGTCCTAGGAGGCAATGACCATAACCTTGAACCTCTCTCATCACCTGACCCTGCAGCCGGTTGGAGACACACTGCAGGGGGAGAAAAATCTTGTCTTTTTTCCCAGTTCCACCCCTTTATTGACTCCTCAGTCTCTTGCTTATACAGGAGAAAAATTAGAGCTCAAAGGCTTGGAAATGCCTTATTTGACCGTCACCCATGTACAGCAGATGATTTTTATAATTCATTATGCCTCTGCTGAGTTTTTAGCTGAGCTCCCTTGAAGTAGAGGATCTACTTTCCAAATAGTGTTTTGAGGGAAAACCTTACCTTTGGCTTCTTTCAAGTTTGTTTGTCTGTTTATTCGTTTACTTTGCTTTTACCATCCTCTTACCCTAATGTTTGCATGTCTGTCAATTTTAAATGTGCCAGTTTTAATGGGGAGTTAACACTGGTTTTCATTACAAACACCACTTTGTTAGTGGTTGGGTCTCTGACACCAGTGCAATCATACGTGCCTTTATAGGCTGGTGCAACTGTGGCGGGATTTTCTTATGCTTACTAGTGCTGCCAGATTATGAAAGTTGCCCTTATTAGCATTGTCCCTAGATCTGGTTAGTTAATATGTTAGAGATGTTGAAATATTTTGATAACCGTCCTTACTGGGGATTGTTTGTTTTGTGAGCCTGTGAACTGAATTTATGTTTGAAGGTCAGCCATCTGAGAAGTGGTGATTGCTCCATTTAGTTGAGTTCGAGTTCTGCCTTAAACTGTCTCTGCTATTGTCCTGTGTTCCTCCCAGCACCTTCTTGAGCAAAGTCCCCTTAAGGAATGAAGGTCTGTTCTCTTTCTCCTGCTGACATTCTCATGGGAAGCATGTACCAGGACCAGGGCTTGGAAAACAAACACGGATTCCCCTGGCCACAATCCCTACTTGGTTTGTTCTTTGGGTCTGCTAGCCTGCTGGTGTGCAATAGCAGAGCATGCTCTCTGTGCCTGTTGTTAAGGTGCTCTCAAAGTAATTGGTAAATAGCCTGCTCTGAGTTCTCCCTGAGCTTCCTGCCACTGCCTTTGCCTCCCCAGCCTCCTGCCAGGGTTCCAGACCTCCCACTATCCCGAAACCTAAGAGTAAATAACTTGGCAAAGCAGAGCACTGCAGGAGCTGACTCCGGCTGCATGGCTGCATAGTTGAGTTCTGTTCTCATTTGTCAGTGCTCCAGGCTCCCTGGCTCTCAGAACCCTTTGGGGTCTCCACCCTGTTCACAGAGTCCAGAGGAAGCAATGCAGCTCCCCAAAGGGTCTTTCCAACCCCTGTCACTAGACAGTGAAGCAAAGGGACACATGACCTACTCCTTCTTCTCGAAGAGCAGAAATATGGTGTATTTTCCCAAATAAATCACACTTTGACCAACTGCTTCAATCTTATGCTTTTCAGGGAGCCTTTGGTAAACCTATATACGGCTCATATGAAATGTATATTCACTTAAATTATTTCAGGCAACAAACTCTAACATGTTCTTACACACACACACACACACACACACACACACACACACACACACACACTTGTGGTGGGTTCCAGGGAAAATATTTAACTATAGAGATTTTAGCTTTAGTGCTGGCCTTTAGGGGTAGAGGGGAACCATGAAATTGGAAGGCAGAAAAACCCAACACCGAGAGGCCTCCAATCTAAAGATAGCTTCCGCTTATCCCGGGCTGCGGTACTTCTTGGCATAGGAGGTCAGCCCTCCCAATTCTCAGGATGGGGCTCTTTGCTACCTACCTGGTTCAAAATAACCATCAGCCCTCATCTAATCTGTTACCAAAGAGACAAATATAAGGAGGATTGAATGCTGCATGGTCCTTTCCTGGGTGTCCAGTCTCTGTCTTTCATGTTTTAGAGTTCTTTGGAGGGAAAAAACAACAAACAAGCAAACAGTCTAAACAGGAGGAAAACCCTGCTTCATTTGTTGCTAATGCGCCAACTTTCTGCTTTGTGGGTTTTCCTCTTTGAGGGCTGCCTGCTGTCTCCCAGTCATAATCCTTGTTACTCTGGCATTTAAGAGAGTTGGCCTTCAGTGACTTAACCAGGGTTTCCTTAGACAGTAAACAGCCTCTTACTGCCTTTTACACCACCAAGAAAATGAGATTATGCTGAGAGGAGACAGCAACTCCAGGCTGCTGTGGAAAGGGCACTTTTGACTGTTTGTTTGGCTGAAAGGCACCACACAGCCCAGGCTTGTTTAAAATTAGCCTCCCCCATAAATCACTTACACAATGAGGTGAAGTGCCTGACTCTGCCCTCTGACATATTTGTGTCTCTGTTTATTTTTAATGATGACATGGCTCTTTCTGTCTCCAGTTGGCTCATTTTCCTCCACATGCCCAAACACTAAAGTCAGTGCCAAATGAGCACAATCTAAGAAATGGAAGGGAAAGAGGATTTCCTTTGCTTGCAGCACAGAAGGTGATGGGCAACCTGAGCCTTGACCAGATTATAATGTCCTAAGAAATGCTGACAATGGCCACAGCCAGAGAACACTGAGTTACACAGATGGATGTTTTTGTGAAACTCAGTGAGTGTACACTTGCCTAAGATTCGTGTTTTGTTGCATGTACATTTTCACATAAAAGCGAAAATAATGTGGCTAGAGAAACGGCTTAGTGGTCAATAGCACTAACTGTGTTGGTAGGAACTAGGTTCGATTCCTGTCACCCACACGGTGGCTCATTACTGTATTTCCATTCCTTGGTAATCTGTCACCCAGTTCTGGCTTCCATGGCTAGCAGGCATGGGCTCGGTTCACAGTCACACATGTAGGAAAAACATTCACACACATATAAGCAAGATAATTTATATAAAGAAAAATAAATGCAAACAAATATAAAATGAATAATATATATCTAGGAGCACTGGGTAGGAGGCACGCTAGTGTCCAATATTTACTTTGCAATACCTGTATTTGATTGATGGATAGAGGGGAACATATGTGATCCTGAGTAGCTTAAAAGGCTAATGCAGAAACAAATAGGCCATTTCCCAGAAAAAAACCTTCAACTTTGATACAACTTTTCATTTACAATTAGTGTGCTTGAAGTTTCTGCCTGAGAACTTGGAAGAACTCGGGGTCTGCTTTTCTAAATGAGTACATAGTCTCCTGGCTGTATCCAATCCAAATTTTATTTTTAAAATCTATTTATATAGAGCTAACTTCAATAATTTATATTAATGGGAAAAACACAATATTTGACCCAGTGAGAAGTCTAAAATATAGAATATTCTTAGAGGCAGGGCAATTTTATTAGACATGTTGGCACCTTCTTCAACTTAAAATTCTATCCGCTAAGAAAAGCTCCCAGCATAACTTCCCCACCCATCACACAGAGCATGAGTCGAAAGCAGCAAAGTGGGTACCATGACTAAAAGTTATGCAGAAGGAGGCCAGACCTGAGAGTCAGGTATGTCAAGAAGATGAATGTCCAACTTTGGTGGACCCATAGTTTAGTATCAGAAAAAAAATTACTCAAAAACTCTGAATGGAGGCGAAAAGTATCTGTTTTTTGAGGGGGGGGGGGTTCTCTCTTATGAGTGCTGCTTTATGAAGCCAAAATGACTTTTATTTTCTTATTACAATTTTTGGTAGTAGAATCTTCTGGAAACCCACTATGGAACTAAGAAGGAGAGGTCCTAGTCCTTTAGGCCACAGTAGACTGCAAGCTTGCAGTGTAGACAGAAAGTCACAGCAGAAGCGCACTGTAGAGAGGGTTCTCTGATTCTCTTAAGGGAGCGTTGACTGTAGAAAATCAGCTACTGCTTCACGCCAGAGCTATGTTTCAGAAGAGCAAATTAAAGCTTGGACACTGATCTAGAGGCTTCACAATTAATTGCCTTCCAAGGAATGAAGGTAAACTCCTCCCATGGAGAAGGGTGGGAGGATTAGATAGTAAGCAAACCAACCATAACAGCCAAAATGAAAGTTATTCTCACAAATAAAGGTGATGTACTCATTTGTTGAAGAATAGTAGCCTTAGGTAAACTTTCATTATCACAGATAGATAATATAAAAAGTATTTTTCAGAAATGAACATAAGAATATGTATATGAAGTAATCTATAAGAAAATAGTTAAAACTAGGTAATAAAAGGTAAAGGGGTAGACATTAAAAGATTTCAAAGTAACGAGAGACTTTGAAGGAGGAGAGCAATAGGTGAAGACTGCAAACAGTTTCTTCTGGCCACTCTATTTGTGTGCACAGGTGCAGTCACACACTCAAGTGCAGACAATACACACACATACTCTTTCCCCTCTCTCTCTCATACACCACACACACACACACACACACACACACACACACACACACACACACAAATAAAGAAAATAAAAAGAATACGACCACAAAGTCTATGTTTGAGTTATCAAGAAGCCAAATTCATATTATATGAACTCAAAATGTGGACAAAAGCATAGTTTGAGAAGGGCTATAAAAATACAGGTGTAAAGAGAAAGGAAGAGAGAGGGACAGGACAGAAGTGAATGTAATTTTGAAGCAATACTAGAACTGGTGGAAAAGAAACAACAAAAATAATAAATAAATAAATAAAATCATAGAAAAGATCTCACTGCACATTGCCAAGGAGTTCATGACATTTCAGGGAAGTCAGTGGGAAGGAGCCAAGTGTGGTTGTGTGGAGAACCGTGTACAATAGGCCCAAAGGTTAAGAAAACGAAAATTGGAAAGTTTTGATAATTTGACCAAAGCCAAGAATTAGAAAGGACAGGCAGAAACTTCATTATATGAATCATATATTTGAATCAGTAAGGTGGTGGTGTTACCTAGGGATGCCAAATTAGGCTATGTAAGAGCAATGAGCCTCAGCTAATTTAAAATCCTTTCATCCTTCATAGGTGAAAACTATGTATCTTCTTTACTCTGTCTTTCTTTATAGCAAACGTTAATAGTGTGACATCCTGCTGGACACTTTAATATACCACCTCCTCAAGCCAGACTCTACAAAGTCCAGTAGTGTACATAAAGAATTTCCACACCACACTGAGAGAGACCATCAGAAACTGTTGTTTGTGTTTCTTTATATTTTCCCTGCGTATTTAGCAAATTTTTTTGTTCCTATTTTTCCTGGCATTTTGTACCAACCATCTGGCATCATTTTGTAATTTCTATTGGTAGCATCTGCTTGTGCTAAACTGTCTCCATTGTTCTTGGCATTAAACTTTCTCTGTTTTACCTTCATCCTTAAGAAGTTGTTTTTTTCCTAGATGTACAGTTATAGGATATGAGTTTGGTTGTATTCTTTTTTTTTTTAATCGTTTTTCAGGAAATGGTAAACTTGACCTTTTCTCTGATTTCTATTGTTGAAAAGTCAGCCACGGTTTTATTTTCATTTTATGTGGGTGGGTATTTTATCTGCATGTATGTTTGTGCTACTGTATGCATGTAGCACTCACCAAAGTCAGAAAAAATAAAGTTTAAGTGCTCTAAAGCTAGGGTTGCATGCTCTTGTGATGCTCTGTTGGGTGCTGGGGACTGGACCAGGTCCGAGGCAGGCAAAGCCAGCACTCTTTACCAATGAGCCACCACTGCTCTGTTCTCACCCACACATGATTTTTAATTCCCAATTGGGAATTATTTTGGTTTTTGGGACATGACGATCGGTATCTTTCATTATTTTTAAAGATATTTGAACCCTTATCTTGCCTGACACTACCTATGTATTGATAGTTGAAATAAAATCAAGATGGAAGTTTTGCAGTCTTAGTAGTCACACCATTTCTACTGTGTGAGTATTGTGTTTTGTTTATTTTCTGCCTTTTTCTTTCACGTCATCATTTTTTCCTGCACTTCTGATCCTTAATGAATCTCTATCATTTTTTCCTAAGGTTCTTTTAGACTTATTATTCTTGTGTCTTATTGTTGTATTTTATTCTTGAATTTCTTTTCTTCTCATTTCTGACTATGATTGTGTGATGAGCACTGCTTTTGAAAACTAAGTTTTACTACTAATTTGAGACTTGTTTAAAGTTGACTTCCTCTCGTTGGATATTTTCACGCACTTTGCCCAGTATCTTGAGCACAGTATTTCTGAACATTTTCAATTAATAAAATGCTCTAGGTATTTTTGTTTGTTTGTTTGTTTGGTTGGTTGGGTTCGGTTTGGATTGGTTTTGAACAGTAAAATAATTCAACACTGTAATCTTTGCTACCAAGTGACTACCCTTAACCTTTCATCCCAAATGATTAGAATCTGAACAGATTGAAACCATTAAAAAATATTAAAAAATCAATCTGCATTCAGACTTTTGTCTACTTAACAAACCAACTGAACTCTTAGCTCCCACTCTAAGTCTCCACATGACAAGGCAGAAAGTACCATTGGGTACTAGCCACCATCCCTGGATACTTAAAGTCTTACAGGATACTACCAAGTAATCCATGGGAGTGGTTGGCATGAAGAAAGGGAAAGGGGAGATGATATAATAATATTTTAAGTAAATAAAGATAATTTTAAAAATAAAAATCTTTAATTAAAAAATAAAACCCTAATTTTGCCATTTCACTATCTTCTTTTCTTTCTTTTTTTAAAATGCATTCACTTTACATCTAAATTATAACCCCCTCTCTCACCTCATCCCAGCCCCACCCTCTCTCCCTGTTCCCCCATCTCCTTCCCCTAGTCCTTAGAAAGTAGGAGCCCTTCTCCCTTACCAGCTGGCCACAGACTATCAAGTCTCTTCAGGACTGCCTACATGCTCTTCCTCTCTGACCTGGCAAGGCCACCCCACCAAAGGAAAGTGATAGAGGAACATGCACCAGAGCCCATGTCAGAGGGAACAGTCTCTGTTCCTCTTACTAGGGAACCCACACAGAGACTGAACTGCCTATGGGCTACATCTGAGCAGGGTTCTAGGTCCTCTTCATACATAGTCTTTGGTTGGTGCATCAGTCTCCTCAGGCCCCTGGGCCCAGATTTGTTGACTATGTTGACCTTCCTGTGGGGCTCCTGTCCGCTGCTGGTCCTTCTATCCCTCAACTCTTTCATAAGGCACCCTACCCAAAGTTTGGCTGTGAGCCTCATCATCTGTTTAGATCCCCTGCTGGATGGAGTCTTTCAGAGATCTATAGCAGGCTCCCAACCTCTTCCCTCTCTTCAACAGTTTCTGATGTCTCTTCTATTTGTCCTTCTGAATGAGAATGAAGCATCCTCCCTAGGGTCCTCCTTGTTACTTAGCTTCTTTAGGTCTGTGGATTGTAGTTTGGTTATTCTGTATTGTATGGCTAATATCTGCTCATGAGTGAGTATATACCATACTTGTCTTTCTGGGTCTGAGTTACTTCACTCAGGATGATCTTTTCCAGATACATCCATTTGCCTGCAAATTTCACAATATCCTTGTTTTCAATAGCTGAATATTATTCCATTGTTGACAAACCAAATAATCAAATTATAAAATGGGGCACAGAGCTAACCAGAGAATTCTCAACAGAGGAGTATCAAATGTCCAAGAAGCACTTAAAAGAATGCTCAACGTTTTTAGTCATCAGGGAAATGCAAATCAAAATGACTCTGAGATTCTCTCTTCTACCTGTCAGAAAGGCTAAGACCAAAAACTTAAGTGACAGCACGTGCTGGCAAGGTTGTGGAGAAAGGGAAACACTCCTCCAATGCGTGTGGGAGTGCAAACTTGTACAATCACTTTGGAAATCAATCTGTTGCTTTCTCAGAAAATTGGGAAGAGTTCTACCTCAAGTCCCAGTTATAACACTCTTGGCATATACCCAAAAGACTTCCCACCACACAAGGACATTTGCTCAGCTACAGTCATAGTGGCTTTATTCACAATAGCCAGAAACTGAAAAAATACCCAGGTGTCCCTCAACCGAAGAATAGCTAAAGAAACCGTGTTACAGCTACACTTCTATTTTCTAAAAACCCTTTCCCTGCTGGTTAGCATGCTTTCTGGAATTTCTCTACACACTTTCATGTTTTTTCTTGTTACTTAGGGGCATTTTATAATTATACATGCTATTTGTAATTATATATGGTATTTAAAACTATATATGGTATGACCTTTTATTATAAAGCACCAGGTTTCTTAAAACTTTCATTCTTTTCAACAACATGAAGAATTTCTGCAAAATTCAAAATTTATGTATTAGTCAATGTATGTGTATAAGTATCAATGTAGGTATTAGTCAATGTATGTATGTATCAATGTATGTGTTTGTCAATATCAGGTAGAAAAGTGGATGTAAATGTGAATAAACGCTGATACAATTTTTTCAAATTCATAAAAGTCACATAGATTTTTAGTTCCTCCACATGCCAGTGAAGTACTGAAAGAACTGAAAACAATCACCTGCTCATTATGAACACAAGTAGTACACTCATTTTAGTAAGTGAATGAACAATAACAATATCTAGTAAAATAGAAAATACATCTTTATCATGAATCTATGCATCTGTCTCAATATTTGCCAAAAAATTTATTCATGGAAATATTAACATTATAGAAAAAAACTGTAAGTAAAATAAATATCCTGCGACAGAATGGATTGATAAGTTGTGTGTATTATACCAGAGCAGCACATACCTATAAGTGCATTATTTCATGTGGTTCATATGGCTCAACACTCACACATTTTTAAAATGCAAAATCAGAGGGACTAGCCAAGATGCAAAAAAAATGAAAGTATTATAAAATGTGTAAAAATATTAAGAAACATAGAACAACATAATATTCATATGGAAAATAGATACGTGGAACATGGCCTTCCACTGGTAGATATGTGTTTACACAGGTTGTGCTATGCTCTGGACAGGACTCAGGACACCAGACACTCTCAATGGGAAACATATCCATCAAGTACTGAAGAGTATCATCTTCTCAACAAAAGACATTAAGAAGGAACACATGAAGGACATGAGGTCTGCTGGAAAAAAAAGGTTTAGCCTAAAAAGTTATTGAAGCAACCAAGCCCCAATGTAAATATTTTAATATCCTTGTAGAGCAAGTCTACCAAATCCAACATTAGACCTGACTTTGTAAAGTTGTGAGGATGGCGTTAGTTCATGGAAAGCAAAAAGTGAATGCTCAGATTCACGCAGCTTCTCACAAGTGTTCCTCCAAAGATTCAGAATTACCAGGCTGTAAAGATGGCATAATATTTTCACCATGTCCCTAATGTAGCCCACAGAGAGCTGGCACAGTAATCTGGTTGGGCACAGGTATCTTCATTGTTCTCTTCATCCACCCTCTCATCCAAGTCTTTAAAAACTTTCATGGGTATAGGTAAGTTGAAAGGACTAATAGCTTGACATGAACCACAGGTTGAAATTTCAGATCTTAGAATTTGACTCTGACAATCAGAGCCATGTGTGACCTGGTTTATGATTTTAGGGAAAGAGATTACTTCTTAGAAACCAACCAGCACATTTATATGTGTTTAGAAATTCTTGGAAGAAGGTTGATTACACAGATGCCAATTACATTAGTATTGACTTCTTAGAGAACACAAAAAAGAGAAACGAAGAGAAATTGACTATTTATTGTTCCTTCTATTCTTTGCTATTGTACGAATTTCTGAGGAAGGAAAAATTTCAAAGCTGTTTCAAAATCATAGTGTATAAAGCACTCTTGGGCCTTAAGGAGGAAAAATGGGCTTTTGGCTTCACCCATAGTCCGAACTCTATAAATATTATATAGTTAACCCACAATCCAGCTCCTTTAACTTCATGGAGTTCAGGAAAGAACAGCATTTGTTTATGGTGAGTTTTCTTATGTGTTGAATAAAAACTACCAATTAAAGTGTAATAGGAATAATTGTTTGAATCCTTTGGCAGTGTATCATAAGGAGTTATGGAAAGCAGGGCCCTTTCAATGATAGATAGGATTTTTGCAGTGGTCATGTTATGGCCTGAATGGAACATAACCGGCTTGGTTTCAAATCAGAAGTGTAAACCGAACAGCCCCAGACATGCTTTCTCTAAGGCAAGTCTCCTTTTCAGGATACTTTACCTGGAACCCAATTCCTACAGATGAGGAAAGTCCAGGGATGTTTAGGAGGCTGTTTCATTTTGTCCTCTACAGTTTGAAATGTAGATTTTAAAACTTGTTTTCTGTGTGTGAGTGTGTAGATGTGTGCATGCCATGGCACAAATGTGGAGACAAAATGAAAGCTTTGCACTTCATTTAAGACAAAGTCTCTTGATTACCACTGTGCTTGCTAGGCTAGCAGACCTCTGAGCTCCCAAGCTCATCCTTGTTTCTAACTCTCATCTTGCCAGCGAGGTTCAAGGATTATCAACTAGCACTCCTGGGCAAGCGCTTTACTCGCTGAGCCCACTATGAAGATTTATTTTTTATTGGGAAATGGACTAAATCTATTGAAACCTCTTTCTCTTGGTTTTTCATTCAGTTTCTTTGAAATTTTCTTACAGCAGTTATGAACTTCTTTTGGGAGGATGCCTAGTGAGGTCAAAGGACAGCTTGCAGGACCCAGTCTTTTACTGTGTGGGGCCTGGGGACTGAACTCAAGGCATCAGACTTCATAGCAGGCACCATTACTCAGTGAGTCATCTCAATTTCTGTTACAAGAAGTTTTCACAAGCGTTCTGCTCTTCAGACTGTTCATGTTCATTTGTAATTATGTACTTAAGGAATGCCTAATGGATTCAGAACTGATGAGGAGGAGGAACTCAGAGCAGCATGCAATTTAAAGACCACAAATGGTGAACACATCAAAAAAGAAAAACAGCAGCAACAACGACAACAAAAAATCCAGTTACACAAGCAGGCTGGAGTGAGAGACCCAAATCAGGAACTACAGCAGTTACCTTTTTGGGTAGAATTGTTGAATTCAGCTAAGAGTCACTTTGATGCTTCGATTTCAAACAAAAGAGCAAAACCTGACTCAGGCTAAACGTGTATTTAGCCTGACAACTAGCTCAAGTTATTACAGCTTTCAAAGACTAAAAACATGTACTTGACCTTGTAACTAGTATTGCATATGGCACCCAGCCAGAGCCCACCAGCCCTCTCCAGGGCAAGAGTGACAGCTTTGCTGCCCTGCAGCTGAAACAGGTTGGAGCACATATTAACTTGTGCCAAGGAGGGTCTGCCACTAAGCTGAACACCTGTAATTCACCCATCTGTATCCCTCAAGCCCTCACCCCAAAGTAAATTGACTCTGAGCTCTAACAGCTGTCTGGGAGACTCTGATAGGCTCTTCACCACAGGAAAGTCTCTGGGACAGGACAGAAGCCATGGGTGTGTTTCCAAGGTCAGAACCCAAAGAAGGAAGTTTAATTGATTCTTTCAGCAATGGAGATGACGAAAGTATCAGGGAAAGGATTCCATAATCTCATACCATTTGCATAATAGTCGATAAATGAAGGGTATAGGCAACAAAGACCTTTTTTTACCTAGAAGTTTTAAAAAAAGGAGGAGGGGACAGGCAAATTTGCAGTGTCTTTGTGAAGGTAAGGGGTTATTAGAAATAGTTACTACAGTCTGCCATATTCACAGCAACTACTGGAAAATAGATAATGGCTATGTGTGGGGAGATGAGTTAAAGAATGTATCAAAGAAAGGGAAGGAAAATCCATGGACTTTTTTTACCTGTTATGAGTGTGTGCAGTAATAAATGCACAGTACATACAACAGCAGACTCTTGCTAACATCAGCATCCACCAACATAAATAGATTATTATAGTGTGACATTTGTATTCTATGAAGGTGATATCTTAAAGAAAACAAAATCTTAAGGACTGACAGGCTGAAACTCCCTTGTGACTTCAGTCACAATTAGATTCTCTTTTTCTTGCAGGATTATAGATCTTTAAAAAAATTTCTTCCTTGCTTTTTGTTTTTCTTAGATACTTTAAGCAAGAGCCTTTATTTTTCAGGTGTTGTTTTGTTTTGTTTTGTTTTACTTACAGTTACTATGCAAAGAGATGGTAATTTCCCACTTTTCAGCCATGTATTTAACCCGGTTAAAATAGTTATTAACCAGGTTATTATACTAATATTATTACTATGATATTATACTAACAAATATGAGAAATACTCTCTTTACGGTTGGTACCTAAAGGATGGAGACTTGTTGTGACCCTTGTACCTTTAGATTCACATAAACCCTGGGAGTGCCGAGAATGACACTGTCGAGGCCAGAGCTTTCAACTGAAAGTGCATCTGTGAGAAGGCTTTTCACTGAGTTCAGCTCATTAGCATCATCATGGATATTTATTAATTTAACTAGCTGTGCCTGGCCTTTGATGAGCAGTAAGGATATTGAGATTCATTCTTAGGGACTCATTCCAAATGAGATCAACCTGGTGGCGAGAGCTCTGCAGCCCTGTCTGCTTGAGCCATCAATTCTCCATTCAACTGTTGACAACTGAATTAAAGGGCTTGTAGTTTTGAGCTCTGAGAATATATTAGAGACTGTGGTTGGCACTGGTAATCATGGGCGCTTGTCTTACCTCTCCATCCATTCTTCCAAGTCAAAATGTTTAACAGATGCTATATATTAGAGGATTTTCTGGATTGTGGAGAGAAAATTGAATAATATAGACAAGATTGGAATTAACTTTACATTTCAAAGCAGACAAATATAAAGCCTAATAAAAGGCTCTAGATATATAAGAACAGACAAATTATTCTATGTATGAGAATTTATGTTTCTAAAACTATGAAGACAAGGAATTTTCAGAAACCCTCCTGATGTATAATGAGAATCCTTTCATGGTACACATCTTACAAATGGTATGAATGACACAAAAATCAGGAAAGTCAAGATTCAGTGGACAAAGGTTCTTTCTTCCAAACCTAATGACCTGAGATGTACAAAGGTACACATGATAGGAAGAGAAAACTGACTTTTGCAAGTTTTCCTCTGTCTGCCACATGAGCACACGCAAACAAATATAGACACCTAAAGGCATGCACATACACACATACACACAATAAACAAATAAATGTAGCAAAAATACTTCAGAGCCCTTCTCCATGGCTAACCCTCTGCCCTACAAGGATATAAAACAACTTAAGTTAATGAAGAGCAAAGTGAGTAAAAATAAACAAGAGCCAGATTTCAAATAACATGGGAAAAGGTGGGAAGAACTTGAGGGTGGAAGGGTAGGATGATCAGATGAAGGTTACTGGAATCACAACTCTGGGAATAGAGGTTTAGCAACCCATATAGACAGTAGGGGACAGTGAGTCTTCAGTGAGAACAGTAAGGGGTCAGACCGGGAAGGCAGAGCAGCAGTGTGCTGAAGTGACCTTGGATTGACCCCGATTTTGGAAGCATGTTAAGGAGAGAAGAAAATGGAGGGGAGAGAGAAAGCAATAAGAATATAAAGACAGATATGCTCAAAGGACACTAATATAATATAATATAAGTAATGTTATGATATGATATTTCACATACAATTTAAAGAGCAAAACAATAAAAATAGAAAATACATTTTAAGGAATAAAACCAAAACACTCGTGATGCAAAGCATGCATGTTTCCAAATTTCTATAGCACTTGTGTTATAATCATGTTAAAAGAGAACCATACCTACTGTCCATCTGTGCTCAGTATGATAAATGCATAAGAATATCTACAATAGTATGTAAAACTTAAACAAACTAGTTAATATCCACAGGGTGATCATCAATTTTATCCTAAAAGAGACACTTCAAATATCTTTTTTATTATTATACATCCCTACTGCAGTTTCCCCTCCCTCCTCTCCTCCCAATACTTCCCCCATGCCTCCCCTCTGCCCCTCTCTCATCTATTCCTCTGCTTCTCTTTAGAAAAGGGATGTCCTGCCATAGACATCAACCAAACATGACATATCAAATCAATGAAATGATTTCTAATGATATTCTGCTATACTCATATGCTGGTGTCTAGCCCAATTGTCATCAAAGAGTCTTCATTGAGCAAGCAACTGATGGAAACAGAGACCTACAGCCAAACATTAGGACACTTTGCTTTTTCTAGCATAAGGAATAATTTGTAGACCTGTCTAGTTTCTGAAAGACAACTTCTATCTTTAAAACAGTCATAAAATTACATAATCAAAAATAATGAACCCATTCACATGGGGATTCAGCACCCCATTAAATGGATATCTAGTATTCTTTGTCTGCTGCAGGATCTTCCATATTTCCCTCTCCAGGGCTTAGCAAAAAGTAGATTTCTTTTCTTTTCTATTCTTTTCTTTTTGTGGGGGGGGGGAGATTGTTTGTTTGCTTGCTTGCCTCTTTGTTTCTTTGAGACAGGGTTTCTCTGTGTAGCCTTGGCTGTCCTGGGCTTGCTTTGTAGACCAGACTGGCCATGAACTCACAGAGATCTGCCTGCCTCTGCCTTCCAAGTGCTGGGATTACCGGCATGTGTCACTGTGCCTGGCTAAAAGTAGTTTTCTTAAGTATATATAGATTCACCTGGACCACAGAAAGAACTAAAGAACTAAGGCTTGTTGTATACTTGAGCGTCTTTTGGATATATGCCTAGGAGGGGTATAACTGGATCTTGTGAAAATGCTATTCCTAATTGTCTGAGAAAATGCCAGATTGATTTCCAAACTGGCTGTATAAGTTTACACTCCCACCAGCAATGGAGGAGGGCTCCCCTTTCTCCACATCCTCTCCAGCATGTGTTGTCACTTGAGTTATTCATCTTAGCCATTCTGATGGGTGTAAGGTGAAATCTCAGGGTCGTTTTGATTTGCATTTCCCTGATGACTAAGGATATTGAGAATTTCTTTAAGTGTTTCTCTGCCATTCAATACTATTCTGTTTAGCTCTGTACCCATTTTTAATTGGATTACTTGATTTGTTGCTGTTTAACTTCTTGGGTTCCTTATATATACTGGATATTAGCCCCTGTCAGATACAGGGTTGGTGAAGATCCATTCCCAATCTGTAGGCAGCCTTTTTGTTTTGACAACAGTGTCCTTTGCTTTACAGAAGCTTTTTAGTTTCATGAGGTCCCATTTGTTGATTGTTGCTCTTAGAGCCTGTGTTGTTGGGGTTCTGTTCAGGAAGTTGTCTGCTATGCCAATGAGTTCTAGGGTCTTTCCCACTTTTTCTTCTAACCAATTTAATGTGTCCGGTTTTATGTCGAGGTCTTTGATCCACTTGGACTTTAGTTTTGTGCAGGGTGATAAGTACGGATCTATTTGTATTTTTCTACATGTAAACATCCAGTTAGACCAGCACCATTTGTTAAATCTGCTCAAACATGTTTGTAGTAGCTTTATTTGTAATAGCCAGACACTGGAAACAACCCAGATGCCCCTCAGTTGAGGAATGGATACAGAAATTGTGGTACATCTACACAATGAAATATTATTCAGCTATAAAAAACAAGGAAATCATGAAATTTGCAGGTAAATGGTGGGAACTGGAAAACATCATCCTGAGTGAGGTATTCCAGAAGCAAAAAGACACATAGGGTATATACTCAGCCATAAGTGGCTGTTAGACATATAATATAGTATAAACATACTAAAATCTGTACAGCTAAGGAAGCTAATCAGGAAGGAGGACTCTGGCTAAAATGCTCAATCCCCATTCAGAAAGGCAAAGAGGATGGACATTGGAGGAAGGAGAAAACAGGAAACAGGACAGGAGCCTACCACAGAGGGCCTCTGAAAGGCTCTACCCTTCAGGGTATCAAGGCAGATGCTGAGACTCATAGCCAAACTTTGGGCAGAGTGCAGGGAATCTCACAAAAATGTGAGAGATAGTAAGACCTGGAGAGGACAGGAGCTCCACAAGGAGAGCAACAGATCCTACAATTATGGGCACAAGGGTCTTTTTTGAAACTGATACTCCATTCAAGGACCACTCGTGGAGATGGCCTGGAACCCCTGCACAGAGGTAGCCTATGGAAGTTTAGTGTCCAAGTGGCCTCCATAGTAATGGGGACAGGGACTGTCTCTGACATGAACTGATTGGCCTGCTATTTGATCAGCACCCCTTGAGGGTGACAGAAGACAGAAGACAATGCAGCCACTCCTGATGAGAACTGATAGACTAGGATCAGAGGGAAGGAGAGGAAGATCTCCCTTATCAGTGGACTGATAGAGGGACAGGGGTAGGGAAGAGGGACAGTGGGATTGGGAGGAGGGGGGAGGTACATCTGGGATACAAAGAGAATAAACTGTAATTAATAAAAATAATTTAAAAAGAGAAATAATTGCTTTATAATGTTAAGTAAATAATTAAAGGTAATTCCTAATGCGGGGGGGGGGGGGAGAACTAAGTCTTGAGATAGATCAGATTTTTAGAGACCAGTCTTTGAGACTTGAAGTTTTGATCCCTTCTTGAATTAAGGTGTCTTTTCAAGATAAGAGCTTACCAGGTACACATCAAAACCTTTTAAAATATAATATGACAAAGAGCTTTAGTTATTACAATTTTCAAACTGAATATCTATCACTTAATAAAATATTATTCCTTCATGTATGAGGACAGAGTAAAAATTAATGAACACCAAGACAGACGATAGACAAATAGGCAGACAAACAGACAAAGAAGTTCAACAAACACATCCATAGAAGATCTATGTACAGAAATCAGAAGAGAATGAAACTATAATAGCTGTGATTAATGCATATAGACTATTAATTGATCAGATCAATAAGATAAAATACAGAAAATTTAAAATGAGCAGAAAGCATAATAAAAATGTGAGTCATTGTTTAGGAAACTTAGTTTTTTGAAGAGCTGACAAGAAAAACGAGGAAAGCAACAAGACAACAATGCCAGACTCAAGTAAAATGCCAGACTCAATAACACAATAAGATAAAAACAGAGTAACTTATATGTATGCATAAATATACATATATTTGTATATATGTAAACACAAATTATGGAAAGTCCAACTGTCTTGCAGTTAGAGTAGGCTTCATGAACAGAAACTTTACTAGAAATAAAGACAAGTACTTCTGAAGGATAAAACAGTCAATCTAGAGAGAGGATATCACTAGCTAAATGTGCCTTGATCTCATTCAGAATAAATAAAGAAAATACGAACAGGAAAAGCAAGAAAGAAATCCAAAACATGGGCTATTGCAGTTTAAAATTATACCACTGATCAACAAGATAGAATAGTTAACAGAATATATGTAAAATATAAAATTCATAAACAATGTAATCAGCCAATCTAATTCAGATTTACAGAACATCGTTTGCGATGATATTAGAAAAAGTCTTAATTGCACATGGATAAATGATTTTAAAATTTAGATATTCTTATATTTCAACAAATTAAAATTGTATAATATATCATAGAACTACAAAAATAAATTAAAGAGCTGTAACAATTTTCTAGGGAATGTTGAAGTGTATATAATATACTTCTAAATAGTCTATAGTGTGGCTAGCAAATTATAGGGGAAATATAAATGTTTTTTTCAAAGATACACAATAAATGTATCCCACAAATATGTACTTCTTTCTTTTTTAATTTTTTTAAATTAATATTTTACTTTATAATCCAATCATGCCATCCTCTTTCCTCTCCTCCTGGTGCTGGTCCCTCCCTCCAACCCTCTTCGCCCATTTCCCTCTCCCCTTGTCCTCAGACAAGAGGCCTCCTTCCCCATTAATGCACCCCAGCACATCAAGTCTCATCAGGACTGAGCTCCTTCTCATCCACTATGGCCAGGCAAGGCAGCGTGGCTAGCACAAAGTGATCAAAAGCAGGCAACAGAGTCCATGTCATAGACAGCACTCACCCAGCTTACTAGGAGACACACATGCAGTTCAAACTGCCCATCAGTTTGTTACGTATGTTTATGGAGACTAGGTCCAGTCCATGTATGCTCTTCAGTTGGTGCTTCCTTGTCTGTAAGCCCCACGGGTCTAGTTGACTCTGTTGGACTTCTTGCTCCTGTCCCATCCAGGTCTTTTTATCCTTTCTTCTCACTCTTCCACAGAACTTCCTGAGCTCTGCCTGATGCTTGGCTGTGGGTCTCAGCATCTGTTTTAATCAGCTGCTGAGGACTGAGGCTCTCAGAATGGTTAAGATAGGCTCCTGTCTGTAAACAAAGCAGAGGATTGTTAATGGTGTCAAGGTTGGCTCTCTCCCATGGAATGGCTGTCAGGTTGGGATAGGCATTGGTTGGTTATTCCATTACTCTCTACTCTATCTATATCTCTGCCCATCTTGATAGGTAGAATAAACTTTGGTTCAAAAGTTTTGTAGGTGAATCAGTGTTCCCCTCCCACACATCCCCTGCTGCTAGGAGGCTCAGCTAGAGACATCCCAATTGTAGCCTACCCTGCAGCAGGTCTCCAGCTTGTCTCAGTAATTGCCCCACCTTTGGTTTCCCTTTTCTCTCCACACCCTCAAACCTTCCCTCCCCCTCCTCATATCTGACCCATCCTTGTTGTTTCTCTCCCTACAACCTCTCCTGTCCAGTTTTCTCTCTACTTCCTCTTCCAATGTCCATTCTATTTCCCCATCTGAATGAGATTCAGGGAGGGCCTCTCTTGGAATTTCCTTGTTATTTAGCTTCTTTGGGTCTGTGATTAGTAGTATATTTATCCTGTACTTTATGGCTAATATTGGCTTAGAAGTGAGTACATATCATGTTTGTCTATATGGGTCTGGGTTAACCCAGAAAGGATGGTCCTTTCTAGTTTCATCCATTTGCATGCAGATTTCATGATTTTCTTGTTTTTAATAGCTGGATAGAATTTCATTGTGTAAATGTACCGTATTTTCTTTATTCATTCTTCAGTTAAGGGACATCTAGGTTGTTTCCAGTTTCTGGCTATTATGAATAAAGCTACTATGAACATAGTTGAGCAAAAGACCTTGAGGTATGGTGGAACATCTTTTGGGTATATGCTCAGAAGTGTGTAGTTGGGTCTTGAGGTAGTATTATTTCCAATTTTCTGAGAAAGCCCCAGATTGACTTACAACGTGGTTGCACAAGTTTGTACTCTCATCAGCAAAGGAGGAGTGTGTTCCTTTTTCTCCACATCCTCACAAGAATGTGCTGTCACTTGAGTCTTGATCTTAACATTCTGACAGGTATAAGATGGAATCTCAGAGCCATTTTGATTTACATTTCCCTGATGACCAATTAAGTTGAACAGTTCTTTAAATGTTTCTCTGCCATTCCAGATTCCTCTGTTCAAATGTCTCTGTTTAACTCTGTACTCGATTTTTAAAATTTGATTATTTAGTTTGTTAGTGTTTATATATTTAGGAGATTAGCCCTTTGTCAGATGTAGAGTTGGTGAAAATCATTTCCCAGTCTGTAAGCTGTCGTTTTAGTTTGTTGACAGTGTCCTTTGCCTTACAGAAGCTTTTCAGTTTCATGAGGTCCCATATATTAATTGAAGATCTTAGAGCCCGAGCTGTTGCTATTCTTTTCAGGAAGTTGTCTCTTGTGCCATTGTGTTCAAAGCTGGTTCACACTTTCCCGTCTAATAGATTTACGTTATAATCATACCATATGGTATCCGGCTTTATGTTGAGGTCTTTGATCCACTTGGACTTGAATTTTGTCCAGGGTAGTAAATATGGGTTCGACCAGCACCATTTGTTGAAGATGCTTTCTTTTTTCCATTGTATGGTTTTCAATTCTTTGTCAAAAATCAAGTGTCCAAAGGTGTGTGGGTATATTTCTGTGGGTATAATTCCATTTTTCAGTCTCTTTTTATGCCAATACCATGCATTTTTATTACTCTTTAGTACAGTACAGCTTGAAATCCTGGATGGAGATACCTCAAGAAGTTCTTTTATTGTATAGAATTGTTGTAGCTAATCTTGTTTGTTTGTTGTTGTTTGTTTTTCCATATGAAGTTGAGGATTGTTCTTTCAAGGTCTGTGGAGAATTTTGTTGGTATTTTGATGAGAATTGCATTGAATCTATAGATTGCTTTTAGTAAAATGGCCATTTTTACTATGTTAATTCTACTGATCCATGAGCATGAGAGATCTTTCCATCTTCTGATATCTTTTTCAATTTCTTTTTTTAAGAGACTTGAAGTTCTTGTCATACAGTATTTTCCCTTGCTTGGTTAGAGGTCCACCAAGCAATTTATATTATTTGTGACTGCCATGAAGGTGTGTGTTTTCCTAATTTCTTTTCAGCCCACTTGTTGTTTGTATATACTGATTTTTTTTAGTTACTTTTGTAACCAGCCATTTTGTTGAAGGTGCTTATCAATTGTAGGAGTTCTCTGGTAGAATTTTGAAGGTCATATTATATCTTATATCATGTGCAAATAGTGATACTTTGACTTCTTCCTGCCCGATTTATGTCTCCTCGATCTCCTTTAGTTGTCTTGTTGCTCTAGCTATAACCTCAAGTACTATGTTGAAGAGATATGGACAGAGTGAGCATTCTTGTCTTGTCCTTGATTTTAGTGGAATTCCTTTGAGTTTCTCTCCATGTAATTTAATGTTGTCTGTCAGCTTGCTGTATACATCCTTTATTATGTTTAGATATGTGCCTTGTGTCTCTGATCTCTCTAAGACTTTTATCATGAAGGGATGTTGAATTTTATCAAAGGCCTTTTCTGCATCTAATGAGATGATCATGTGATTTTTTTTTTCTTTCAGGTTGCTTATATGGTGGATTATATTGATGGACCATATGTTGAACCATCCCTGGATCCCTGGGGTGAAGCCTAATATATAGATAATGCATTTGATGTGTTGTTCTTGGATTTGGTTTGTTAGTATCTTATTGCCTGTTTTTGCATCAATGTTCATGAGGAGATTGCTAATCCATAACAAGTAAATGAGTTATAAAAACTGGAAACTTACAGCATATATGCGTGCATTCATGACAAAACCAGGGTGAGAGGTTCACAGGTTATTGGGGAGGAAAGGTGTGCTTGTTTCTGTGTTAACCACCTTCTCACTTTCTCATTGCTGTGGAGGATTACCTAACAGAAGTGACCGAAGGACAAGTGTCTTGTTTTACTTCAGTTGTTGGTGGAGAAGATATGCTTAATGCTGAAGAGGCTGTATTCATGGCAATGGGAGCTCTTTTCTAAAACACAAGATTTGTTTTATTTTGGCAGACAGGATTCAGAGAGCTTGTATCAAAAGTCAGGTGGGAGAATAACCCTCTAGGACCTTTCTCAGGTGACTATCTTCTGCCACCCATACATACTACTGAAGAAGCTACAATTCCCAAGAGAGCATCACCTTACTTGGGCCTAGTGTTGAAACTAATGAGAGTGCAGGAATATTTAACACTTATTCATAAGCCTTGGAGGACTAGGGCTTACCAGACATGTTTTACACAGCTAAGCAATCTGCTGTTGCTTAGAAAAATGGCGTAATTTTCCCACAGTAAAACATCTCATGTGTTCAAACTTCCCTTCATATCTTTGACAGATGTATCACTCTTTCCCTTAGAGTAGAGGAACAAGTTGGCCCTTCATGTTTCTATGTAAGATCAGGAAGGTGAGCTGGCGAGAGGACTTTGCTATTAAGAACACTTGGTGCTTCTGCAAAGAACATGGCAGCTCATAACCACTTAACCACTGGTGGGTCAGTTCCAGGGGGTCCAGTGTCCTCTTTTGTCCTTGGCAGGCATCATGTATGCGTGCAATGCACATACTTCCATGCAGTCAAAACATAAAATAATAGTAAACAAATATTAAAAGAAGGCTTCAAAGGGCAGGGATGGGATCTGAGGAGGTCTTCTTTACCAGAGAATGAAGACGACCTTCTTTTCCCCCATGTCCCTGGAGCCATAGTTCCTTCCTTCTGGTATCTTCTAGTACCAGCCTTAAGCTGTTAAGTTAGAGTTAACAGCCGAGATAGGTCTAATAAACCCATAAAGTCAAACTCATAAGAGCCAATACTCCCGTAATGGATATGGCTACTGCATTTAAATTTTACCATTATTTTCTGCTTTCCCAATCAAATCTGAGGTGTGACCCAGTAATCATGGGATTCCAATATTACCTTTCATTTAAAAAAATTCTTGTCTTCTACAGTGCTTCCTGACCACAACTCCCCTTCCTCCATTTCTCCTAGACCCTCCCTCACCTTTCTTCTTACCCAGATCCACTGCTCTTCTGTTTCTCTTCAGAAAAGAGCAAGCCTCCCAGGGATGTCAACCAAACATAGAGCAACAAGATGCAGTAAGATTAGGCACAAGCCCTCATATCATGGCTGGATGAGGGAGCCAAGTAGGAGGAAAAGGGTCCCTAGAGCAGGTGAAAAAGCCAGAGACACACCTGCTCCCACTGTTAGGAGTACAAGAAAAAAAACCCACAAAATATATGTAGAGAGCCTAGCCCCGACCCATGAAGGCTCTGTGATTGCTGCTTCAGATATTGTGTGCTTCAGTTTCTCTGAGCTTTGCTTAGTTGATTATGTGGGCCATGTTCTCCTGCTGTCCTCATCCACTCTGACTCCTAAGATTCTTCTTCTATCTAATGTTTGACTGTGGGTCTCTGCATCTGTTCTCATAGTTTTCTGGAGGAAGCCTTACTAATATTATTGAGCTAGGCACTTATCTATGAGTATAGCAGCATAACATTAGGAATCATCTCATTGATTATTTTTTCATTGCCAGTCATGTTTAGTTCTACCCTAGGTTCCTGGCACATCCAGCTTCCAGTTCCTGGCCATGCAGGCAGTGTCAGACATGGGCTTTCTCTTGTGTCTTGGGTCTCAATCTTGCTACTAAAATTGTGAAGCTTGTACCACTGAAGTGGAACTCGCTGGGCAGTTGTTAAAATGAAAGCCTCAAGATCCATTTAAAAATTACTATTATCTTCTCCCACTTCCGATGACTATCCTGTTTGCCCTTCTGAATAAGGATTGAGCACCTTCCTTAGGGTCCTCCTTCTTGTTTAGCTTCTTTAGGAATGTAGATTTTAGTATGTTTATCCTATATTATATGTCTAATAACCACTTATAGGTGAGTATATACCATGTGTGTCTTTCTGCTTCTGGGTTACCTCCCTCAGGATGATCTTTTCTAGTTCCATCCATTTGCCTGCAAATTTCACGATTTCCTTGTTTTTAATAGATGAATACTATTCCATTGTGTAAATATACCACAATTTCTGTCAGAGGGCCTCTTTTGATCAGGGTATCAAAGCAGAGGCTGAGACCCAGCCAAACTTTGGGTAGAATGCAGGGAATATTATGAAAAGCCCTGGAGGGGACAGGAGCTCCATAAAGAGACCATGAGAGTAAAAAAAAAAGCCTGGAGCCAAGGGGCCCTGCAGAGACTGATACCCCAACCAAGGACCATGCATGGAGAGGACCTAAAACCCCTGCACAGATGTAACCCATGGACTTAGTCACCAAGTGAGATCCCTAGTAAGGGGAGCAAGGGCTATCTTTGACATAAACTCAGTGGCCTGCTCTCTACTCGCCTCCCCCTGTTGTGGGGGTGGGGGGAGCCTTTCCAGGCCACAGAGGAAGAAAATGCACCCAGTCCTGATGATACCTGATAGGCTAAGGTCAGAGGGAAGGGGAGGAGGACCTCCTCTCTTAGTGGACTAGGGGAGGGGCATAGGGGGAGAAAAGGGAGGGTGGGATTGGGAGGTGATGAGGGAGGGGGCCCTCATCAGGGATAAAGTGAATAAGTTGTGATTAATAATAATGTATAAAAATTACTATTATATCACAAACTTTGTTTTAATAAAGTCTCAGGTTACTCACATATACATTAGAGTTCGGGAATACTGATATTGGGTTTCTGCTGCTGCTAACTATGATGGTATGGAAGCACATCCTAGGGATATCTGGACAGTCCTGATCCATGGTACTGGGCTAGAAAAGTATAGATAGGGCTTCTGACATCTCTCCATCTCAGTTTCTGTTCTATCAGTGGAAGGGTGTCTATGTCCTCTTGATGAGTTTGCTATGTGGTAAGGTTCATAAAATACCCAAGACAATTGGGGCTGTGTCTCAGTTCTCTTTGGACTTGGAGTTTTTGGTCTTTTCAAGTGGTCAATAAATAATGACTTTGTTTTGCATTAAATAAAGAAGAAAAAGCCTGTGCCTCAAAGCCAATACTCACCTCTAACATTTCCTCACACCAGGGTCCTTTGCATTGCATCTCTTTCTGACAGGATTTGTGGTTTTATTGTTTTTGTTTTTGTTTATTTGGTTCCTGGACTGGTGTCATCAGTGAATGAGAGGGAGTGGCAGGCAGGACCGGGAAGAGCCACTGCCTTTAGACCATCGCCTCACTCCCATCCATGTCCCCAACAGCCTGCTTAATAACATGAGCAATAACGGGGCTCATTATGCATGCAGCTCCATGATCATTGCTGAGGATAAAATTAGTTCAATGCCCTGAGCGACAGTTGAACTCTAGCAAGCACCTAAATAAAATAAAAGGCAAGGAAAATATATACATCTAAATACATATAATAAAGAGTGTGATGAGAAAAGTCATAAAGAGGCAGGTAACAAAATTCTTTGTCTAGAGACTTCCTGAAACTTTAGGCTGGTACCCTAAAGTGGGACTGAGAAGTCACTTAACCAAGAGTGGCATCATAACCAACATTCCTTTGGATGGTAGAAGGAAATCTTAGAAGCCCAAGCATATAATCAATTTTCTACAATATCACAGTTACAGAATAATTGCAAACACAATTCTACTATAACCTTTACTTAGTTTTGAACATGTTAACTCCTTTCATCATATGGTGTGTGTATCAAAGCTAAAAAATTAGCACCTGTATGTGCTATTGACTGAGCTACAGTCTCTTTGGATTTTTCCCTTTCATCTCACGGTTTCTGGATCCATTCCAGCATACCATCTTGCACTGACTCAGAATGTCTCCATGGTCTCCACCAACCTATGAGAGCTCCCTTGCCTTTCCTGACCTTGATATTTTTAAAGTGTGCTAATTTAGAATTTTGTATAATTTCCCAGAACTTGGATTCATCTGTGTTTCAGGAGTGGGGTGAGGTTAGTAATTTGGAGAGAATATTGTCAAAAATGAAGAGCCTTGTTTAAAAGGCAACACACCAGGAACACACATATCACCTGGTATGGGTGATGCTGATGTTGATATTTGTTTTTATTATGAATAGGTTTCCCCACATCTTTCTAAGGTATTTCCTTTTCTACACATGATCCTTAACTAAGTCAATTTCACATTCAAGGTGTGTTGCATAGGGAATAGACAAGAAGAGTCAACCTGTATACATGTTCAGTCTAAAGCATTATATGAATCTATGAAATTCTCAAAGGATGAAAACATAGACATGGAGTAAAAATATAGTGTCAGTCTATGGTTAGGAAAATCTGCAGATTCACAAGGACTCTCACTCTTTTCTAACATGCATCCTACTTTAATAACACTTTGTAACATCTTCGATCTTATTGAAGGGTAAATCTTTCTTGTCCCATTTGTTACTTTAGGAAAAGTGGTTATCTACAGGATCCCTCTGACACAAAATATTCACTTACTTCATTTTTATGCCCACACATGGGCTTTTAGAGCTTAAATATTGAAATTTAAAAACAGATCTGTGCTCTCCCAACATTAATTTTAAGGCCAATTCTTGTCTTCCACAAGAGGGAAGCAGTATTTACTATTTTAGTCATGTTGTATATATTTTAAATCTCTTTACGACATTGCTCTGTTGTGAGGTTTTTTTTTCACCTGGATTTTACACACATTTTTCATATTTGTTTATTTTTCCACATGCCCACATTCTGCTCCCTGCTCAAGAGATGAGTCACGAAATTTTGTGTATTTTTGTATTTTACAAAGAATGGTCCCCCCTTTAAATGGAAAACAAGTTAGTAGCATACCAAACCCCCCACAAAATATTCTCAGTAAGACACACCAGGGCTGTTTCCATCAATACTGTTTGGACATGCTCATATATTTTCTTCTAGAATTTCATGTTTGAAATTAAAAATGTCAAGGTGGGGTATTGTTCCTTATAAAGTGTTGACAAATTAATATTTGTATGTTTTAATTGTCCTTGTAAATGTTAATTATTTTAATGAAAATCATTTCAGCCTTCAATAATCGCTTAAGGTTTAATAGAACTAAGGGGTTAAGAATTTATCTCAGGAGTAGAGTTTTTGGAAAGCAAAGACCTCAGGTTTGATCTCTTCCATGCATGCATACACGTGTATGCACAGGCTAGCTCGTGCACACACAGAGACAGCAAACAGACACATAAAATGAAATAACAAGGGAGGAGGGTGAGAGCAAAGGAGGGAGGGAAGGGGGAAAGAAGAGAAAAGAAGCAAAGAGCTAGAAACATGCCAAATACCTTTC
>CM053766.1:134116199-134138615 GCA_028658305.1 Pachyuromys duprasi | reverse complement strand
ATTTCCCTAATTTTGCGTAGACACTTTCCTTTACAGAATCTATTGTCCTAGTTTTATTCTGCATTCTTTAATTGCTGCAATTTTTTCTTGACATTTTTTCCCTCATCATTCTGATGCCATCTCAGAATATTCCTTTCTACTGAAATGCCACTGCATTGCGTCAGTCACATTCTTTCTAGTAACCTTTTGGGAACTTATTGGAACTAAAAAAAAAATCCACTAGTCCTTACTCATCATTTTACTTTTAAAATACATATATAATATATATTCCACATGTGTTTCTGTAAATTTTCTCATCTTCCTACTTCTTTTTGTCCATACACTTAGGAGTCATAACTCTTTGTATTTGGATATGAAAGTCTCCTGAAATTGTCTTCTATATACTGTGACTGACACTCTTTAGTAGTTTCCTCTCCTAGTATATTGAACATGGTCTCCTTCAGCAGTCCCTAACCTTCATCTTTCCTGTCCTTTCTTCCTCTCATTAGGCTCCTGTGTTTCCCCAGACAATATAATTTCTTCTTTCATTAAATGTAAATATCCATGATTTTGTGTCTGTGTTTTACATTTACATACCTCCCTTGGTATCTACCTTTCAAGACATAAAATGGTTCAGTTTTGGGGTTTGTGTTGTGGTTGTTTGGTTTTGTTTATTTATGTATTTTTTGGTGAAGGGAGATATTGAACACTAACTATCTTTTTTCCTCTAAAATTATATTTTGTATTTTTGAAAATATTCTAAGTGAAAACTAATAATCCAGCTTAAACAGGAATTATTGTCAGCATTACAGATATTAGTTACTGGAATTTCTTCTTTACCAATGTTCTTATTTTTCTACTATGGTCTAGACAATTTTGTAGTTGACTGTAGTTTTTTGGCAATAATGCCTTTCATTTTCCACTGATTTTTGTTGTTCATGAATTAATATTTTAGAGGTTTTATAAGTTTAAATCCATCAATCTCTTCATTTCTCTGTAGGCAATTAGTAAAGTGCCGTTAGTAGGAAGGATGCTGAAGTACTGGACCAAGAGGGCAGCAGTGGACCTGAGTGGAGCCTATTGCAGCTTTGACTCAATACCATGTGGTATCTGGTCAGTCCTGGAGCATTTGCAGTAGAGAGGTTGGGCTCCTGCTGCTTTCTGCCCTAACTGTACAGACAGAATGTGCTCATTAATCTACAAAACAAGCCAAATAATTTTAGAAAGATAGAAAGCAATGGAGTCCTAAAGCAAAGATGAGAGAAATAGAAAGCTGGGGACATTTGCATTCAGACAAAACTAAAACAATGATAAGAAAGCTCCAAGAGTTCAAAACAACAATAACAGAAGACAACAAAGGGATGAGGAGTGTGATGATGAATGCGCACAGGTGTTTGAGTAGAGAAGAAAAACAGGGGTCCAGATATTACAGGACTCAGAACAAAGACGGGGCCTAGAGATCGAACAGAGGTAGAAAATATATGAACATTATTTCCGGATCTGACTTCATGTTGACAAGCTATATTTATGTCAACATTTAAACAAATAATAACACCAGTAAACACCACCAGAAAAGATGTTAATGATCTTCATTTTGCAACCTGGTTTGGAGGAGGTGAGTGTGCTTCCAAAAGTCCATACTGTAGCATCTGCTTACACAATCTCTTTGAAACTAACATCGATGCTCTTATCACTACTGTTAAAATATCGACATGTCCATGTCAGGTAAATTTGAATACATGCAGTCTCAATGTGTGCTGCCCATTGTCTCTGCAGGAGAAGTTGGAGCGACGATATTGACAAGAAGCTTGTTATCTTTAGGTTAAAGTGGATGTGTTAGCCTTACCTTATACAGAGGAATCTGATCATTGCCCTGAGGACAATTTTGTTATCTTACTTTGCATATGTGATCATTACCCCCAAGGCCAGAGATGCAATCTCTGTCCTATAAGAATACCTATCATTATGGTTTCGAAGTGGAAAAGCAATAATTAACCTGCACAAATAGATGGGATCATTGTATTGCAGGTAGAACTGTTATTGCATTTGCCAGAGAAACACAATCTTTAGCATGCAAAAGACAATGTGTTAATTACATTTATGGTGGCGATATGCTCATTATATAGCCTATAATGATGATATCAATTGCAGTTCAGGTAGAAATTGGGATCATTGCACTGCTGATAAACCTCTTATAATTACATCGCTGGGAGAGGTCTACAATCATTCAGTTGCATATGGTGCATGTGGAGATGTGGTCATTATAAGACAGGAAGAGATGCAATCACTATTCTTTCTGAACATGGATTTTTAATGGCAAGGCTAGCATCTGAAAATAGGACCTTTTCTTTACCAGAAGGCCTAAGATCAATTCAGTTGCAAACGATGTGCTCTTTTCCCTACATAAGAAATTAGGGTCTTCCACATAATGTAAGTGTGTTATACACAAAGAATGGGAATGTTACTCTGAGAATGTAGTCAAAGTGAGGTGACTCATAAGGAAATCTGGTCCAGATTCTTTACATGTGAGAAGGTCACATGCAGGCAAGAATAGCAGCAAAGATGAAAGAAACTCAGACAGCCTGTTACTGTTCCAACCATCTCAGCTGAGTTGCCACACTTGTGAATGAGGGCACCTCCAATCATGGAAGCCTAGCAGAGTTTCCAGTGGACTGCAAATGCATGGACCCATCTGGTTTGCACCACATGGGGCAAAGGCAAGCAGTTCAGCTGAATCCTGCCCAGATGATAGAGTTGGGAGCCAATAGAGTTGCTTTTATTTTAAGTCACTACGTTTTGGGATGATTTGTCTCATTGTAATAAATAACAGAAATAATTATGCACACTTTAATGATATATAATCAACATATAGTGTTATGATAGCCTTTTCAACAGAATGGAAATGCTAACTTCTCCATTTAAAACGCAAAGCAATTTAGTGATAATAGCTACAACTGTCTTGAAATGATCTAAGACCTCATGAAGCTGATTTAATACGCAGCTATTTGGAGTGTCTAATCATATGTCCATTTGATGAATAGTGATTGCATATCCATGAACAATAGAAAAGTAAACATTCTTATCCTCTCTCTGTGTCTCTCTCTGTCTCTCTCTCTACTCTCTGAAGTAGAATATTCATATTGACACAGTGAAAAGTTGAATTTGCTTTGCTTGGGGTAAATTAAATTTTGATTGAAGTCTCTGCTTTATTTAAAGGCACCCAAGTGACCTTTGTTGGGTCACTTAAGCTCTAAGGCTCTTGTGTAGATTAAAGAAAACAGTTCCAAGCTATGGCTTTATTGGGATGATTAAATAAAATAATGGCATACAATGTATTTAGCCATCATTTTCTGCACATGTAATAGCATTTAAACTGTCACTCTTATCAGATTTTTGATGAACTGAACTGAGCTGAGCTCTCAGATTTCGTTTAGATAAAAGCATTAGGGTTATACCCTAAGAAAACTCTAATGATGAATTTGTCGAGATGGCTCAGTCATCGTGAGCACTGACTGCTCTTCCAGAGGACTAGTGTTCAATCCCTAGCACCCACAAGACAACTCACAGTCAACATCTTTAAATCCAGTTCCAGGGGAATCTGTCACACACTTCTGGCTATTAAGGCACTGCACAGACATGGTACACAGACATACATATAGGCAAGACATTCACAAAAAAAATCGAGAAAAAAATGATCCTTTAGTGTTACTCAGTTTTAAGTTTACAGAGTATAATTTTTATTTTGTTTTCATGTCCAAATCCATTCAATTAGTCGTGCTATTTCTTAGCTGCACATAAACCACATAATATCTCTTCTAATTTGTGAGTCTGCTCTTGAAGAGATTAACAAAACACATTTGTATTAAAAATGAAATTGTATCCTCAGAAGGAAAAGAGGACCAGAGGAAAACAAGATATTTGTCAAGAAGAAAATATAATATCTTTTCTAGCTTTGAAAAAAAAGCCTTTTGTTAAGGTGAATTTTTAAAAGCTAGGACTGGGTGTTGGTGAGTCAAGAAGCAATTTTAATGCCCCTACACTGCTGTCCTGGTGGCCCAGGATGACCTTGAACTCCTGATCCTGCTGTCTTCTGAGTCCTGGTATTGTAAATACATACCATCATATCCTACCAATGAAATCTGATGATCATTAAAAGTCCATATTTTTTTACACTTATTTTTTTATAAGAGGGTTTACACTGGCTTAGGTGCTTTGGGACACAGTTGGTACTAGATGATCCTACTCCCACGTAATATTCCCAGATATTATAGAGTTAGACATGCTGAGACAAAAAAGATTAAATGTCCTTTAAATATATGTATATATTTAATACATAAATAAATACATATATACTAGATATATGTACTACATATGTATATATAGTTGTTCACTCTCTAAAATCTGAAATGAGCCAAACCCCCACTATCTGTGGGATATAAACATAGACGTGGGATATAAACAAATTGCTAGTTAGCAGTAAGAATGAATAGGGCACCAGTCCAAGTCATGCTATTTGTGAATCTCATAGACCTGATACCGTATTAAATAAATACATATTACAGGATATCACTTATCACTGATCACGAACTGCCACCAGGGCCTGTGGAGATGTGTCACTGGGCAAATTGTGTGGCATCCAGGCGTAAAGATCTGAGTTCAAATGCCCAGCACCCACATTAAAAAACCTGGGCATGATGGTGTGCGGCTGTCACTTCAGCTCCGGGAGGATGAAGGCGTATAGATTCCATGAAGTCTCTGGTAAGACACTGGAGCAGAAGTAATGAGCCGAGGGTTCTGTGAGATGCTTAGTCTCAAACATGATGAGAAGTTGTTGAACGAAGCTGTCTCAGCGTCAACCTCCTCTCACGGCGCTCAAACTGTAGCATTCGCTTGCACATATGAATCGAAAACATACCTCCAGAGCTCATGTTTTGAACAGAGTCTGCAGTGGATCCTGCCATGGAAGGCTAAAATCATCTCAGACCACGAGACAAGATAAATGTTTTTCTCTCTTGAGTTGTCTGTGTTAGATATTTTGTCTCTTGTTATAAACAAAAATAACCAATACAAAAAAATAACCAATACAGGGAGGGTATTGACTACACACATGCGCAATAGGCTGATGAGAGCCCTTCAAGTGTTCATCAGGGTGGTTGTTCAGGGACATGATTACCTTCAGATTCATCGACCACACAGCTTAAGATTGTATCTTTTACTGTGTGGGTTTTACCTTTCCCTATTAAAAAAAATAAGTTGGCAGATAGATAAGATGTCTTATTTTGAGGAGTTGATGTGGGCAGACAGATTTGGAGAGACTGGGCATGTGGTGACTGTGATATTCCCTAAGAGAGAGAAACCCAGTGCTAGGAGAGTAGAGTCGCTGTTGTTTATCTTTTTGCTAGCCATGGGGAGAGAGCCCTTCTGTGGTGCTTAGTGCCAACTGTCTGGCTAACAGAGCCTAGAATCACCTGGAGCATGCCTGTGGGGGATTATCTTGGTGCCAGCACTGCTGTGGGAAGACTATTCACTGTGGGTGACAGCATGCTGTAGCGGGGATCCTTTACTATGTACGAGTAGAAAGGGAGACTAGCCGCAAGCTTTGGTTCATCCAGAGTGTGGGACCAGGGGCAACAGGCTCCCGTTTCTTACCTTGACTTTTTCCGCTGTGGTATGATGGACTGTGTGTGGGGAACGGAGTTGAAGCAAGGCTTTCCCTCTTAAATTGTTTTGTCCGAGTATTTTATACCAGCAGCAAAAAGAGGAACTAAGACACCTTCCTTAATAACCCTCTGAGAAGCTACGTATCCCAACACCCTCAGCAAGAGCAGAGCTCACTCTGACCTCCCAGGTCTGGCCAGGCTGGTTTGTTTTGTGCTCCGGCCTGGAAGGCATTCAGTGTATAATATCCACTTAAGCCAAATGACGGGAAGCAAAGCCTGCTATTAACTGCGCGCTGCTTTCTTGGGAGGGGCTGTGCTACTGAACTGCTGCTGCGCTTTCCCACTGGGGTCCTCTGACACAGTCTGGGGCCAAGCCATGGCGGTTTGTGTTTGCAATCCGGCTTTTACTGGAGCTCGGGGCTGTCTGGACAAGACGTAAGAGAATCCTGAGCCAGAGGCCTCTGGTCTGCAGGCCAGCAGAGTCACCAGGCTGATGGTTTTATGAGCATTACACCGAAGCACTGACATACCTGTGGCCATCTCTCTGACCCATTTTGCCCATATGATTGTATTATTGGCTGGATCCTCCCTTCCTTAGATGGCTGTTGCCTTCTGGTAAATTAGCAATTAAAACAAGCACATTCATGGGCCGAGTGTTTACTCATCCTGAACCGCCATGGCTACAAGCCTACTTGCTCTTCCCCACAAGAACTTAGTAGCCCTGACGTACAAAGGGCTTTCTGTTCGAAAGGGATAAAATCTCTTTCCCCAGAGGGCTTACTTCTAGTACTGACATGCTGAAAAGTGAGAAGTTTTGTTTTCAATGAGGGTGGTTGTGTTTGAAAGAACCATGTAGTTTCCCATAATCAAAACAGTTCATTTCAGTTCCGTTATCTACCACTGGCTGGTTTTCTAAATTCAGTCACATGACATTCTGAGTCTCAGTGTCATAATGAAATGAGACAGGAATGGTAAAGTCTGTTTTGTTTTGTGCAAAGTTCCAGTAAGTAGAAGGAAGTGTTGCTAAAGTACTATCCTTTCACTGAGGATTTTTTTTTCTTTTTGGGAGGTGATTCAGCTGGTGAACTGCTTGCTGCACAAGTATATGGACCTGAGTTCAGTTTTCCAGAACTCGCTTCAAAAGCCAGACAAGGTGACATGCACCTGTAATTCCAGTGCTGGGCAGGTAGAGACAAGAATACCCCTGAGCTCCGTGGTCAGCCATTCTATCCAATCATTGATCTCTAGGACCAATGAGAGACCCCTATCTCAAACACTACATTAAAAAAGACACTAGAGGCTTCCACACACATGTGTGTGTACTTATACCTACACACATAAATGTGCACACATGTACACACACAAAGGTGAATCATTTATATAACTGATCTTTTACCTTCTAAATCACATCATTTTTTTTTTACTTCTTCCATATAATTGCTAAAACCATACAGCCATCTTCTTTAGAATCATTAGATTGTATGCCTTGGGACTTTCCTTTAATTTTCATTCATAGTCAAGTCCTATTGGCTCATCTCCAGCCCTGGTAAGCATATCCTCATCTTTACCATCCCCAAAGGGACTTTGATACACATCATGGCATCTCCTCTTTCTATGCTGATTTTCATACAGCCCTCTACCTTCAGATGTCCTCAACTCAGCTTTCAGGACATCACATTTTTAAGTTGCAATAACATTTCACTTCTTTCCAGCTCTTCCTGACAACTTCTTAATTTTTTCTCTTGGAAAGGATTTTGTGCTGCTTAGTTTTGTTGTTGTTTTGTTTCTCTTCTTCTTCTTCTTCTTCTTCTTCCTCTTCTTCTTCTTCTTCCTCTTCTTCTTCTTCATCTACTTGAAGAAAAGGCAGTTGAGAAAATACTTCTGTTAGACTAGCCTATAGGCAAATCCATGGTGGATTTTTAAAATTAATGATTGATTGTAGGGGAGGGCTTTATACTGGATTGTATAAGAAAGCAGAAATGAGGAACAACTTAGGAAGAGTCAGACCTCCTTCTTAGGTTCCTGATTCCAAATTCCTGCCTAGAGTTCCTGCCATGATTTTCTTTCATGGCAGACTACAACAGTAAGCTGAACTAAACATTTTTCCCCATGTTACTTTTGGTTATGGTGTTTTAACACAGCAGTGGAAACTAAACTAAGACACCTCTTATTTCTTTTCCCTTCTAAGCCCATTAGACATCATCCACTGATAAGCTTGCTATGACCATTTTCACAGTTTATTGGTTCATGAGTTGGTACCTGATTCAGGGAAAGCCAATCAGAATCTGTCCTTGAGAATGCACAAATATTGTGAATGAAGAGCAACACATGTAATAATGCTATTTTGAATTTAGAAAAGTTATGCCTGTGAGAAACAGCCATTATTCTGCAGTGTGGAATAGAAGAGATGAAAAGTTTGTGTGGAATGAAAGAAGAGTGGTATAAGGAAAATCCTACTGGAAGAGCTACAAAGAGTGAGCTCTCAGGAAGAACAAACGGCTCATCTCCTTACTCCACATTTTTAAGCCCAAATGTTTTAAATGTCCTTAACCTCAGTAAGATAAACCCACAACCAACCTTTGTCTTAATAATGTGCTTATTTTTAAAGTGTATTTTTAGCAAAGGTGTCTTCTTTAGTCTGGCTGCTAATTATTATTGTTATTGAACAAAATTATATTTAACTATACAACTTTTTGAACTAGTTGAAAAATAAAGTGATAAGTTTAAAGAAGTTGGCTAATATTCGAGGATGGAGAATTCATGGTAACACAATTGAATCTTTCTGGATTTTTGACCTTGAACTTTCTATGTCTCTGACCACCAATTCAGTACCGTTTCCTTTCCCGTCTCTGGTCCTCCTTTCCACATGTGAGTGACTTCTAAAGGAGTTCTCTGGGTCTCACATGTATCTGCCTTATTCAGTCTCATAATTTCTGCCTTGAGAGACCATTTCCTATGACTCTCAGCTGACTGTTCCATTCCAGGTACTTTACCTGCTCCATTCTCACACTGATGACCTTGCCAAGCACCTTCATGTAGATTCCCTTCCTGTGCTTCAATCTTCCATTTCCAGAAACCAATGGTTTTCAGCCAGCCATGATTTTATTTCTAAAGGACATTTGATGATATCTGGTAAAACCTTTGATTTTCATAGATAGGGTAAGTGGGGTTGTTGCTAGCATTAAGAGTAGAAACTAAGAGTTTTAACAAACTGCAAGGGCAGGCCCTTGCAACAGTGAATTTTCTGGCTAGTACTGCTGAGTCTGAAAAACCCTACCTTGAAACAAATTAGGCCATGCCCTCCTTGACTGTCCAACATGCCCTAATTCTGATAATTGTGACATGTCTACACACCTGTTAGTAACTCCTCCAACCTCTAAATCACCTGGGCCATAAATTTCATTTGATCTAGGTCAACTATATGCTGTGGATGATTCATAACTTATGCCTATAATTGATTGGAAATAAATAAAACATTGTTTCTAGAGTAGTTCACATATAAATATGAGCTTTTTATTTATTTAATTTTCAATTATCTCCCATTTTTGAGACTATAATATAAGCACACCGTTTTTCTTTTCCTTTTCCTCCCTCCACAAAAGAAGAAATAAAAGATTACTTTATACTTTAGCTCTCTAAAAGTAAATTTTGTAAAATTAGGTATTGATAACATTGAAATACATGGATTCGTTTAAATTTAATTTCAAATAAGTTACTTATCAAACACATCCTGTTTAGATCAGTTTCTGAAGCAAGCACACACTTCCAGAAGATCTTGAGGTCTGCTGATTGCTGTGGTTGCCATGCACAACCAATTGAAAGACCCATTATCAGCCAACTTCGGTTGAAGACGGTGAGTCTGCCCAGTATCTCTGAGACAGGAACCAAGTCAGTTCACAGAAATGAAATCAATCTCCAATTTCTTTGTCAGATCAAGTAGCCCTCTGGAGCTGCTTCTCTGCATAGCATTTATCGTCTTCTGATATTTGTTTGTTTTCATTTGGGCGTTCCACTAGAGCACGATGCCTGTGATGTGAAGAGTTTTGCCTGGTTTTGTCAGCTGTTGCATCCAGAGGCTTGACATTGTGCTTTGCATTAGTCAGGCCTTCTTTCCACTGACTCAAGGAACATAGGAATGCATTTGTAGATGGGTAGACATGTGAATTACAGAGCATCCCGGGAAGGGTCACACCACAAGGGCTTCTGCTCCTATTTCATATCTTTTACTAGTTAGAAAGATACTAGGTTTACCATAAAAATTCCTCCTAAGGTGTTTACTTTCTTTAAATTAGACATTTCAGAATTCCAACTTCAGATTTTTCTCATTAGCTTGTTAACTTCCAGAGAAGTATTTAGTTCTGTACATTTATATAATAGTCATTGGTTGTGATCCTAATTTATGTGGAAGCTGAAGAGAAAATTTCAAAATTAGCAGATCCAGTCAACAAGTCTCTTCTCCTAAGTAATGTCTGACTAATTAAGAGACAGCCACTAGATACCTTTAGAAAATAGTGCAGTTCTTGGGGGGGGGGCAGATGCTTAGCAAAGTAATAAGTGATTAAATATAGGGAGAGTTACTTAGAGTTGCTGAGTTTTCTGTCTCTGCTTCCTAATCTGTGACATGAAGGGTTTCACTATCGGTGCTTTGGTAAAGATAAAGGATAAAACTAGCAAGCTATCGGGATCTAGTGTTGGCTACCAGGAAACCAGGCCCCAGGCCATCAGCACTGGCTTTGGCTTTAACTCTTCTTATCCTCTATGAGTATAAGAACAGCTTCAAATTCACAGAAACTCTTCCAGCACCTTCCACCCAACCAGAACAACCAGGATGAGGGAGAGAGGGTATTTATCCACTTGCTAACTCCATCAGTCCAAAGGGCTGCAGGCTTACACGACATGGGTAAATCGAACACTTCTCAACTCTCCAACATTGTTTGGCTTCTCTTCATACAACTGCTTAAATAATCTTCCTGTCCTCCCTTGTACGTTCATGTTTGATTGTGATTGGTCCTTCTAGTGGCTGTGCCAGCCTTCCTTGTGTTCCATTGTCACATCTTTGTTAGCCCTCCTTAAGAAGAGGACCCTTTCTAGGTTCATTCACTAAAATTGAATAAACACTCTTCTGGTAACTTCATCCCTCCAGCACTGAATATTATGATTCTCTCACCTGTCAGAGGTCACATAACCACCATTGCATCATATGAGGGCAGAGGTGAAGCAACCACTATTGCAACTCATTCTTTGTAGAATGTCCAAGAAAGCAAAGAAATTGAAAAACATAGAAATAGCAAACCAAACAGTTCTTTGTTTTGATTTTATTGATGGCTTCTACTGGGTGAAATGAGCAAGGGAAAGGTTTGTCAAACTATATAAATATGGTCAGCATCACATGAAACCAGAATGAGCAGACTTTGATGTCTTAGTCTACAAAGATAAAGGGAGATGCAGCAAAACCATCTTTGTAGGACACAGATATAGGGTGGTCAAGATGTTCATCTTCCCTTCTTATGAAATAAAGATGATGGAGATAAATATGGAGGAGGCAAATGTCATGTCCCAATGCTACATCAAACATCTTTACTTGTGTCATCTGGATTCATACCCCTCCTTGCCCTGTGAGATAGGCAATTTCAGCACCTGCATTTTGAACATGAGGAAATTGGGTGTTCATAGTTAAGTGACTCTTCCAAAGTGACGCATCTAGAAATACAGGAAGCACAGATGTCAGTTCATCTTATCTTGCACCAAGCCCATTTTATATGCTAATGAGTTACCCCAACCTCAGAGAAGTGATGTGAAAATTAAATGGAGTTCTCAATGCCTGCATCAAGGAGGAAAACTACAAGCTCTTCCTGTCCACCATGGCTGCTGTCTCTATCACCACCACCATTAGGCCACTGTGGAGTTACACTTATACCCAGGTATAAAGGAAACTACAATTAAAGACTAACATTATTTAATGAATGAATGGAGTTCTTGCTTGTCAGCAAGTATAGAGAAAGCTTAACACACTGGCTGAACAAGCCCCCCACTTCTCCATTGGGCCTGGGCTTACAATTTTTTTTAAATCTTGAGTGATTAAGTTTAGCCAAAGGAGCTCAACATACATATGCATATTGTAATAATTTCTTTGTAGAAAATACCTAGAAATGGTGAATCTGTGTGTAGAGAAAACAAATCAGAGGTAGCTTGAGGTTGGGAAATGATTGACAGCAAGCATGCTGGCGATTTTAGATGATGGGATTGTTGAAAACTTAATTGGTGCTGGTTGCACAGATATAAAAGTGGAATAAACTCATATAGTTGTTGCTTTTGTGCTATGTAAATTATACGTCAACAACTCAGTTTAAACAAAAGTGGAGCCTGAATAAGAACCAGATCTTCTGTCAGGATTTGGTTAACATGGAGAGAGATGCAGTTGTTTGCTTTCACAAGCAATTTGAAGGCAGTTGCTGCTCCCTGCCATTAAGCCACGCATTTTAGATTGCTGTTCAGCCTGCTGGCCGCCTTGTTATTTTCTTCCCCTCTGCACACTCCACTTGCACCTTTGACTTAATATCTTCATTTTACCGTCTTAATTAGGTTCTGGATGTTTCCTTGAGACTATGTATTTGATTAGTAATATCCAGTTTAAATTCTGTACTTTAAATCTTAGAGAGACAAAGACAGAGGGAGACAGAGAGAGATGCACAAGTATGAGTCCACAGGATGCAGAGGTCAAAGAGGACACACGGTGCCCCATTCTATCACTTTCTACCTTATTCTCTTGAGACAGAGTCTCGCAATGGGCCTGGATGGAGGCTGGCAACCAGCGATTCCCAGAAATGCTCCTGTTTTCTCACGTCATTGCTCTGAGGTTACGGGCAGGCAAAGATTCATCTGGCTTTTCACATGGGTGCTGGGGTTCAAACTTGGATCTTCATGCTATTCTGCACTCTGTGTCACTGACAGTGACTCCCTAATCTGAGAATCTTATGAGCTTGCCACATTGGAATTTTTTAAATAGTTTTTGGCTATAACATAAGGGACAAAAATGTTTATTTTGTCTATAAAATAAGCATTCTTGGCTTACTTGTACACATCCAATTCTGAGAACAACTAATGGGGACCCACAGCTGGTTCTAAGGGACATCATCTGATCCAGTCCACGCTGGATCAGTTATAATTAGCCCCTACCCAAGGGATCAGCCAGCGCTAAATCTTGTAACGACAGGGTGTGCAGTACCGTTATCGCTAAGCCAATACCATTAAAGACCAGGGTTTATTGACACTTCAGGTGACTGGATGAGGCCTCTCCAAGCTGAGCTAATGAGGAGATCCTCTCCATTACCTCTTATCGAGATTAGCACCACCCTCAGCCACCCGACAAAGGTGGAAATCACTGGGCAAGTGCTGACATGGGCCAGATGCTGCCTCTTAGTCATAATGCATGCACTTGAGGACACAATCACAGGCTCAAAGGTACAGCTTCTAAACGTGTTGTTTTTCTCTGTTCTGAAATGATACACTTTCAGATATTGTGCTCTATTTCACTAACTGATGCACAACAGTTGTTTCTATAGCTCTATTTCTATTGCTTGTTATAGACACACATGCACACACAAACATTCTCTCACACACATTTATATATGCTCTCTCACATTCATGCACTCACATGCGTTCATATGCACTCACACACAAATGTACGCAGACATACACACACATGCACATACAGACTGCCATACACCTAGTCACATATGCAGCCACAATCACTTACACATACAGATGTTTCCTCAGGTACACTTACATACACACATGCTCTCGTAAACACTCTCACACCCCAAAACGTGCACACATCCTCACTCACATCAAGACATAGTTACATTGTCTTTCTTGTTCTGTCTGTGGGCTCGTGACTTCTAGAGGTCACCTCTGCAAATTTGCTCTTTCTGTATACATATAGCCAGTCCATGCACTAGCCTCTTTGGGAATCAGTTCACATTTCAAATGTATTTGTTCGTAGGGGAAGTATACTCTTTCATTCATTAAAGATAAGATTTAAAGGGACATTAAAATAAATGCATAACTCTCATTTGTCTAGGCTATATGCTTTTTAACCATCCTTAATATTAACTGAAGCATCCCCCCCCTTCTATCAGAAACACAGGCAGAAAAGTATAGGCCCCCAATGTCTTTGTACTTAGTTTTGTCATGGATATGTTCCCGGTTAACAGTCATTCAAAGCTGAACCAAAGGGGTTTAGAAGAAACTATTTAAAGGCATATTAGGAAACACTCATGCTCTCCTCCGTTCTCTCTTACTTTGCCCTGAAACTTAGCAGAATATTACAGATGACAAAACACAATGTGATTCATGTGAGCAGTAGCTTGGAGGAGGCTGAGAGCCATACTTACCCTCAAACTGGGCTGGTGGGCTAACTTCAAGAATTGTTGGTATTACATGCAGGCCATTGTTAGTGAAAATGGAGCACATTCTTTCTTGAGAGAAGGTCTCCCTTGGTAGCCCATGCTGTTCTAGTAGCCCAGGATGACCTTGAACTTCTGATCCTACTGTCTTCTGAGTCCTGGAATTGTAGGCACATACCATCAGATTCTACCAGTGAAATATATCTCTGATGATTATTAGAAGAGGATATCTTTAACATTTTTTTTATTTCAAAGCATCTCATATAAGTAATACATGTGATAATTAGTTCCATTTAGGCATTCCATAATGTATCCACACTTTTAAAGAACATGCTGTATACAGTAAGCATATATGATTTTTATTTGACAAAAAACTTAATAATTTAAAATGTGGTTAAGCAGAAATCTAAACAGAGTGTCTCTAGCTATTGTACAATAAACCTTTAAACTGAGAACTTGCCTAAGTTATTTTTTTCTTTTGAGACAGGGTATCTCTGTGTATCCTGGGCTATCCTGAAACTCACTTGCTCTGTCAACCAGGCTCACCTTGGACTCACCAAGATCTGCCTACCTACTGAGGACAGAACTGTTTGCATTGGTCAGTTTGCCCAAGAGTCAGAACCAAGTTGAGGAATGTCTCAAGTGGCACAATTTTCTCTAAATATGAATTTGGGGTGGGTAACCTCTGCATTCTCTCACTAATAAATATGACTTTAAATAGTTATGTGTGAATTCAAATTTATTCACATATACATACAATGTGGGAGGAATGAGCCATGGCCAATCTTGTAACATATCTTTTTTCATGAAAGTGGGCACAGACCTATCCCTAGGGTTTGTTTTAAGTCATAGCTAAATTTCAGCCTTGCTCTCAGCTTTAGGATAAACAACACTGCTTACACAAATTTGTGTAGTAGGAACTGTAATATCAGCGACTATGCCAAGAGAACAGCCATGTGCAAGACCAGAGTTTCTGAACTTATGATTTACCTGTTATTTTAATATTTCATACAATGAACATATGAATATGTCTGATTTGCCTCAATGATTTGTAATGTGAATTCTTTCAAAGATGCTAAAATAACAATATTGGCACCATAGCTGCTATTTATTAAAATTGCCCCATGCTCTAAGCATACACTCTTTTATTTAATCTTCAGGCAACCTCATCAGGTTATCATTTCTTGGCTATTGTTACTGAGACCTTATATTTGAGGAAATCATGTCTCGGATATATCAAATCTCTTGCCTGAAATAACTCGATGGAGTAACAGGAATGAGAAATAAAACTTCTCTATGTGAGCTGAAAACCATGCTTTTAAATAATGGTATCTTTGATAGATTGAAGTGTGAAGATTTTCCGACAACTATGCATATTGGTTAATTTCTATTAATTACTTGTAATTAAATAATTATAAGTATAGATGCATATTAATATTTTATGTTAATTTAATAGCCTCTTAATAGCATGAGCCAACCAGTTGACTGACCCTGGGTAAGTTATTTATTTTGTTTATTTATACTTAATTAACATATATGCCTTAACTCTATGTCAGACAGTCTCGAGGATTATAGAAGCCTTAATCATTTACTTCTATTATAGATCAATGAACTAAGTATGCGATTAATGAAAGAAGAAACTGAGCAGTTGTGGGAGTGCCTTGCCAAAAAGTCATATAGCAGTTAAGAAAGTCAGTGCCCAGGCCATATTCTGCAAAGAGTAGGAAACCACCAAGTTCTTGTCACCCGTAGCATTCTGTGACCCGTGACTTTTGGATTTCTGATTTTATTAATAACTGATTAGTTAGTTGATTATATGGTCACAGAGCACAGTTGGTTTTAGTAGTTGTTTCTCTATGCTGAGTATTTATTCCAAGTTCATCCAGGGATCTTTTGTGTGAGGGGGTGTAAAATATGTGTACACGTGTTTATGTAAAACCTCTGCATTTTTAACCAGATGAGTTTGTGATCCACACGGGTTTTTGTGGTAAAGAGGTTAAGACACACAGAACTGATATAAAATGTCTTACAGCACCAGAGAATACGCTTTCTGATAAAATTTGAGAGGTTTTGTGGTAGTTGTATAGTCACTTTCAAAATTATACTGAAGAGGCGAGACACAGAAATCACAGAGCCCAATATCACTTTGATCATGACATGACCTGGAACATATTTGTTGATGAGCTGTGGGAAATCAACTGTCCACAGTTCATATACTCATCCTTAGGACTGAGTTACAGCCAATTGAGTTGTTGGCCAAAGTGGCCCCATGGAAATCCCTAAACAATGCAGGCTGTTGCCAAGAGAATATGTTTTTCTTCACAAACTGATGCTTACAAATAATCTCCACCTCTACATTCTAGTGTCTTTGGTGGGGGGAGGGTACTCTGCAGGCTACCAAAAAATAAGCAGAAACACCAACGCCACCACAAAACCATTGATCTACAATCTGCCCTGCCTGCAAAATACGCTAGGACAATGGTAGCAACCAATGTCCAATTTTACTTAAGGCCCACCCTGTGAGATGGAACCCATACCTGACACTGCTTTGGTGACCAGGAACCAGAGACTAGATATCCCAGAGACTTGTGGTAAAAACAAATACTGCTGCTCTTTTTTGAAAAAAAAAAGTAACAAAATGATTCCTAATATACTCTGCTATGCTCATAAATTAGTGCCTTATTCGGTTATCATCAGATTAGCTTCCTTCTGCAGCAATTAAGAACAAATGCAGAGACCCACATCTGGACATTATGCAAAGAAAGAAAACTTGGGGCACACAGCTCCAAATGGGATATCTCCATCAAGTCCCACACCATTGAACCAAGCAACCCAGTGGAAAAGGAGGTGGAAAGAATGTAAGGGAGGTGGAAGAAGAACCCCAGGAGAACAAAGCACTCTAAATAAACTGAGCAAAGGTAATATGAACTCACTGAGTTTGAGGCAGCAACCACAGGGCCTGCACAGGTCTGCATCAGGTTCTCTGTGTATACATTGTAGCTCTTAGTTTATTTTTGTGGGAATCCTAAGTGTGTGAACAAGTGGGTCCCTGATTCTTGTGCATTCTTTTGGAACTTTTTCTCCCTTTTGTTGGTTTGCCTTATCCAACTATGATGTGATTTTTGTTGTTGTTGTTGTTGTTTCAGCTTATTACAGTTTACTTTGTTATGTTTTGCTGTTACCTTTTAGAAGACTGTTCGTAAGACTGTTCGTTTCTAGCGAGAAATAAAAAAGGATTCAGAAGGGAGGGAAAAGAAGAGGACCTGGGAGGAGGACAGAGAGGGGAAAACTGTGAGCAGGATATATTTGTATGAGAAAAAATAAATTTTAAATAAAATGGAGAAAAGAAAGAAAGGAAGAAGAGAAGGAAGGAAATATGAATATATTTTATTCTGAAATATTCTAGAAGTAAATTTGAATTCATTTAATTGTATTAGTGACTTATTTTCTAGCACATTGATACAACCGTATCATTCTGAAAAAGCAATACTATGTAAGAAAAGAACTTGGTTCAGTGCTAAGTTTAATTCTGACGTTACTTCCCACTGATGAGTTTAGCCTGTTTAATGTTAGCCCTTAACATAGAAGCTGATTGAATTTACTGACAATAAAATGTTCATAAGCCGAATTCATGGAGCAAAGATGCATGCCTTCTCGCACTGACTCTAATGTTGTCCATACATATTTTAATAACTTACTTTTATAATAAACAAATGAGTAGTCCTTTGCCTTCTGTCGCACTTGCTTTCATGATTCACTTTCTCCTCTTACTCCTTTCAAACAACAGAAACTCCTAACAATTGACCATGACTGCAGCGCCCACGGGGATGGAAGAAAAAATGCTGGAAGACAAAATATTCTATATTCCCTGTAGAACCAGTGACCAGTGGACAGAGTGTGTAATTTTACCAGGGTCATGTGTCAGAAAATAATCCACAATATTTCACAGTAAAGACCAACTCCCAAACAAGGAAATTAAATGGGTTTTAGTTGGAAGCTATGTGATACACTTGAGGAAGAAGGTCAGATTGAAAGACAATTGATCTCTGTGATTGATGGTACATGTTTTCCTAGATATTCGAGAGCACAATAATCATAATTCTTGGACAACCCAGCAACACATGACACAAAGGAAAAGGCTGTGAGGGAAATCATCTCAGAACTGAAAGAAGTTTTCTGCCTCCAACTATTGTGACTATCTGAAGTTTGGAAGACTTAAAATTTTGGCTGACTCTTTGACCCTCCCTCATACAAGCTGGGGAGTGACAGACGGGCTAGAACCCAGGGGAGGGCATTGCAGCCAGCCCTGAGGAGACAGGATGACCTGGGTTTGGATGGAAGGGGAGGAGGTCCTCCCCTGTTGGTGGACTTGGAGGGGGCGGGGAGGAGGGAGATGAGGGAGGGAGTGGGAGGGTGGGAGGGAATGAGGGAGGAGGCTATGCCTGGGATGCAAAGTACCTAACCTGCGATTGATATAAAAATAAATAAATTAATAAAAAAATTAATGCAAATATTTTGCTACCATTTGAACACTAAGTTTGTTTTGTTTCTGTTATCTGTCAGCCTCACTGTATATTTTATTTCTCAGATAATGCATAGGGATCATTTGAGGTTTGTCTGATGTAAGTGAAAACATAGAATAAAAAGAGGCTCCTGGGAAATATCTTCATGCATATCAACATGAAAGTATGTTTCAGTCTGGAAAATTTAAAATGCTGATATTTCAAAACTATCTTTTAATATAATGAAATATGATTCAGCCACATGCGATTTTAAAATCCACATGACAGAAACTTCGCATGCAATGCTATCTGCTCTAGATTGTGGTGACATAGAAAGCAAATATTACTGAAAATAAATATAATTATAACCCATTTCAACAAATATTTATCAAAGGTCCATCTATCTAGGATGAAAAATGGTATTTTAAAATTGGCAATTGATACAAAGAACAGTGTGATGGTGCAGAGCACACAGTCCTTTCTGTTAGGAAATATTAAAGTATCATATCAGGGAGCAATAAGTGACACCAACCATTTCAGAACAGGTAAGACTTGAATTTATTGAACATTTGTTCTTTACCAAGGACCATGCATGGACTGCATCTAGTCACCCTACACAGATATGCCCGATGGAATATTTGGATTTGTGTTCAATTCTGGAGGAAAAAACCCGTTTGATGTTAAAAAGAAAGCATGTTCTTTTGTGTTGGGGTGAAATGTTCTGTTGGATCCACTTGGTTCGTAACAGTTAGCTCCAGCACTTCTCTGTTTAGTGTTTGTCTGAATGATCTGTCTATAGGTGAGAATGGGGTATTGAAGTCTCCCACTAACAGTGTGTGAGGGTCAAACTGTGGCTCATAATGTAGTGGTGTTTCTTATTAACTTGGGTGACTGTTTGGTGCACAGCTGTTAGGAATGGAAATGTCATCTCTGAGGATATTTCCTTTGATGAACATGTAGGGTCCGTCTTTATTTCTTCTGATTAGTTTTGTTTTAACATCCACTTTGTTAGATATTAACATGGCTACACCGGCTTGCTTCTTAGGTCCATTCACTTGGAATATCTTTTTCCAAACTTTCACCCCGAACTATATATTGTTGATATTAACGGGTGTTTCTTGGGTGCAGCAGAAGGACCAATCCTGTTTTCACATCCATTCTGTTACTCTGTGTCATTTTATTGGGAATTAAGATCATTGATGATGAGATATTATCAATGAGCAGTGCTTATTTATTTCTTCTATTTTGTTGGTGTTGTGGTTGTGTGTGTATGTGTTTTCCCTCTTTTGATGTGTTGCTCTGGGAATATTTATTTCCTGTTTTTTCCTGGGTGTAGTTAAACTCTTTAGATTGGATTTTTCCCTTTTGGCACTTCCTATAGAGCTGGATTTGTTAATAAATACTGCTTAAATTTAATTTTCTTGTGGAATGTCTTACTTTCTCCAACTATTGTGATTGAAAGTTTTCTTGGGTATAACATTCAGGGCTTGGATATGTTGTCTCTTCAAGCTTATAAAATACCTGCCCAGGACCTTCTGGCTTTTAGAGTCTCCATTGAGAAATCAGATGTGATTTTAATAGTCTACACTTACATGGCAATTGGTCTTTCTTCCTTGTAGATTTTAATATTTTGTTTGTTAACCTCTTTGTTCTGTATATTTAAAGTTTTGATTATTATGTGGAGAGGGAAATTTCTTTTCTGGTCCATTCTATTTAGTGTTTTGTATGTTTCTTGTACCTTGATAGGCATTCTCCTTCTTTAGGCTAGAAAAATTTTCTTTTATGATTTTGTTGAAAATATCTTCTATGTCATTGACCTGAGCCTTTTCCTTCCTATATATCCTTAGATTTGATTTTTATTTCATAGTGCCCCAGATTTCTTAGCTGTTTTGTGCCAGGATATTTTTAGACTTAACATTTTATTTGACCGAGGTATCTATTTTCTTCTGTTGTGTCTTCAATGCCTGACGTTTTCTTTTCCATCTCTTGTTACATTGGTGAGGCTTGCCTCTGAGGTTCCTGTTCAAGTTCCTAAATTTTTTCCTTTAGAGATTTCCTTAGTTTTTCTGAAGGCTCCATCGCACATTTGAGGTTGTTTGTCAGTTTGGTGGTGTTGTTTGGATTTTGAGTTTTGCTCTGTTTTTCTGTGTTTCTTTCTTTTTCTCATGCCTTACACACCCTCACTTTATTCTTTCCAGACCCCTCCTTATCTTCCCACCTCCATTCTCCTTTCAGATCCATTCTTCCTCCATTTCTTTTCAGAAATGAGTAGTCCTCACAAAGATATCAATCAAACAGGGCACAATAAGTTACAGTAAGACTAAGTACAAACACTCCTACCAATGATTCTAGTTTCACATTCACGTTTTGAACTATTTCATTCATTGTCATCCATAGTTTGTATTTTCATGGACTTCTTTAAGTGATTTATTCATTTCCTCTTTAAGGACTTCTGTCATCTTCATTTAGGCTATTTGAAGGTCCTTATCTTGTGTTTCAATATAGGAATACTCAGGACCTGCTGCTCTAGGAGAGATATATTCTCCTGGATGTTATTAATTTTTTTACGCTGGTGTCTAGGCATCTGGGTTTGGGATAATTGTAATTCTGGGTGCTGATATCTGGTCTTTGTTGGAAGCTTTGTTCTTTGGTTTCTGTTACTTTCTCTGGGTCTTAGGATGGTGTGTTGATTGTGTGTTGTTTGGTAAAAACATTCTTCTGGGATTTTGCTAGGTGTGGTCACTGGATCTGGAGTGGGGGTGAGGATGTGTTTCTAGATATTAGGAGCTGACACTTGCAAACAGAGATGGGGATAGGTGAGGGTTGTGGTGGTAAAGGGAAGGAGGAAATCAGGGTGTTCTATCAGGATCTGCCTAGTTTCCTGGGAATGAAAGCAGAAAATGAGGAAATTCATAAAATGTCTGCAACACTGCTGGGATTGGAGAGGAGCAAGAATGAAGATCTGAAGCTAGCCTTCCAGATTCCATGGCTTACTTTCTTATATGGCAGGCTTGGCTGGTGGAGTTCCCACCATGGAGCGCCTGTTGAAGTTGAGAGCTGGAACAACAGGATGTGTAGCAGGATGGTTAGAGGAGAGATGAGTACAGAGAGAAAGGGGGAGGCCACAGCATGTGGTCTGCTACAGATCTAAGGGTTAAACTGAGGAATTACATTTAGAATAGAGGAGGAAAAGGTGAAGGTCCACATTAGGCTACCTCTTCCCTGGCTGGAATGCCTAGAGGGTTCCCAAGGAATACCTGCTACAGTTAGAGGCTGGGATAATGTAATGAGCAGTGGAAGGAAGGTTGAATGGGAAGTTGTGTGTGATTCACTGAACATGGAAACAGGGAGAGAGGGGAGGACTCAGCAGGTAGTACAGAGATGGAGCTAGGACTGGGGATTGGATTTGAAGGAGATGAGAAATTTTCCATAGTCTATTATAGTCTCAGTCCTGTTTAAAACTCCAAAGTCCAAAGTCTCTTTGGAGACTCATGGTAATCTCTCTCTTTTTTTAATTTAATTTATTTATTTTTATCTCAATCACAGGTTAGGTACTTTGAATCCCAGGCGTAGCCCCCTCCCTCATTCCCTCCCACCATCCCACTCCCTCCCTCATCTCCCTCCTCCCCGCCCCCTCCAAGTCCACTAACAGGGGAGGACCTCCTTCCCTTCCATCCAACCCCAGCTTATCCTGTCTCCTCAGGGCTGGCTGCAATGTCCTCCCCTGGGATCTAGCCACTCTGTCACTCCCAGGCTTGTATGGGGGAGGGTCAAAGAGTCAGCCATCAAGATCATAACTGAAACAGTCCCTGTTTCCCTGAATAGGGTCTTCAGTCCTACACTGAGGTATCATGGGCCACGTCTGTGCGG
>CM053766.1:134105612-134115699 GCA_028658305.1 Pachyuromys duprasi | reverse complement strand
ATTTGAAAATCTAGATGAAACAGACAGTATTCTTGGTAGATTACACTTACCAAAGTCAAATCAAGATCAGGTAAACAAATCAAGTATCCTATATTCCATAAAGAAATAGAAGCTGTCATTGAAAGTCTCCCATCCAAAAAACCTAGGGTCAGATGTTTTCAGTGCAGAGTTCTACCAGACATTCAAAGAGCTAATACTATTATTCTTCAAACTATTTCACAAAAATAGAAACAGAAGGAACATTACCAAACTCATTCCATGAGGCCTGTCACTTTGATACCCAAGCCACACAAAGACCCAACAAAGAAAGAATTTCAGACCAATTTCTCTTATGAACATTGATGCAAAAATACTCAATAAAATACTCTCAAACTGAGTCCAAGAACAAATCAAACATATCATCCACAATGACTAAGTAGGTTTCATCCCAGGCATGCAGGTGTAGTTCAATATATGAAAATCCATCCATGTAATACATCATATAAACAAACTGAATGGAAAAAAAAACCACACATGATAATCTCCTTAGATACTGAAAAAGCATTTGATAAAATCCACCACCCATTCATGTTTAAAGTCTTGGAGAGATTAGGGATATAAGGCACATGCCTAAACATAGTAAAAGCAATATACAGCAAGCTTATAGCCAACATCAAACTAAATGGAGAGAAACTTAAATCATTTCTACTGAAATCAGGGACAAGGCAAGGCTGCCCACTCTATCTCTTCAGTATAGTACTTGAAGTCCTAGCTAGAACAATAAGACAACTAAAGGACATCAAGGGGATATAAATTGGAAAGGAAAAGGTCAAAATACCACTGTTTGTAGATGATTTAATAGTTTACCTAAGTGACCTAAAAAATTCTACCAATGAACTCTGATAGCTGATAAACACCTTCAGCACAGTGGCTGGATACAAAATTAACTCAAAAAATTCAGTAGCCCTTCTATATACAAAAGACAAACAAGCTGAGAAAGAAATTAGGGAAACAACATCCTTCACAATAGCCACAAAACAAAACAAAAAATAAAGTAGCTTTGTGTAACTCTAACCAAACAAGTGAAAGACTTGTATGAAAAACTTCAAATCTCTGAAAAAAAGAAATCAATGAAGATACTAGAAGAAGAAAAGATCTCCCATGCTCATGAATTGGTAGGATTAACATAGCAAAATGGCCATTGTCCCAAAATCAATATACAGATTGAGTGTAATTCCCATCAAAATACCATCACAATTCTTTACATACTTTGATAGAACAATTTTCAAATTCATATGGAAAAACAAAAAACCCAGAATAGCTAAAATAATCCTGTACAATAAAACATAACAGAATTTATATATTTACCCATCTATTAGAAATTTTCAGCTGGGCCTTGATTATGCCCAATAACAATAAATGTACAATAGAAACTACCGGACATGTTTATTTATGTATACATATTCATTTTCTTTGTAAAAACATCTAGAATGGAATTACAAGATCATCTGATAAATGTATATTTAGCTTCAGAAGAGGCTACCAAACTATCTTCCCAAGTGGTCAGTCTATTTAAAATTCCCCCAGTTGCCTCCCATTCTCACCAACATGGGGTATTTAAAAACTCTTAGCTATTTCTAAATTATAGTTGCCCCAGTAGGCACATAGTGGACTCTTACAATGGCTTTAATTTTTGTTTCCTGATACCTGAGAGCCATGAATAATTTTCACGTGCTCTTGGCAATTGGTACTTTTTGTTGTTGAAGTATCTGTCCAAGTGTTGTCCCAGTTTTAAAACGTTGATTTTCATTCATCTGGTTAACAAGTTTTGAGGGTTCTTTAAGTACTCTGGTTGCCATTTTGTGACAGATAAATGTACCAACACCTTAGCTAGCTTATGCCCAGCCCACACACTTCCCCAAGGCTTCATTCCTGTTTTCTTTGCCTGTGATTACACCACACTGATCTCTAATGCGTTCATTTTCCTGTTATTTAATTTTTTTAATTTTTGTACTGTTGATGCTAACTTTTAGATCACTGATTCATTTTGTGTTATTTTCTGTGCACAAGGTAAAGAATGAGGTTCATTAATTTTGCAAAATGAATACTCAGTTATCACACACCATTTAATGGAACAAATAACGTCTTGCATTAAATTACATTATCACCATGGCCAAAAATCTATTAAATAAAGACATATAGGCATATTTCTATATGATTGACCTCTATGAATAATGTCATTATATCTAGAAACTAAAGAGGTTATGCTTTCTTTATTTGTCTCCTTGAATATCCTATTTGGTTATTTCAGATCATTTGCCATTTCTGTAGAATTTCAAAACAGCTTGGCATTATCTACAAGAAAACCTTTCAGAATCATATGGAATTTATAGAGTATTTGGGGTGGGATATCAGTTTTATGATATTCTGTTCGTATTACTGAGCTTGCTGTAGCTCATCATTTATTTAGACTCTCAACTTCTGTTGAGTGCTATTCAAGGTCATTAGCATATAACTAATGCCTATATCTTTGCTAAGAATAACCTTGATTTCATGTTTCTGTATGCAATTTAAGCTTTTTAAAAATTTCATTATCAACTAAGTATTTTTTCTAAAATTTTCAAATTGTGCTAGATATCTCAGTTTTCTCTGCATATACACTTTAAGAAATAAAAGAAGTATTTTCTGTTATATGCACATTTTATTTTATTCTATTAGTTAATTTACTAGTGTATTTATTTCATCAATGTTTTTTGCTTTATTGCTCTTAATTTTAGCACAGTATTTAGTAGAAATTGTGAGAGTGAAGTTGTTTGTTTTCAATTTTAGGAGAAAGTATTAAATTTCTCACAACCAAGCATTATATTAACATTAGTGTATCCTGAAAACATATGCCAATATTAAAGGCTTTTATTCTATTCTAAACTTTCAGAAATTTTTACTATCCATGAAGTGTTGCTAGGCTTTCTTCATTCATTGAGATAATAATTATCATATTTTGGCTTGTGTTGTTCATTTTTTAAATTCCAAATGAATATTACAACCTTTTAATAAAACCTAGCTTCCTGATACTGGATTTACCTATTACTGTATTTGATTTCTCTCTCTGTGTGTGTGTGTGTGTGTGTGTGTGTGATGTGTCAGCATGTGTGTGTACACATGTGAATGTTTGCATGCGTGAATGTAGACACTTGTGTACAACAGTTGCCTGTGAGAGTCAGAAGACAATCTGTGCATAGGCCCCAGGCTATAGTTATGGCTGAGGCTGCGTCCTCCAAGGTTATGGTCCAGGAGCCTTTGGGGACTCTCCTCTCTTTATTGCTGTCTTGCCTTAGAACACTGGGATCATGGGTACATGCTGCTGTGCTTAGCTTTACCTGGGTGCCTGGGGACTCAAACTCAGGTCCTCACGCTTACCTCATAAGCACTTACTCACTGGGACATCTCACGTTCTTACTTGATTATTTGTTTATTATAAAAGTTCATGTTGACCCACCCAAAGCTATGTTTGATTTATGTTTAGTTTGCAAGGATAGTTTCACATAGTATAAGATTCCTAAAAGTACTTTTCTTTTAGCCTTCTGATATTCTTGTAGTATTATTTCATTTTCCTTATAATTTGATAATCAAATCTTTCCTTTTATTGTGCTGTCTCTCTTTCTCTTTACACACATGCACACACACACAGAAAGACTAGATTTCAGCAATTTGACTTTAGTGTATTTTGTTTGTGTTTAGATTATTTGGGGAACATTGAAACTTGTTTATCTATGACTCTATGACTTACTGTTTTTTTTTTTTACCAAAATTTAGAACTTTGGATTAGATGTTAGTCTCTTCTTTTTCTTCTGTGTTGGGACTTACAATATAATGTATGTTGCTGTGCTTGAAATTATCTCTTAGATTTCTGAGGCTTTATTTCATTCTTTTTGTGCATGTGTGTAGTTCATGAAGTTTCTGTCCATGTATAATTTCTATTGACATGCTTCTTCTTCTGCCTTTTTCAAATCTGCTCTTGAACAATTCTGGAGATGTTTTTTGCTTGTTTGTTTCTTTTGGGTGGTTCCACACTCCATTCTTTCAAAGACCGTGGTACAGACCTTTGTCTCTTTGCTCTTCCCACTGTGGTCTTTGACCAGGGTTTTGCGGTGCATAGTTTCAGCAAGGACTGAGAAATTCTTCAGCCTGTTAGTGCTCCCCTGTTAGCTGCTTTGTGCTGGCAGAATGTGTAATTCATCTTCAAAATAACATTTATGAATAAATGGGTCAACAAGAACACTTGCAAAAATTATCTGCATCAACAACTTCAATGCAAAGTCAATCTTTCATAGCAGAAATATGACTCTCTGGTGACATATTTAAATCTTTGTCCAAGTAGCTTCCTCACTGAAACAACAGCTGAAAATTTCCTCTTCTATCATGAAATGAGTATCCTATTCCTCATTTTCTCCTTCTGGGGAGAGCAGTGAAACCCAGTCCATTACATGTTGCAATCAAAGGGTTCTGTTTGCTAAGACAAATAACCAAATAAAAGAAGAACCTACCAGAACCACTTCTGTCTTTGTACAAAAGGGGATTTTTAAGTTCTTTGTTTTAGGGCCTCAGACTCAGTTTATCAAAGACTTAGAACAATTCTGAAATGTCACTTTGTGAAGATTTTGAATTCATCTACAAGAGAAACTTAAATCAATCCCACTGAAATCAGGGACAAGGCAAGACTGCCCATTGTCTCCATATCTCTTCAACATAGTACTTGAAGTTCCAGCTAGGGCAATAAGACAACTAAAGGAGATCAAAGAGATACTAATTGGAAAGGAAGAAGTCAAAGTATCACTATTTGCAGACAAAATGATATATATGAGTGACCCCAAAAATTCAACCAGAGAACTCCTTCAACTGATAAACACTTTCAGCAAAGTGGCTGGATACAAAATCAACTAAAAAAAAAAATCAGAAGCTCTCCTGTACACCAAAGACAAAAGGACCAAGAAAGAAATTAGGGAAACAACACCCTTCACAATAGCCACTAATAACATAAAGTATATTGGGGTGACTCTAACCAAGCAAGTTAAAGACCTGTTTGAAAAAAAAAACTTCAAATCTCTGAAAAAAGAAATTGAAGAAGATATTAGAAGATGGAAAGAACTCCCATGCTCATGGATTGGTAGGATTAACATTGTGAAAATGGACATTCTGCCAAAAGCAATCTACAGATTCAATGCAATTCCCATTAAAATACCAACACAATTCTTTACAGACCTTGAAAAAAATTCTCAACTTCATATAGAGAAACAAAAAACCCAGAATTTCCAAAATGATCCTGTACAAAAACAGATCATCTGGAGGTAACTCCATCCCTGATCTCAAGCTGTACTACAGAGCAATAGTAATAAAAACTGCATGGCGTTGGCATAGAAACAAAATAGTGGATCAATGGAACCGAATAGAAGACCCAGAAATAAACCCACACACTTATGGAAACTTGATTTTTGACACAGAAGCCAAAAACATTCAATGGAAAAAAGACAGCATCTTCAACAAATGGTGCTGGTCCAACTAGATGTCTATCTGCACAAAAATGAAAATAGATCCCTATTTATCACCCTGCACAAAACTAAGTCCAAATGGATCAAAGACCTCACCATAAAACCAGACATACTAAATCGGTTAGAAGAAAAAGGGGTGGGGGGGGAGACCCTAGAACTCACTGGCACAGGAGACTACATCCTAAACAGAATACCAACAGCACAGGCCATAAGATCAACAAAAAATAAATGAGACCTCATGAACCTGAAAAGCTTCTGTAAAGAAAAAGACACTGTCATCAAAACAAAACAACAGCCTACAGACTGGGAAAGGATCTTCACCAGCCTTACATCTGAGAGAGGGCTAATATCCAGTATATACAAAGAACTCAAGAAGTTAAAAAGCAACAAATCAAGTAATCCAATTAAAAAATGGGGTAAGGAGCTAAACAGAGAACTCTCTGTAGAGGATTGTAGAATGGTAGAAAACACTTAAAGAAATGCTCAACATCCTTAGCCATCAGGGAGATGCAAATCAAAACGACCCTGAGATTTCAATTTACACCCATCAGAATGGCTAAGATAAAAAAACTCAAGTGACAACACATGCTGGAGAGGTTGTGGAGAAATAGGAACCCTCCTCCACTGGTGGTGGGAATGCAAACTTGTACAACTACTCTGGAAATCAATTTGGTGCTTTCTTAGACAATTAGGAATAATGATTCCTCAAGATCTAGCTATACCACTCTTAGGCCTATATCCAAAAGATTCTCAAGTACACAACAAGGAAATTTGCTCAACCATGTTCCTAGCAGCTTTATTCGTAATAGCCAGAACCTGGGAACAACCCAGGTGTCCCTCAGTCGAGGAAAGGATACAGAAATTATGGTACTTTTGCACAATGGAATACTACTCAGCAATTAAAAATGAGGACATCGTGAAGTTTGCAGGCAAATGGTGGGACCAGGAAAGGATCATCCTGAGTGAGGTATCCCAAAAGCAGAAAGACACACATGGTATATGCTCACTTATATAGACCTATAAGATAGGATAAACATACTGAAATCTATACACCTAAAGAAGATAAACAAGAAAGAGGATCCGGGGTAAGATGATCAATCCTCACTCAGATAGACAAATGGGGTGGACATTGAATGTAGGAGAAAACAAGCAACAGGACAGGAGTCTACCACAGAGGGCCTCTGAAAGACTCTACCTAGCAATGTATCAAAGCAGGTATTAAGACTCACAACCAAACCTCCGGCAGAGTGCAGGGAATCATATGAAAGAAGGAGGAGTTAGTAAGACTGGGGAGAACAACAGCTCCACAAAGACCAAATAGATCATGGCACAGGGGTCTTTTATGAGACTGTTTCTCCAACCAGGGATCATGTATGGATACAACCTAGAACCCCTGCTTGTTCTTAGCCCATGGTAGCTCAGTATCTAACTGGGTACTCTAGTATGGGGAACAGGGACTATTTCTGTCATGAACTCAATGGCTGGTTCTTCGACACCCCCACCCCAAACGAGGGAGGAGCAGCCCTGCTAGACCCCAGAAGAGCACATTGCAGCCAGACCTGAAGAGACCTGATAAGCTACGGTCAGATAGAAGGGGACGAGGTCCTCCCCTATCAGTGGACTTGGGAAAGAGCAGGGAGGAGATGAGGGAGGGATGGGGAGAGTGGGAGGGAATGAGGGAGGGGGCTATGACTGGGATACAAAGTACATAACCTGTGATTAATATAAAAATAAATTATGAAAAATATATTATAAAAAAGAAATAAATGCAAACCTGGTTGGATTTCATTTATTCAAAATTTATTCATTTGAATATATTTACAACTGTAATAAATAAAACATTATATTTTAAAAAGATTTATTTTTAATTATTTGTGTGTATGTGTGTAAGTTTGTGTATTCCACATGCATGCAAAATCCAGCAAGGTCTAAAAGAGGGTGTTAGATCATCCAAAACTGAAGCCACAGGTGGTTATGAACCAATGCTGGGAAATGAACCTGGGTCCTCTGAGAGAGCAGCAAACACTCATAGCCGTTAAGTTAGCTCTCTAGTTCTCAGTATACACACACACACACACACACACACACACACTTATTTAATGCTGTATGTGACTTTTTCAAGAGTTTAGAATCTGGTCTCAAAGAGTCCTAGGTTTATCTTCCAAAGTGACCTTTTGATTTGGAATGATGATGGCCTATGATATGAATAAGAATAGTATCAAGATCCCCCAGGAAGGTGATAAAAACAAAATTTCTACAGAGACTGAGGAAGACAGAACAAGGTTTCCATACAGTAAATGTTATCAGTAAATATCAACAGTAAAGTAAGAAACTATGAGAAACAATAAAAACATCTTGGCAAAAATTTTTTCTTTAGTTATAAACATGATTGAATGTTTGTGTGATGATTTTAATGATTATGATGTTACCTCATCTAATGTACAACTAGGTCATGTATATATGTGTTTATGTATACAGGTGTGCACACATGCAAACATATACATTGTATCTATGTCTTAGGTAGTGGTTTTAAGAACTTGAAAACGTTTTATGTTTCCTTTACAAGAGCCCAGAAAGACATCATTATAATAAGGTGTGTAGGAACCCAGTAAGGCAAGCATATACTTTTTACCTAAAGAAACAAGGGTTAAATTTATGACTATTGAAATTTTTCTTCATGTTTGTGTAGATCTAACTAGGATTTCTCTGGGAGTGAAGTTCTAAAGACTAAGAATGAGAGTAGATAATTCTACTCTGAGACAGTAGCAAATGTGTGAGCCAAAGACAAGAAGCAACATGGAAAGTCAGCTTGTATTCCAGATTCTACTTCAAGGAGCTGATGCTTGAACAAAAGGAAACTGTTAAGTAATTCTCCATTGTGCCAATGCCTTGCAGCTTTGGACTGAAGCTGTGAAGAGACTGAGAATGTCAGCCACCTTGCACTGATATTGCCTTGAAGGTATAGTTCAGTAACATGAAAGTGGAGGGGTAAGAAAGATTAGGACTGATCAGAAGAACAGACACCAGAAAAGCAGACTGGAAGAAGGGACCTTGCCTTGACTTGCTGCACTGGCCTTGACTTGGCAGCTCTGCAGGAACCAGACTCATTCCACTATGTTAATAGCAGACTTGAGCAAGTAGACTAAGACTCCTTTGCCAGGGTTCTCTGTCTTGGAAAAGCACATTTCGTTTCTGTTTTATCAGGAAGAAAGTCCTATAACACAGTAGCACATTCTTGTGGGTTTTTCACTTAAAACAATGAGACATGTTGGAGGGAATTGACTTCAGGTTTGTAAGAGATTTAGTGAAAAGTAACATGTAGATCATCTTAGTCAGGAACTGTGATAAAGCACCATATCCAAAAGCAACTTGGAGAGGAAAGAGTTCATTCTTACAGCTTGTATTACATAGAAGTCCATCATCTAGGGAAGACAGCGAAAGAACTCAAAGAAGGAACCTGGAGGCAGGAACTGAAGCAGAAGCCATGAAGGGGTGCTGCTTACTTGCTTGCTCCTTGTGGCTTGCTTAGCCTCCTTTCATATAGCACCTAGAGATGTCATCCCAGGGATGGTATCACCCACAGTGAGCTGGGCTCTCCCACATCAATCACTCATCATGAAAATGTAACACAGGATGGTGGGGACATTACCTCAACTGATGTTATCTCTTTCCAAATATCTCTAGTATAAAAAAACTAGTCAGCACACAGAGCACTGGGGGATCTCTGAGTTTGAGGCCATCTCAGTATACAGAATGAGTTCCAGGACAGCCAAGCTTAGGCAAAACTTATTTGAACAAGGGGGCATGTCACCACAGCAGAACTTGGCAGTTTCCACCACAAGGCTCTGGATTTAGAGTCAGGTTTCAAGAAAGGGGCTATGGAATTTCCCTCTGTTACTACCAAAAGCCACTGAGACTAGGCATATGTCAGGGGTATCCCTACAAGGAGGCCTCAAGAAGCCATTGCATGAAGTAGTGAAGGTGAAGGCTGTATTGGCTTGGTGACTCCAAGGTATTAGAGATGCCAGAAAGTGAGATACCTACCCAGGAAAGCTTCTTACAGGGAATGGAACTTGCTCAAGAGAAAGAAGTGTGCTGCAGTCAGCAGAAATGAAAGGTGTCAGAGATCTGAAGATGTGTTTTGACATCAGACATGGAAATGCAGAATTTGAAGTTTGCCCAGCTGGATTTCAGTCTTGCTTTGGTCCAGTATTTCCTCACTGTGCTCCCTTTTCTCTTGTTTGAAATTGTAAGTACATGTGTGTCATTACATGCTTAAAGTATGTGATTGTTTATTATTATTATTATTATTATTATTATTATTTTTAGTTTGTGGAGGGTTACAGTTAAGAGATTACCATGAAGGGAGATCCAAGATGGCTGCCACGAGAGAACACTGTGTCTGAGGAGTAGGAGAGCAGAAACAACACAGCGACCAGGAGACTGAACTCTGGGACCTAAAACGCCAGCATTGTGAGTGCCAGGTGAGCGGAACTCCTACGGTGAGAAAATCAAGTGGGAAAACCCTAGGGACACCCAGTTATTACCTGGAGAAATTTCCC
>CM053766.1:134039901-134105112 GCA_028658305.1 Pachyuromys duprasi | reverse complement strand
GTTTAGTGTGTCTGGTTTTATGTTGAGGTCTTTGATCCACTTGGACTTTAGCTTTGTGCAAGGTGATAAATATGGATCTATTTTCATTTTTCTGCATACAGATATCCAGTTGGACCAGCACCATTTGTTGAAGATAAGATTCCATTCACTCTGCCCAATGATTGGCCGTAAGTCTCAGCATCTGCCTTGCTACTCTGCAGGGCAAAGCCTTTCAAAGGCCCTCTGTGGTAGGCTCCTACCTTTTTCCCTGTTTTCTCCTTCTGATGTCCATCCTTTTTGCCTTTCTAGATGGGGATTGAGCATTTTAGCCAGAGTCTTCCCTCTTGATTAGTTTCTTTAGGTGCATAGATTTTAGTAGGTTTATCCTATATTATATGTCTATATGAGTGAGTATATATCATGTGTGTCTTTCTCCTTCTGGGATAGCTCACTCAGGATGATTTCTTCCAGTTCCCACCATTTACCTGCAAATTTCATGATTTCCTTGTGAGCTCCAGAAGGAAAGCAACAGAACCAAAAAATCTGAGCGAAGGGGTCTTTCTTGAGACTGATACTCCAACCAAGTACCATGCATTGAGATAACCTAGAAACCCTGCATAGATGTAGCCCATGGCATTTCAGTGTCCAAGTGTGTTCCATAGTAATGGAAACAGGGACTGTCTCTGACATGAACTGATTGGCCTGCTCTTTGATCACCTCCCTTTGATGGGAGAGCAGCCTTACCAGACCACAGAGGAAGACAATGCAGCCACTCCTGATGAGACTTAATAGACTAGGATCAGAAGGAAGGAAAAGAAGACCTCCCCTATCAATGGACTGGGGGAGGGGCATGTGTGGAGAAGGCAGAGGAAGGGAAGGTTTGGGAGGGGAGGAGGAAGGGCGCTACAGGGGGGATACAGAGTCAATAAAGTGTAATTAATAAAAAACATTAAAAACAGGGAACAGAGCTAAACAGAGAATTCTTAACAGACAAATATCTGAATGGTGGTTATTCCTTAAAGAAATGCTCAACATCCTTAGTCATCAGGGGAATGCAAATCAAAACAACTCTGAGATTCCATCTTACATGCATCAGAATGGCTAAGATCAAAAACTCAAGTGACATCACAGGCTGGAGAGAATGTGGAAAAGGGGGAACCCTCCTTCATTGCAAGTGAAAACTTGTACAACCACTTTGGAAATCAATCTGGGGCATTTTCAGAAAATTGGGAATAGCACTACCTCAAGATCCAGCTATATCACTCCTGGGGATATACCAGAAAGATATTCCACTGTGCAACAAGGACATATGCTCAACTGTGTTCATAACAGCTTTATTCATAATAGCCAGAATCTGGAAACAACTTAAATGTCCCTCAACTGAAGTATGGATAAAGAAATTGTGGTACATTTATGCAATGGAATACTATTCAGCTATAGAAAACAAAGAAATCATGAAATTTGCAGGCAAATGGATGGAACTAGAGAATATCATCCTTAATGAGGTAACACAGAAGCAGAAAGACAGGATGACATATGCTCATTTATAAGCAAATATTGGCCATATAATACAGTATAACCATACTAAAATCCACAGACCTAAACAAGCAAAATATCAAAGAGGATCCTAGGAAGGATGCTTAATTCTCATTCAGAAGGGCAAACACAACAGACACCTAAGTGGTTGAAGAGAGGGAACAAGATGGGAGCCTACAACAGATGTCCTCTGCAAGATTCCACCAAGCAGGGGATCAAATCAGATGCTGAGTATAATAACCAACTTTGGGCAGAGCTCAGGGAGTCTTATGGAAGAGTGGGGGATAGAAGTACCCAGAGGGGATAGGAGCTTCACATGAAGAGCAACAGAACCAACAAATCTGGTTGATGGCGCCAACCAAGGACCATGCAGGGAGAGGGTCTAGACCCTCTGCTCAGATGTAGCCATAGCCTATGGGCAGTTCAGTCTTCATGTGGGTTCCCTAGTAAAGGGAACAGGGCCTGGTGGAGCGGCCTTACCAAGCTACAGAGGAATAGGATCTAAGCAGTTCTGATGAGACTTGACAGGTTAAGGTCAGATGTTAGGGGAGGTGGGCTCCTCTTTGCTGTGGTCTAAGGGAGGGGATTGTGGGGAAGAGGTTGGAAGGGTGGGACCAGGAGAAGATGAAGAAGGGGGGTACAACCAGTATATGAAGTGAATAAATTATAAAAAATGAAAAATATATTCTGTAAAGATAATAGAATGATGCTCAAAAATAGGTACATTGCTCTACATGTAGCAACTTATAAACACTATACTGCAGGAACAAAACTTGTACCCTGTGTGGTTCAATTCATATGTAAGTCTAAAATCAATAAAGCTATTTAAAGTGAATAAAAGCAGATTCAATTTTTGCCCGATTCTGGGACAAGATAGGGTGATTGACCTAAAAGAGGGCTATAAGGAATTTGATTGTCTGGGGACATGGATCAGTTCTCAGTGTTTGCCGTGAGAGCACAGGCTCTACGTTGATCTTCAAAACCACGTAAACATTGTATGGTAGCTCATACATATAATCTCAGCATTTGGGAAGTGGAGGTAGGAGGATTTGAAGTAGAAAGTCATCACCTTCTATGGCTACATAGTAAGTTGAAAGCCATCCTAGAATACATGAAACCTTGTTTTGAAAGAGAGAGAGAGATGGATGGGATTGGGAGGGGAAAGAGAGGGGGCTACAGCTGAGATACAAAATACATAAACTGTAATAAATAAATAACTTAAAAAAAGAAAGAAAAAGAAAGACACACAGAGAGGGATAAGGAAGGAGAGGAGGAAGAAGAAAAGAAATGAGGAGGCAGAGGGAAGAGAAGTAAGGAGAAGGAAGTAAGAAGTAGAGAGAATGAAATGAGGAACCATGGTATCGCTAAAAGAAAAGGCATGATCTTGTGTTGTAGATGGAGATGTTGCCTCACAAGAGTTACCCTAAAGAAGGGAATATTTAATTTTGAGCAAATCAAGATCTAGAGACTTTTAAAAGGAGGACTCTCACAGACAATATTTTACATTCCTTAAACTAGGAGCAAAGCAGGATTCCCTGCCGCCATCACTATTTGCTGCTGTGCTGGGGAGCCTTACAGACAGAAAACAGAAAAACTTAGGCCCAGATTTGGAGCTTTAAAAGGAGAAACAAATAAGGCTATTCATCAGACCGGATGATTTAATTAGAGACATCTAAAAGAGTCTGTAGAGGAACTATAACAAAGCATAAAAGACTTGAACTCCAAGGTCAAATAAAAAAGGTTAATAGCATTGCTAAGTAAAGTGGGTAATAAAAAATCCATGAAGTTGAAAAAAATTTAAAGCTAATTATTATTACCATTTCCTATGAAAAAGCACACATTTTATTCAGTGACAAAAATGTTATCAATTAAACATAAGCAATAGTTTAAAAGATAACAGTCTCACAGAGAAACTTCAGGAACTGCCATGATTCAGTGAGACATGATATTAAGAAAGGTGACTTTTAAAAATTGGTAGGAAAAAATAAAGGTTTTTAGAAGGATATTTGTTCAACTAAATGCTCATAGCAGCTTTATTTGTAACAGCCAGAATCTGGAAACAACCTAGATGGCCCTCAACTGAAGAATGCACACAGAAACACAATGGAATGCCACTCAGCTATTAAAAACAAGGAAATAATGAAAATTTCAGGCAAATGGTTAGAAATAGAAAAGATCATCCTGAGTCAGGTAACTCGGAGGCAGAAAGACACACATGGCATGCACTCACTTATAAGTGGTTCTTAGCCATATAATATGGTATAAACATACTAAATTTTTTACCCCTAAAGAAGCTAAACAAGGAAGACCCTAGAGAAAAGGCTTAATCCTCATTCAAAAGGGCAAACACAACAGACATCTGAATAGGGAGAAGACAGGGAACAGAACAGAAGCCTTCCACAGAGGGCCTCTGAAAGACTCTACCCATCAGGGTATCAAAGCAGATGCTGAGACTCATAGCCAAATTTTGGGCAGAGTGCAGGGAATCTTATAGAAGAAGGGGGAGCTAGAAAGACCTGGAGGGAACAGTAGCTCCACAAGGAGACCAACAGATTAAAAAAAAGTCTGGGCTCAGGAGGTCCGGCAGAGACTGATGAATCAGCCAAGGACAATGCATGGAAAGGACGTAGATGCCCTGAGCAGATGTAGCCCATGTAGCCCAGTCTCCATGTTGGTTCCCTAGTAAGGGGAACAGGGGCTGTCTCTGACATGGACTCTGTGTGTAGCTCTTTGATCAACTACCCCTGGTGAGATGGCCTAACTAAGTCATAGAGAAAGAGGATCCAGCCACTCCTGATGAGACCTGATAGGATAGGGTCAAATAGTAGGGGAGGAAGACCTCCCCTATCAGTGGACTAGGGGAGGAACATAGTGTGGGACAAGGGATGAAGGGTGCGACCAGGAGGAGGTGAGGGAGGAGATTACAGCAGGGATAAAAAGTGAATGAGTTGTAATAAATAATAATAATCAAGAAAAGTATTTAAAGGTAATTTTACTATTTTATGTGATCCCAAACAACAAAACAAACCAATTTTATTAAATCCTAAATTTGAAAATGAGTAATTCCTTTTTAAAGATTTTTTTATTTATTATAAGTTATTCACTTTGTATACAGCTGTAGCCCCTTCCCTCAACCCCTCCCAATCCTGCCCTCCCTCCCTCTTCTCCTCCCATGCTCCTTCCTGAGTCCACTGATAGGGGAGGTCCTTCTCCCCTTCCAAAAATGAGTAATTTCAAAACTGTAGGAAAAAAAAAACTCAGTAGAATATTGTTTGTAGTCTTTGAACATCCCAAGAATTTTCACGCCACAGGACTTCTGCACTTGTCTCTTTAGCCTGAGATTCAGTCTAGGAGAGCACTAGCACTCTGAAATCAGCCTGTGTAAAATTTCCCTCAGGGTTAGAATTCTCTACCAGGCTTAGACAAGGGAGAGGGACAGAGAAAGAGGGAAAGGAGAAGAGAGGGGAGTGGATAGGAAAGGGGGAGGGGAGGGAGAAAGAGGGAGAGAGAGATTGCACATGTATCTGCGGAGATCAGAGGACAGCATACAGTATGTTCACTCCTTCTATCATGCGGGATCCAGGGATAAGAACCAGCTTGTCGGTTTTGACTGCGAGCACGTTTACATGCCGAACCATCTCACTGGCTCCACAGCAGATTTCTTAATGGTTTTAACCCATCCCGTCACATTCTGTCAACATTCATAGTTTTTATAGTGCAGAAGGCTTGCTTGGGTCACTGTTGCTGCCCATAAATATAAAGTAGATATTTTGCCTAAATACAAAGAAAAAAGTCATAATCATCAATGCTTGTTAACTTGAAGTTATAAACTTTAGTGTTTCCTGACTAATTTAATAGGTTTATTGCTGCTTTTGCTTTCTGTTTTCAACATTTATAATATTAATTTTAAAAAAAGGATGGCATGGAAGCTGAGAAAGCATGAGAAAATCTTAATGTCCTCTGATGTTATCCAGCACGTTAAAGCATGATACTAAGAAACTGCATGGATATTTTGACATCTGGCAAACAAAAACAGCAAACAAAAAATGAAAAATATTTACTAGATAGTTTATTATCTTTCTTTAGGGAAGAAAAAGAGAAGGCAAAAATTCAACTTAGGAATACAACTTTCATTTAAAAAGCAGTATCAAGAGGCTTGAAATTTACTACAAAGTTGATCAAAGAAGCCACTTGAAAGTCCACAGTTCTCACCCCTATTTGCCCTCCAAAATTCTGTAAACCTAAGCTTTGAAAGCACTGTTATTGCCAGAACCTAAATAATGCAAAAAAATAAAAATAAAAATAAAGGAAATCAAATGAGAGAATAAATATTGACCATGCAGGCATAACTCCACTTCTCTTAGAAGGTAAAACACATTTTAAAGACAGATCCAAGGAAATCCTCCCAGGAAAAAAAAATGTCAGGAAACTATTTGATATGAGGCTAGACAGAAACCAGTCACTGTTTCAAACGGCAGAGATGATCCCGTTTGCCAAGAACCAACAACATATATGTACACTCACACAGAAAAATCCATCAAAACATTGTACACAACAGAAAATACCAGTGCTTAAGATGAGTCTGTTTCCAAAGCACACTATGTGCTCTGTGAATAACATCACGAATGGGTAGGACTCTGGGTCCATATATCTAATTGCTTCCTCAATAGAAGATCTGATCATAATTGCTTTACATTTTTTTCTACCTAAGTTGTACAGCAATCAATGCACTGAATTAGCCTTTTAATCTGTGGTCTACCCAAAGCTAAATACATTGCAGATTGGTGCTTAAAAGTTTTTGACAATGTATTAAGATTTCAGTTAAATCATTTGGAAAAGTTATCTTGTAATTAAACAGCGTCAATTAGAAGTGATGCTTTCAGACCTGTTTTTATTTCAGTTATTAGAATTAAAAACACAAATTATAAAAATCTACTAATTAAAAAATAACTAGGATGCCTCATGTTGTTATCTTAAAAGGAAACTATACTGCAGATTTCAGCCTGAGTGCGGTGGTGATTAATGAAACAAAAGTGTGTTTGGTGCCATCAATGCTTTCTCTACTTCAGTGGGACTAGCGTTCCTTTCCTTGTTGCTTATTAGCAAAAAATTAGACTTCTTCCCCTCACATATGTTATTCAATTTCCCTAATGGGATTCTTCTTATTTAGTAGCCAAAGTTTCATTGATTTATGTTAACTGTTGGTGTTTAAATAATAGTTAACTCTGTATTGTTGATGTAATTTATATAATCTAGAAATTATCTTCACTGCAAGGCTAAGATTCTCAGTAAGAGATTGTGGAGCAAGCCTGATGCTAAATTCAGGTGCAATTAAGTTGAAAGCAATTGAGTCGTTATATAGAGAAAAATATTCTTGGCTTTATAGAAATAAATACAATTCACAATGTTGATATAATAGTTATGAAATTTTATGTGCCAAGTAACATAATTTCAAACTATACAAAGCAAAAACTATATGCAGTAAAGTGATATAATGGGAAATAAAATTATGCTAACAACTTTAAATACAATATTTAGTACATAAGAATTATCCCATGGATGAAAATAATTTTCTTTTCCAAGAGCATTCTAATATCACTATTTATAGCAGTGGTAAATTTAAAAGGCATAACAATTGAAGAGCTATTAAATCATTATAAAAATCAATAATATAGAATATTACGCAGTCTTTAAAAACCGTATTCTGGATGATATTTAGAGATGTGAAATGCTATAGCTGTATCATTTTAATTACAGTCTTTGAAAAAAATTAAAAGCTATAGTAAACTATGAATAAACTGAATAGTATCAAAACATCCAGAAATGATAGCACGAAGTTACCATTGCACACTTCCACAGGAACATAACCCATTTTTCTCCTTCTGTGTCTCTCCTCCTTCATCTCCCTGTCTCTCTCACCTACCACTCTCTGGTTCTATCTCTTTGTCTCTCACAAAAATTCACTATACTTGCTCCATTTTCTTTTCTTTCTCCTTCTGACAAAAAGAAACCAAACATCACCAAAAGACACAATACATTGTGTATATGCATAATCCATTGCATATTTTCATAGGCAACTTAACTATACTAGTATATGTTGCTGTTTGTGGGTTTTGTTCCCCACTATGTTAGGATGAGTGGTGACTATTTTGCTGATTTTCTTTACTTAAAATCATTGTTCTATATTCATTGGACACAGCACTGGGTCACATAAGAACATTCCAATACAAGAATAAAACTATACTTTGGTTATAATCATCTCATGCCTTTCCCTTTCTCTCCGCAACCTGCTCACTTTCTCTGTTTTCTGGACAGTTTTGTTTCTATTATCATGTAATATGACATAAGTGATTTACTGTAGCCACATAAAAATCTATGAGCCCCAAGTGATAAAAAAATGTGATATTTGTCTTTCTGAAATTAACTTAATTTGTTAAATATGATTATGACCCGTTCCGTTCATTTTCCTGCAAACTTCAGCTGAAAACGATTTCATTTTCTTTAGCTCTCTAAGTCAGATACAGTGATGCACTGATGTGAGAAAAATCTGTGAGCTGTTACTTGGAGTCCTTCTTGAGTTCTTTATATACTCTGAGGTTTTTTTAATTTTTAATTTTTATTAATTACAGTTTATTCACCTTGTATCCGAGTGTAGACCCCTCCCCCAACCCCTCCTAATCCCATCCTCCCTCCCTCTTCTTCTTCTCTGCCCCTCCCCCAGTCCAATGATAGGGGAGTCCTCCTCCCCTTTCATCTGACCCTAGTCTATCAGATCTTATTAGAACTGGATTCTGTATCTTCCTCTGTGGACTGCTTCCCCCTCAGCTGGGAGGTGATCAAATAGCCAGCCCATGAATTCACGCCAGAGACCGTCCCTGTTCCTATTATTGGGGAACCCCCTTGAACACTGAACTGCCATGGGCTACATCTGTGCAGGGGTTCTAAGTTATCTCCACGCATGGTCCTTGTTTGGAATATCAGTCTCAGAAAAGCCCCCTGAGCCCAGATTTTTGGTTCTGTTGCTCTGCTTTGCTCCTGTTCCCTCCAGGTCTTTATATATCCCCCTTCTTTGAGTTTTTAATTTGAGAACTTCATACATACATACATACATACGTGTATTGATAAAATTCACCCCTGACAGATATAGGGTTGGTGAAGATCAATTCCCAGTCTGTAGGCTGTTGTTTTGTTCTGAAGACAGTGTCCTTTGCTTTACAGAAGATTTTCAGTTTCATGAGGTCTCACTGATTGTTGCTCTTAGAGCCTGTGCTGTTGGTGTTCTATTCAGGAAGTTGTCTACTGTGCCAATTAGTTCAAGACTCTTCCCCACTTTTGCTTCTAACCAATTTAATGTGTCTGGTTTTATGTGGAGGTCTTTGATCCACTTGGACTTCAGTTTTGTGCAGGGTGATAAATATGGATCTATTTGCATTTTTCTGCATATAGACATCCAGTTAGATCAGCACCATTTGTTGAAGATGCTGTCTTTTTTTCCATTGTGTGTTGGCTTCTTTGTCAAAAGTCAAGTACTGGTAGGTGTGTAGATTTATTTCTGGGTCTTCTATTTGGTTTCATTGATCCACCATTCTGTTTCTATGTCAATACCATCAGTTTTTATCACTATTGTTCTGTGACACAGCTTGAGATGAGGTAGGGCGATAACTCTAGACAATTCGTTGTTGTACAGGATCGTTTTGGCAATTCTGGTTTTTTGTTTTGTTTTGTTTTTCCATAAGAAGTTGAGAATTGTTCTTTCAAGTTCTGTTTCATTTAGAAGTGGCCAATTGTTTCTCTGCTGTCACTATAACCATCTAGGTCTTCAAAGTTCTGCCATCTGGACACAATCTTAGATACAAAGAGATGAAAGTCCGCTGTAACTGAGGGGGGTGGGCAGGGCTGTGGTGTTTTGTTACGGATTACCAAATGATGATAAAGCATTTTCAGGTGTGTAACAACTGTTTAAACAATGGCTTGCTTCCTCTTTGATTCTTCCAGTGGGGTTTTGTTGACTCTTTTTCAAGTGGTTTCTGGTCGATTCAAATAGCGCAGAGACTGAAAGGCAGACACATGTACTATACTACTGTTGGTAAAGGTTCCAGTTTACTTTAAAACAAGAGAAGACTTTGATTCACGTCTGAGATAGAAAGCAGCCAGTCCCAGGCTGTCACAGCAATATGTCAGAACCTGGTGTCATCCTTCCCTGACAGAAGCTGTGACCATTACTGTGGGTATCAGGAATCTGTGGCTTTAGGAATCTCAGAGACCTAAGTTAGGTCTTCAGAGCTTCCCTGAACATACTGGGTCCTGCTGGTAGAGGCAAGCCATGAGAATGAATACGAGAAGAGCTAACTTCGTTTTCCCACTGATTTTGTTACTTGGCTAAACTGAAAACTTTGAAGCCTTAGATATCAATGAATGCTCTTGTTCAGGACAAGCAGTGTGAGAAGAGGCAGGGCTGATCTGTTCATGCACTTTAGTCATCAAGTTAATAAATGAATTCTGTGAAACATGATACAAAATGAAGACAGCATCTCTTTGGTGTTTGAATTCTTCCAAACAATAAACCCTGCCATCCTTCTGCATAACTTTTAAAGAAAAATTGTAAAATATTATTTTGGGGAGTTAAATAAGAGCAATTATGCATAGCAGGAAGGATATCCAAATAAGTTGTTCTAGTTATGACAAAAACCTTCAGTTGAGTTCTGTACTTTCATTAAAAGGAAAATGGCATTTCTCTGTAAATGTGGCATTTAAAGAAACTGGGCCATGTACCTGGCATAAATAATTTTGTATCATTGTTTCATTTAGAAAAATGTATTTGCAGAAATCTCTCTATTGTAGGAATTTATTTAGTTGGGAAACTGTCATCCACCATTTTTCAGCCTTACCCAAGAAAACCTACTGCCTTAGCAATTAAAAGATTAAAGTTGACTTACAAAAGCCACCTTCTTCTGAAAAACCATGCTTGTTTTCTATGGACTGTTTTACGAACCGCATGATATCTAAGCAATTTAAAGAAATTTAAGGAGACCAACAAAGCCAATAAATCTGGGCCCAGTGGGGCCTGCAGAGACTGATTTATCAACCAAAGACCATGCATTGAGAGGACCTAAATCTCCTGTTCAGAAGTAGACAATAGGTAGTTCAGTCTCCATGTAGGTTTCTAAGTAAAAGAAACCTACCACAGATGTCCTCTGAAGGACTCCACCAAGCATGGGATCAAAGCAGAGGGCAGAGCACAGGGAGCCTTAGGGGGGGGGGGGATAGAAGGATCTAGAGGGTACAGGAGTTCCACAAGGAGACCAACTAAGCCAACAAATCTGGTTGATGCACCAACAGAGGACCAGGCATGGAAAGGACCTATATCCCCTGCTCAAATGTAGCAGATAGACAGTTCAGTCTTAGCAGGGAACTCAGTGGATTTCTTAGTAAGGGGATCACAGCTTATCCCTGCATGGGCTCAGTTGCCCATTCTTTGATCAATTTCCCCCTGGCAGGGCAACCCAGTCAGGCCACAGAGGAAGAGGATCCAGACAGTCCTGAGGAGACTTGATAAGCTAAGGTCAGATGGTAGGAGAGGGCTCTGCCTTTCTGTGGTCTAGGGGTGGGGATGGGGGAAAGGAAGGGATAGTAGGACTGGGAGAAGATGAGGGAGCTACAGTAGTGATATAAAGTGAATACATTATAAAACTAAAAGAATGAAAACATTCTCAGAAAAAAAGAAAGAAATTTGCAAATTCAATCATATTTGAACTAGGTTTGTTGTCATTATGTCTGCAGAATTTTTAAGGCTTTGGTCTTATACCAATAGGTTTACTCTCTAGAAACCTTAGCTTACTCCATGATTGTTTTGCTAAAACAGGACCTTATTGATTGGGTAACTGAGAACGAACAGACAGACTCTGCATTGGTCCATAACGCTAGAGCACTGGTTCTCAATCTGTGGGTCGTGACCCCCTTGAGGTCAAATGACCTTATTACCACAATCACATATTAGATACTCTGTATATAAGATAGTTACATCACAATTTATAACAATAGCAAAGTCATAGTTAAGAAGTAGCAATGAAGATAATTATATGATTTATGAAGTATCACAACATGAGGAACTGTGTTAAAGGGTCACAGCACTAGGAAGGTTGAGAAACACTGCTCCAGGGGCTGTGAAGCTCAAGTCTGTCAGCATTTCCTGAGACCTGTACACTGTAGTGTGTGTTAGATGGCCGAAGGCACCTTGGCAGAGGGCAATATGAGGGACAGAAAGAGAGGAAAGAATGAGTGAGAGAGGAGAGGAGACGGGTCTCGACCTTTATTCAAGAGCCCACTCTAGAGAAAACAAACCCTCACTATGGAAAGCAGTTTCAGTGGGGTGTGGAGGCTTGAGTCCTCATGGCCACAGCAATCCCTGGAAAGATCTCACCTTTTCCCATTGTCATGGTACTGATTAAATTTCAGTGAGAGTCTTACAGAAGAAGTCAAACAATAACATGAGGCCAACAAGAAATAGGCTAGAAAGTAGAAAACTGTTACTGCAGACTTCTTTTACCCCTCTACCTAAGGACAGCTTACGTATGATCAGTACAATATGATCCGATCTGATCCAATAAAATACAATAAAATTACTGTAATGCAGGTTTCTGAAATTTTGTAGTTAGCGATTTATCATTTTTATCTATTGCCAATATAAGAGTAATTATTAATTTATAATTATCTTAATATTTTAACAAGTTTATTACTTTAACACTTTTTAAATTTAATTTATTTTTTATTTTTTTACGATTGATTCATTAGGATTGATTGAAGCCCCCTCCCTCAACTCCTCTCAGTCCTATTCTCTCTTCATCTTGCACTTCCCCTAGCCTGCTGAAAAGGGAGTTCTCCTCCTCTGCCATCTGCCCACAGCTTATCAAGTATCATCAGCACTGCCTGGATGCTCTTCCTTTGTAGCCTGGCAAGTCCACATCACCAGGGCCAAGTGATCAAAGAGCAGGCAATAGAGTTCATGACAGAGACAGCTCATGCTTGCCTTACTCAAGAAACCTCATGCAGACTGAGCTACCTAGGTACCCTGCTACATCTGAACAGGGTATCTAGGTCCTCTCCTTGCATAGTCCTTGATTGGTGCATCAGTTTCTTCAGGACCCCCTGAGCTCAGGTTTTTTAGTTTTGCTGGTGTCCTTGTGGGGCTCCTGACCCCTTGTTCTGCTTCTATCCCCCCTTCTTCCATAAGACTCCTTGTGCTGTGAGTTTGGCTGTGAGTCTCATCATCTGCTTTGAGGCCCTGTTGGATGGAGCCTTTTAGAGGACCCTCTATAGTAGGTTTCCATCCTGTTCCCTCTCTTCCACTGCTTCTGGTGTCTGTGCTGGTTGTCATTCTGAATGAGATTTAAGCATCCTCCCTCGGGTCATACCCTTTGTTTAGCTTCTTCAGAACTGTAGCCTTTAGTATGGCTATCCTATACTATACAGCTAATATCCACTGATAAGTGAGTGTATATCATGCATGTCTTTCTGTTTCTGGATTACCTCACCATCTTAGTCATCAGGGAAATGCGAATCAAAATGACTTTGAGATTGCATTTTACAGCGAACAGCATGGCTAAAATAAAAAACTCAATGACAACAAACACATGCTGGAGAAGATGTGGAGAAAAGGGAACCCTCCTCCATTGCTGGTGGGAGTGTAAACTTGCACAACCACTTTGGAAATCACTCTGGCATTTGCTCAGAAAATTGGGACTAGTGGTACCTCAAGATTCAGCTATACCATTTGGGGGCATATACTCAAAAGATGCCTCACCATTCACAAGAAAATTTGCTCAACTCTGTTCATAGTAGCTTTATTCATAATAGCCAGAATCTGGAAACAACCTAGATGCCCCTCAACAGAGGAATGGATACAGAAATTGTAGCACAGTTACACAATGGAATACCACTCAGCAATTAAAAAACAAGGAAATCATGAAATTTACAGGCAAATAGATTGAACTAGAAAAGATCATCCTGAGTGAGATAATACTTTAGCACTTTTTAAAGGAGTGATGTTTGGGATTTTGGAATAGTAGAAGATCTCTGAGCAGCTTAGAGACTAGTACTGAGAACTAATACATACCTGGCTGAAGGCTGCCATACCTGTCTTAAAAGTCATCTGAACTCATAGTGGTCATTTAGTTCCCAATTGCACCAAAGAGAACTTAGCCTTTCCTTGTGTAAGGTAGGCATCCATAAGCAATGTCTGTCTTATCCAAACTGTAAGGTGACACATCTCTATGCTCAACGAAGTTTGAACAATTCCCTACATTATTTTAAAAAGCTGTATCTTGAACTTTGAATTGTAAAAGCAAGAGAAAACACATTAAATCTGACAGAAATATTCATTCCCAGAAGATACGGCAGAAGATTTATGATCCTTATCTTCACAGGTTATTGAAATTCATATTTGTTTTGTCCTTTGGGCTTAGAGTTATCTGAACTAAAAATAACTTATTAATTTAGAGGATTCCAATTACCAGCTTTTAGAATAGATCTACTCTATAATTTACTAACTTTGAAGATTGATACATCTTCCCCAAATCTGTTAGTAAAGACTATTTAAGCTTAAGGTCTGGCACAGTTAAAGGAAAGATTAAACCAATTACCAATTTTTAAGTAATTAAGATTTATTTAGAGAGACCATGATCTACAAATTTCTTTTCCTGTAAGTATAGCAGAGAAAAACTAGAGGAAAGATGTTCAATTCGACGTGGTCAGAGCCATTGTGACTGTGTGGTGGTGGGTTGAGAGAGAGAGAGAGAGAGAGAGAGAGAGAGAGAGAGTGTGTGTGTGTACACTCATAGTAACTATGGACACAATCAAAACAGGTCTGAATTGGGGAAATCTTTGTTTACACAGTGAGAGGAGAGAAAGAACTCACCCTAAATAAGGAAGTTGCAAATGAAAGTGAAGCTATTGTAAAGAAAACCAAAATCTGAGCCAGAAATGTAACTGACTAAGATTATTATAAATGATATACATTCACACAGGTAATGCATGTGATTACAAAAGGGTGCCTTTGATTTTATAGGATTAAAAGAAAACATTTACCTCTATGTTTCATTCTCAGTGAAGCCTAGAGCCAAATTGCCAGCGCTATTACCTTTCATAATTGTAATTTCTTTTTCTTTCTTTCTTTCTTTCTTTCTTTCTTTCTTTCTTTCTTTCTTTCTGTCTGTCTGTCTGTCTGCCTGTCTGTCTGTCTGTCTTTCTCTTTCTCGTTCTTCCTTCCTTTCTTTCTTTTTTTATATATACAGCTCTGAACATGATTCTGGACTCAAACTTTCAGTGGTTAACATCTAGCTTCTATTTGCCAAAACTTACTGAGCTAATCATTGTGTTTGATTTTCTCTTTTAAAATCACAAACACCAACTAATTAAGAAGAAATAATGTGTGCCCTTTGTGTTCATTTACCTAAATATACTATATAGGACTGCTAATCAGCAGTATATTTTATACTTTTCTATGTGCACAGCATGTATTCTTATATATTCTTATACTATTACATCCTTGTTTCTCCCCATTCTGATAAATAGCTAGCGGATCCAGAGGCTAATTCAGTCTTAGGAGGATACATCATCTCCATGTCTAACAATATCCTCTGAGTCTTTTTTGAGGCCACCAACAAGCCAAGAAAGATAGAATCTCAGACCGAGTCTCATAGAATAGACACTGTGTGAAGGCTGTGAATGTCAGAACTTTCTTGGGACAGGCTACCTAGAAGCACAGTGAGGGAACATGGAAGGAAAAGAAGTGAGACTATATAGTCTTGGTGGAACACGTGGTCATGGTGATCCCTTAGAGTGACTACTTTTCAATAATTTGCACTTGTCATTTATTGAAGACTGTTTCAATGAACACTGTGTTTCAATGCTTGCAGTCTACCTTTGGGGGTGGGGACAAGTCTGACCTCACTGTCATATCCGTGACTAAGATTTGGTAGGAAAAGCCAGTATCTAGGGAATACAGTAGGAACCTCAGCCATTGGTGCTACAGAGAAAGAGAGAGGGACTAGGAATTGGAGGAGGGATTTTCTATCTCACTTTCCTCCTTACCATGCTTTGGTAGCTAGCATTAGTTTGCTTTCTTTGATTAAGAAGCAAGAATAAAGTTTAAAGGGGATGATGGTATTCTGCTGTGGCTTTCTTGATTATAAATTATAACCTCAGGCTAGTTAATGTGTTTAGATTTTCATGCAAGAATATTTTTTAAAGTCAAATATAAATGCATTTAAAGCACTGCTGTGACACACTCCTAGAGCCTTTTTTCTTTTTTTAATATAATTTATTTTTTATATGAATCACAGGTTATGTACTTTGGATCCCAGTCATAGCCCCTTCCCTCATTCCCTCCCACTCTCCCCATCCCTCCCTCATCTCCTCCCTGTCCCTTTCCAAGTCCACTGATAGGGGAGGACCTCCTCCCCTTCCATCCGACCCTACCTTATCATGTCTCTTCAGGGCTGGCTGCAATGTCCTCTTCAGGGATCTAGCTAGGCTGTTACTCCTGGGCATGTGTGGGGGAGGTTCGAAGAGCCAACCATTGAATTCATGACAGAAATAGTCCCTGTTCCCCTTACTAGGGTACTCAGTTGGATAATGAGCTACCATTTTCTACATTCAAGCAGGGGCTCTAGGTTATATCCATACATGGTCCTTGGCTGGAGAAACAGTCTCATAAAAGACCCCTGTGCCCTGATCTATTTGGTCTTTGTGGAGCTCTTGTTCTCACCAAGTCTTACCAACTCCCCCTTTTTTCATATTATTCCCTGCCCTCTGCCAAAGGCTTGGTTGTGAGTCTTAATATCTGCTTTGATACATTGCTATGTAGAGTCTTTCAGAGGCCCTCTTTGGTAGGCTCCTGTCCTGCTGCTTCTTTTCTCGTACATTCAATGTCCATCCCATTTGTCCATCTAATCGAGGATTGATCATCCCAACCTGGGTCTTCCTTCTTGTTTATCTTCCCTAGGTGTATAGATTTCAGCATGACCATCCTATCCTATAGGACTGTATAAGTTTCGTAAATACCATATGTTTCTTTCTGCTTTTGGAATACCTCACTCAGGATGATCATTTCCAGGTCCTACCATTTGCCTGCAAATTTCATGATTTCCTCCTTTTTAATTGCTGAGTAGTATTCCATTGTGCAAAAGTACCATACTTTCTGTATCCATTCCTTGACTGAGGGACATCTGGGTTGTTTCCAGGTTCTGGCTATTACAAATCAAGCTGCTAGGAACATGGTTGAGCAAATGTCCTTGTTGTGTACTTGAGCATCTTTTGAATATATGCTTAAGAGTGGTATAGCTGGGTCTTGAGGAATCAATATTCCTAATTGTCTAAGAAAGCACCAAATTGATTTCCAGAGTGGTTGTACAAGTTTGCATTCCCACCAGCAATGGAGGAGGGTTCCCCTTTCTTCACAACCTCTCCAGCATGTGTTGTCACTTGAGTTTTTGATATTAGCCATTCTGGTGGGTGTAAGGTGAAATCTCAGGGTCGTTTTGATTTGCATCTCCCTGATGGCTAAGAATGTTGAACATTTCTTTAAGTGTTTTTCTGCCATTCCACAATCCTCTACAGAGAGTTCTCTGTTTAGCTCCTTACCCCATTTTTTAATTGGATTACTTGATTTGTTGCTTTCCCAGGCTGGCCTCAAACTCACCATGTACCTAAGGATGATGTGAACTTATGATTGTCCTGCCTCTAACTCTCAAGTTGTAGGATCGCAGGCATGCACAATCACACCTTTTTTTTTTTAATGCAACGCTAAGGATCAAATACCCAATTTCACACATTGTAGGCAAACACTCCACAGCTGAGCTACAACCCTAGCCCTTCACATCACCTCCTTCTGTTATTACATCCACTGAGGCCGATATCGTTAATTATCTCATAAGCCATGAAGAAAAAGAGAGCATGAGAGATGAGTCTGTTAGCTCCTACTCTATGATTCCTTTTTTCTGTACTTTCTACAAGGTACAGTCACCCAAATTCCATCTGGTTCTTGTGCTTTGTAACATTTTAAATATTTACCCCCCTTTTTTTCTGATATAAACTCCAGGCTAACTTTCCTTCGGGCCTTCTGCCCTGATCCCTTTGTATCTCCAATACTCAGCTGCTGTCAAACTTGTGGGAAATAAAAGATTTTTTACAGATGCCAAACAAAGATCACAGACACAAACCTAGTTTAAAATTACAAAATCGATGTTTTTTTAAAAAGGGATGAAAAACCCCAGGAAATCTCCAGGTTGTCTAAAAAGTCCTCAGTTCAAAGGTAGTAATTCAGGGATGAGTCTAAGGATCTGAGTGTCAATAGAATCTTGGTTTGATAGGAAATGAACGATCTTTTTCATGGTGGTTTGGGACTCTCTGACTTTATGACCATTGTACAAGGTGAAACTGTGAGTGAGGGTGTTGGTGCTAGTGAAAGAATATGCAGAGGAAAATCATACATCTTAGCTTCCTCTAATGCACGCTCTTTATTTCTTCTAGAGGAAAATAAATAAGCAAATAAACTTGTTTATAGAAATCGCAGCTGTTTGGTCAAAGTTTTTGTTTTAATACAGAGCTAAACTGGTAGGCACTAACATGACTAGCTGAATATAGAAACTACTTGGTTACGTGCCCTGAGGATATTTGAATGTGGTCTTTGAGATTCTGCAGAAAGGGAATATTGGGATGTAGTTAGTATGGAATCTTTTGGAACCAATACAATGGAAGGCTAACTATGCTAAGAAAATGCATTAATATCTCTTCTGATAAAGTTGTCCCAACTTTTCTTGAGCCAGATGGAATAGTGTGACTAATGCAGACTACTTCTGTCAGAATTATATCATCCTCTAATCTGTTGAGCTAGTGCTATGAGCCAAAAACTGACCATTTTAGTCCCACCTGAAGAATTACCTCAGCCTCTGCTCTCCAGAAAAATTCTATTGTTCATGCAAAATTTTGAATCCCTGCTCTTAAAAATTGATATTTTTCCTTTGACCTTTCAGAAACCAAGTTTTTTTCCCAAACTTTCAACCCATTCCTCAATGGGAATCTCACCAGGATATGAGCACCAATGTCTGGAGTTTTGCCACTGTTGGTACATTCCTTGACTACATTCTCAGGGCCCCAGCATCTCTGCCTTCATAGTTTCCTAAGGAACAGTCTCAGCAAATCAGTGGTTCAGAATTCTTTACTGCCTGTCTATTTTGTTCAGGGTCTCAGCTTAACACATCTATGCCAGAGGGTACTAAGTTGGGGATAGAGTTGTGTGATTGGCCCAGGATGAAAATGCTAAATGTGAAGCACCTAGGACAAGTTGCTCTGTTTTCAAGCAGGGCTATAGACAGAGTCTTCTAATCTAGTGTATACTTTTAAGCTAGGTCAAACATATCCACATTTGTTCTTTAGCATTTTTCACCAGGAATAGCAAGGAGATCATATTTTCATGAAACTCACATTGTATCTCTAGTAGATAGGTTGTTGCTGAGTGAAGCACAGGGAAATCTCCATGAGGCGACTCAGCACAAGTTACAGGAAGGGACAGTATCAATAGAGAAAGACAGGGAGAAAGAATAAGTGAGCCACCCTAAAGGATTACTGGGAACAGAGCCTCTGCTATGGCAGAGGCCTAAAGTCACTCAGATTATTGGATTTTTAGCTAAGCCTTATTCTTCAGCAATTCTGGTTCAGGAGCATAGACATGGCCAGGGAGGTTAAAAAATGAATTTATCTAAATCTTAGAAGTACCAGGAAAATGAAGGAATGCATTTTTCCTCGAACTGGTTATGGGTGTTCATGAAGAATGGCACCTGCCGCCCATCTTCATCATGATGGTGCACACAGATTATCCGGAGCTGTGATTTCTTTCAAGGCCTTTTACCAATGACAGAATTGGCTCTCCTCGATTAATGAAAAGAGAAACAGAAACATAACAAAGCTTCAAGTGAGTTGCTTTAATGCAATCTTAAGAGCAATGAAGTGGATCTTTTTGTAAACTCCAGATTCACTACATTTTCAATACTTTCTATATTCACTCTATTGATTATCATAGAATCTTATGCACCCAACTTTTTACAACTGGAGTCACTGGTATCCCAACCAATGGACAACTGGGTCTTAATTCAATATCCTCCAGCCACAACACTCATCAATGATTACAGTGTTAATATTTCCCTGAACCTAGAATCATCACTGTCTTTCTCAGAGGAGAGAAAGTCTTATACTACTTTCATACTCATAGCTGATCTTGGAGATAGGGATACAAATAGTATTTCTGTTCTTCAAGGGTCTCAGCTCAACACATTTATACCATAAGGTCTTTACTAGCATTTTTCCCTTCCCCTGGGAAGAATGGACATTAGCCTGCTGCTAAGACAGAAGAGTCTTAAAGCCATGTTTTCCAGTACATCATAAACCTGTATTAGGTCTCAAAAATAAAGGCTAAAGGAATCTTTTTCACCATTAACTCAGAAAGTAGACCTCAAAGGTCCCAGCATCTTGTGCCTTTCACAGGCCCTGCCACACCATCTTCCTCACAGGCCCAGTCCAAAGGCCCTGCCACACCATCTTCCTCACAGGCCCAGTCACACCATGGCCCACACAGGTCTTCCTGCCACTGCAAGTCCCTCACAGGCCCTGCCACAGGCTAAGCTCTGGCTTTACCTGTTACTGAGTAAAATTGAAGGGAGTGGTCCCAATGTAGGATTTAACAGAGAGAAGGAAGTAGGAGGTCATCTATGTGGTATGGATATTACCACATAGATATAAAAAATATTTCCATAAAGAAAGTGTGCAGTTTAAGTGAGGAGGACTTTTTAAGCATTGCCTAGCTTCTGCTACACATGAGCTTGGTTCTTGTTTTGTTTTTGATTCCTTTTTAAGTCCTCTTAGAGGAGAGGCTCAGAAGAGTATAGGCAAAGGGAGCAGTTCCAGTTCCCCAAATCCATGCCCTCAGGCTTGTTTAAAAACTCGTCTTCAGTTGCAGGGACTAGAGGGGCAGCCTTTAACCCAGTTTGCAGGAGACAGAGGCAAGTGAATCTCTGTGTATTTGAGGCCAACCTGATCTTCATAGTGAGTTCTAGGCCTGCCAGGACTATAAAATGGAACTGTTCCCATGCCCTCCAAAAAATTGTCTTCAGACCCCATGAACTAATATAGGCTTGCCTATTGGGATCCTTGCTATAATCATGATTGTTGACTTAGCTATGATCTGAGTGTTGACTCATGGTCAAGGTTATTGAGTTGTTGCAGAGTTTCTGGCTCACCCAAAGAGAAATTCTTTGTCACACTCTACCTTTGTTACTTTATTTATTATTTTAAAAATTTAAAACAAAGGTAATAATGTAGATAATAGCATCATTTGGGAACAGAAACAATACATTCATTCTAATACATTACTTCCAAAGAGATTTATTAGAAGAATTGTGACAGGAAAGAAGCTGGTACCACATAAAGATCAAGGCAACAAAGTGGCACCATTGGTGGATGGTATATAATATGAAATCAAGATTGAGAGATACTGTAAGTGTCAAATATTTGATATTTATGCCTAGGGCAGAGTCAGGGTGGATTCTTCATGAATGCAGCAGGCAGGCCAATAAACAGATGCAGCAAGAAAGGATATGTTTTTCTTTTGTTACTCAGAAAACAGAGTGATCATATGACACTCTTGTCCAACACAAATGAGTTTACTTTGAGAATATTGTATTCTCCTCTCTCTCTCTCTCTCTCTCTCTCTCTCTCTCTCTCTCTCTCTGTGTGTGTGTGTGTGTGTGTGTGTGTGTGTGTGTGTCTGTCTGTCTGTCTGTCCTCTGTCTCTGTCTCATGTCTTATGCTGGGCTGAACAGGATATGGTCACCCTTTAAAATTAGTTCAAATTGATTCTAAGCATCACCCTTAAAGTCTTAAAGTAAAGATAATATTCTTTGAGACCCATGATAACCAGGCTTATTTTCTAATATATCAAATAAATTAACCAAGCCTTGTCAAAATTCTTGGTCATGGATACAAGAAAGACGGCTCAGAAGTTAAAAGAACTTGTTGCTTTTTCAGAGGACCAAGTTCCCAACACATACATGACAACTGAATGGAATTCTAGTTGCAGAGGCTCAGATGCCCTCTTCAGGCCTCCAAATGAACTAGGTGGGTATGTGGTACACACACATGCAGACAGACAGACATGAAGGCAGACATGATTTAATAATATAAATTGTATAACATAAAAATTCTTGAAAATGAAATAAAATGTATTGATGCTAAGCTTAATATATACATATACAACATAACACTTTTCAATGTTCTAATTTTACGGTTAAAAATCTAGCTGTACTGCAAGGTTATAGAATGCAGGGAGTTTGGTTTGGGCACGTGATCTGGCACTGGAATTCAAATAACTGCATCTGCAGATGTGCCTGTGAGAACATGGCACTAAATGCAAACATAGCTTCTATATAAAAGTGTCAAAATATCTGCAGAAACTAATGCAAACAACACTCAGCGCAGAGTGTACATATACACATGTATAAATACATATTCTTTCAACTGAACATATTAGGTTTAGCATTTATTTGTGAAGAAATAAGACTGGTACATATAGAGTCTATTTATGAAACCACTTCAGCAATGTCTTTTTCAAACTCCATTTTGAGATCCCAGAATAAATGCCCTTTCTTGTTACAGCTGAAGCCCCAGCCAATTTTGCAAATGGTCTTGGAAAATTGCCCTAAAAATTGACTGTCTCTGGGGAAGGCTTACTGGTAGAGAAAGCAGAGACACGGGGGAGTTTCCAAAACACAGAAAAAGGCAAAGGAGAAGGCAGAAGTGTAACTTGGAACAGGTGGCATCAATTTCTCTTTGACCAGTAATTCTATTCATTATTAGCAACCGTTTCCACTTGTGTGAAGAACAATTTTGTATTAATCCAATTTAACTCACAAAAATTGACAGGCGTTCAGGGCCTATATTCCAGACAGTCCACTGTGGGGAATTTATTCACACTTAAGAACAAAGATTTTCTATTTTAGAAACTGGATGTAATTGAGTCTAACTCACCAAATATCTGAAGGTCTGTGATGTACCATCTTCCATACTTTCCACTTTACTGTACCATGTAGAGGATGAAAAGTTGCCTAGTCAAAACTATATAATAGAACAACCAGAAAAGAACTGAGTGATTAATAATTTTTTTCATAGATGATGAAGACCTTGTTCGATCGAGATAACAAGGAAAGACTTCAAGAGGGAAAAATAATTATGAACTGATCCCAAGAGATGGACACATTTTTCAGTGCAAAAGGGGACATGAAATAAATCATCTACTATAAAGAGATGCACAGTGATAAGGACTCTGAGGGACTTGTTCTGGGGAAGCAAGATTTAATCACTAGATTAACACTATCTGGGAATATGCCAGGAAAATATCAGCAGACTGTTCTGTTCAACAAACTTTATTTCCATTTATTTTCAAAGTAGTGTACACAATGGTCAAGTAAGGTATTCTTCCATGGTCCTATGATGTAAAGAGATATTGAGTCTCATTAGCAAATATGTTTGCACGAGAAGGAGCTGAATTATTCTTTTCAGAAAGAGAAGACATGGTGAATAACAAAAATGAGCATGCTGCAAATTTAATGTTATCAGCTGGAGCTGCTCTACCATCAAAGTGCATTATTAGAACTGAAGAAATTTGACCCCGAGTATTTAAGTAAGCAGTGTAAAACAACAAGAATAAGACAAAAATAGAGAAAATGAGCATAAGCATATGGAAACAAAAGAATTAAAATAACATTAACCTCTTGTCTAAGCTGAAAAGAGAGATAACTCCTGAGCTCTAATCTTCTTTCAAGTTCTTTTGAGAGTGTGTGATAGAAGAAAGAATGCAATGGATGAATGGTTGTATATAAAAGAATCCTTAGTCACATAGCATCATATATGAGACAAAAAAAGTAATATTTTTCTCAGTTTTGAACCCTCCTAAGCTTCAAGAATGACTGCCCTGACAAGGTATGCCTGCTAGTTCAGTAACAGCATGAATGTTATTAAAAACAAGCAACTATTTTCCGATTGACTCTAAGGCTAGCTCCACACAGTGGAACCCATACATGGTACTTTTATGGTAACAAAACCTGCGGTTACATAGGTCATGGGCTTTAGGGGAAAACCCACTATTACTATTGGGCTAAATGGGCACAGTATTTAAATGACTACTGATTTATTGTATACTCAGATTGGTACACCTTTCAACCCTCATCAGGGAAGCTTTTAATTACAGTAGATAGCTGTTGACATAGAGCCCTCAACTCATCAAAATGTTGAGAGAAAGAGACTATGAGAGCACTCCAACCCTAGGTATCATACCCTTTCCCTTAAGGCTCAGTGGCAGTCTTCACAGACCTTGAGGCTGGGGCTGTAAGAGACAGAGGTTGGGAGAGGAGTTGCGCATATGAACGCACAGTGATCTTGCCAGCACACACAAGACATGTGCAAGCACGTGCCAAACGAAATCCCAACACGGAGGGGGAAAGGGAGAACAAAGTCCTACCCCTGGATAAGGAGCTATTAGCATTCCTTGTTCCTGGTAGAGAGAGCTTCAAATTCCTTTAAGTTAGTTTTCTTCAAGGATGTGGCTGCTGCTGGTAGATCAGCCACGCTTCAGGGCAGGACCACATTCAGGTTTATTTGGACAGCAGAGATTGAACTTCATGAGTGTTAAAAACAACAACAATGACAGCAACAAAAGACAAAAATAAAAACAGAAAGTTGGGTGAGGTGTAGCTGGGAGAATTTGGGGATTGTATGAACATGATCAAAATGCATTCTACAAAATTCTCAAAGAATTAATAGATTGTTGTTTAAAATTGCATTTAAATTTTAATTAAATAGCCACACAGAGACAATTGGAACCAATGACTCAGTAACCCATGTTTTATTCATACACATTAATAAAAAAAAAACTAGTTCTGAGCTATGTCAGCTTTAGAGACCAACAAATAACAGGATAATATTAATTAAATTGTTATCAGATATTTTGTCACTGTGCTAAAAATCAATAGAAATATTAGAAAATGATAATGTTTAGAAATATACAGCTATGTCACTTTTAGGTCAAAGAAGAAACCATAATAAGAATAAGAAAGCACTATAAAAGGGTTAACAGCTAGTAAAGCAAATGGAACTCAAAGTCAATTTTATAGGAAAACCTTGGCCTTTAATACATGCCATATTGTTTTCTAAATGAGCCAGTGTATAAATTAGATATGTGTATGCATAGTTACATGTTGGTGTTCAATATGAGAATTCCATGTAATAAATAAACTTAATGAAAGGAGAAGGAAAGTGTTGGTAATAAAAATGTAATAAAAATTTTTAAATAGGAAGAATCAACAAGAATAAAATGTGGCTTTCAGAAAAGATGAAATTTAGACATAGCCCAGGGAAGAATTATAAACAGAAAAATAAGAGGTGGGAATGGAATAAACAAAGTATATGATAAGGAACAAAATTGGAGTTTGGGGAGAAAGTAAAAATGAAAGATGCGAAAATGTTAGTAATTTTTAAAATAATGTGAGCTATTTATTTATTATTTTTTGGAAAATTTCATATATATGTACAGCATATCTTGGTCATGTCCACCCCTGCCTTCTCCTTAAAACTTTCCTTAACCCCTTCATCTACCTTTTAACTATATATATATACATATATATATACATATATATATGTATATATATATATGTATGATATATATGTATGATACATGATATATATATGATACATGATATATATATGATACATTATATATGATACATTATATATATATGATACATTATATATATGTGTATATATATATATATACATATATAAAACTATTGAGTACAATTAGTGCGCTATATTAGATAGCCCAGAATGGCCTCAAATGTAATCTGTCTGCCTCAGCCTCACAAGTGTTTGTAAAGAGATTGTAAAGCCTGGATAACCCATTACCATTAAAGAATGAAGAAATAATTTATTTTGAAAACATCCATTTTTGACCAATACTAAAATTAAGCAGAAATAAATGGTTATAAGGCGATAAAATTGGCCACACAGGTGTATATCAAATGGTTAACAAATACATAATGCTCTTATATCATTCAGAAATATGAAATACAATAAAAACAATTAAAATCAAACCATTAAGACAGAACACCTGCGGAAAGTTCTTTAAAAAGGTGGTTGAGAATTTTACTGAAAATGTGAACACATTTTAAACCTGTTGAAAAAATCAAGATGAATGGAAAAGCACAGGTATAAGAGCTCTGTGATATAAACCTCATTCTCTTAGTTGACCATAGATTGAAAAAAAAAACAACACTTTTCTTAAAAAATAAAATTTTCATTAAATATAAGAACACGACACTCATTATCCGGAAATGATACTTCACTAAATATTAATTTTAGAGTATTCCAAGATTATTGGGATTAGAGAGATGTCAGAGCACTTGCTCTTCTTGCGGAGGAACCAGGTTCTGTTCCCAGCACCCACCTGGAAGCTCACAGCCGTGTATACATCCAGTTCTCGTGGGTCTGATGCCCTGTTCTGGCTTCCATTGGCAATAGGCATGCACACTGTGTATATCCTTACATTCTGACAAAAAACTTATACACATAGAAAAAAGTACTGAAAAAAGTGAGCATTAATGAGACAAGCATATGTAAATCCACCACAAACCATATAAAAGGAATTAAGTTAACCATTAAAAGTACTAAGAAACAAGCATGGGCATTAGTGTAGTTGCCTGGGTTGATTCATTGGAGAATAGGAAACGAATCAGTGGCTACACTGCTGACGGAAACAACACTCCTTTCTCAAGTAACCATTACCTGATCAAAGGCCCTCAGTGAGAGGTGTTGCTTCACTATCCCCTCCCCCATCAACAATGTAATGTTGATGGACCCAGTCTTGTGCAGGTCTGGTGTTGATAACTACAGAAACTGTGGGTTCATAAAGGCCATGGCTATGTATTCAGAAGACGTTGTTTCACAACATATTTCCCCATAACCGAGCTCTTAAACTATTTTTGCCTCTACCTCTATACAGTTTCCTGAGTCTAGGGATACAGATGTGACATTTAGGGACTAGTACTCAACAGCCACTTGTTTTTAGTACTCTGACCACTAAATTTACCTCCACCCACTTGCTAAAGAAAGTTTTACTCTCTAAACTTGTGGGTAGCATGAATCTATAGATATAAATATTAAGTATTTAAAAGGTAGTATTTAGTGTGTATTTAGTCAAATAGTGTATTGGTTCTCTCCGGGGACGTGAGTTCCTTCCTATGGAATGGGCTTCAACTTCAATAAGGAAGCTATTATTTACCCTTTAATAATTGTGTCACTGTTTCACCAGTGGACATACTGGGAAGAGAAGAAAAACAATCATAATTAAACTCAATGGGTAACAAAAATCATGAAAATAGAAGGTGGGAAATAATGGTTTCAGCAGGAAAGAAAGGCAATGTGGAAGATAATAGGAAGAGGAAATGACCAAAATTCATTAGATATGTGTATTAAGTCATCAAAGAATATAAAAATAAGCCAAGTGTGCATTAAATAATACCACTGAAAAAAATGTTCAGTGGCATAGGAAATTGTCCTGATACAACTAAAAATTAAAAGCTTAATTAAAATGATGTGCATACAACTTCAATTTTCTAAAAAAATGTACATGTAGAAAAAGTATGTCTGAAGACAACAGAGTAAGTTTATAACTTAACTCTAAGGATTAAGATTAATATAAAAGGTTATTTAATTGTGGGAAGCTGATAAAGTCCTGAGTAAATGTGTATTGTCCTGAATACAGTTATGTCAAGGACCACAATGCCTCAGACCATAGGAACTGCAAAGCCTTTCCCTGATCTATGTGCACATATTGAAAGCATGTGCAAAAAAATATTTATGACGACTTATTCCTCCTGAATTCTTATAGCCAGAGACTCCCTCCCTACAGAGACCTAGCCTCTTTGTATACCTGTATGCTATAAGCTCACTTCCTTGATTCAGATGTATAAAATAGAGTGCTGAGTTTCTGGGCTGCTGGTAGTGCATCTTCATCAGAGTTCATAATTCACCTGACCGCAGATTTTCTTTGTCATTTCTGCATTCCCCATTGTCACAGTCAGGTCAACCAGGAAGCTATATACCTGTTGCAGTATCTTATCGTCTACTCTCCTAAAAAATTCTCTCATATGTTTACACACACATATGTATATACATGTGTGTATATATGTGTATGCATATACAAATATGTATATATGTGTGTATATGCATATATATATGTGCGTGTGTGTGTTTGTTTTTCAGAAGAGAGTTTTGAGGGAGGGAGGTAAATTGAATGAGCAATCAAACATCAAAAGGACTGATGGAGAAGGTAGTGGCATCAGATCTGATAAATGATTTCACAGTACTGAAAACATCTAGTTGGTAAGTGGTTTTCATATTGGCTCTAAATATGCCTCCTGATACTTTCCTGCTTTTATCCTTAAGTCTGTCCTCAGAGATGGATGAGATATGGTAACCTCGTATGCTATCTTTAGAGATTGAAGAATGCACATGGTTCCTGGGTTCTCTTTTTGTCTCTTATATTGAATTGTTTTTCAATATACAAAATATCTGAATTTATATTTGAAATAAAATAAAATTATCTTTCTTTGCCTGTTGCTTCTTTCTCTTCAGTTCTGAGAAGACTTATGAAGGGATACACCAACATATTCTAATTATACAGCTTCTCTCAAGTGTGCTCTCCAGTTCAGATATCAGCACAGGTGGTGAAACTTGAGTCAGGTGATAGACTGTTATTTGTACCTTCATTCTTAAGAATAGTATCACATACACACACATGAGAGAGAGAGAGAGAAAAAGAAAGAGGAGGAGAAAGAGAGAGAGAGACAAAAGTACTTGAGAAGGCAAGATTTTAGCACAAGTACTATTTCATTGTCTTGGACAATCACTGTCCTTCTATATCAACACAGGTGGTAAAGTGACATAAAAAAAAATAACAGGATTTCCCCATCTGAGTGAGATTCAAAGAGGACCTCCCTTTGGTCCTCCTTCTTATCTTCTTTGGGTCTGTGTTAGAATGGTTAGCCTGTAATAAATGGCTAATATCCCTTATAAATGAGTACATACCATGTGTGTCTTTCTAGGTTTGGGTTACTTCACTCAGGATGATCCTTCCTAGTTCCATCCATTTGCCTGCAAATTCCGTGATGTCCTTATTTTTAATAGCTGAGTAGTATTCCATTGTGTAAATGTACCACAATTTCTTTATCCACTCTTCAGTTGAGGAACTTTTAGGTTGTTTCCAGTTTCTGGCTATTATTGAAGAAATCTGCTATAAAGATAATTGAGCAAGTGTTCGTGTGGCATGGTGGAGCGTCTACTGGGAAGGAGAGAGTGTGTGTGGGGGGAATGATGTGTGGAGAACGAAAAGAGGAGGGAGCTTGAAGAAAAAAGGGAAATTAAGAGCAGAGGCATCCTTGAAACAAGCTGGAGACCTACCAAAGGATAGGGTACAGGGAGGATATGGATGACTCTAGATGAGCCTCCTAGCAGCTGGGACATGGAGACTAAGGAGGCTACCTTCTAGCCAGACAAGACTTACAGTGGTGGGAGAGGAAAACCAATCCACTTCCAAAACCTTTGACCCAAATTTTACCTTTCCTGCAAGATATGCAGAGATAAAGATAGAGATCAAGGGAATGTCCAGCCAATTCCTGCCTCAATCTGAGACCCACTCCATGGTAGAGAGCCAACCCTGACACCACTAAGGATACTCTGCTATATTTACAGACAGGACTCTCCCATAACCATCCTATAAGAGATCCCACCCAGAAGCTGATTGAATCAGATGCTGGGACTCAGCTAAGCACTTGGCTGAGCTCTGGGTGTCCTGTGGAGGAATGAGCACTAAGGATAGAAAGACCCAGAGGGGACAAGAACGCCACAAGAAGGCCAACAGAGTCAACTGACTTAGACCCATGGGGGCTTACAGAGATGGAAACACCAACTAAACAGCATGCATGGAATGGACTAGGACCCCTATATATATGTAACTGATGGGCAGTTTGGTCTTTGTGTGGGTTCCCTAGTAAGTTGAGTATGTGATGTCTATGATGTGGACTCTGTTGACTGCTTTTGATCACTTCTAACTAGGCTTCCTTGCCTGGCCTCAGTGGATGAGGAGCTCAGTTCTGATGGGGCTTGATGTTTTGGGGTGGGCTGGTAGGGAGCTCCCCTTTGCTGAGGAGAGGGGAAGGGGGTATAGGGGAAAGAGAATGAAAGGGAAGGGCCAGGAAGAGAAAGAGAGAGGGGCCTACCTACTATTGGAATGTAAAGTGAATATATAAATTAAAAATAAATTTTTAAAAAAATCTTCAAAATTTAACAGAAAAGTGTTATAAAGAGAAAAGGGAATGTGTTCAGTACTGAATTGACCCTTATTATATTAATGGATCATGTATGACTATAGATAGGACTCAAATAACATTACTGGATTCCAGTCTCTATGTTCTCTCTGCTTTTGTCTCTGTGAACATTGTGTTATGGTAAGATGGACGCCATGTTCTCCTAATCACATTTGTTCTCTTAGCTTCCCCAAGGGAAAAAAAATGTTTTCATTATTTACATTTTCTTTTGGGAGATCTGGAAATTTGTCTTAGTTATCCTGACAAAAAAGGTACATGATCATCGACATTCAATAGGGAAGAACTGTCATGATATGGGTGAACATTACTGGAGTTGACTACATTCCAATACTGGATAGTAACTGATTGGGACTTCTGGTCTTTCAATCTAACATCTAGGGTCATATAAAGTGATTAAAAACTTGGCTTATGTACATATTACTAACTCTCTGAAAAGTGTTTGTTTCTAGTGTTTTTGTTTGGCTCACATACACTCCCACACTCAAGACCCTAATAGCTGAGGTCAACGGAGAGAACTTGTCTCAAGTCTCATTGTAGACCCAAAGGAAAAGCCAAAATTGCTCTTAAAAAAATTAGTTGGATAAACTCTTAACCTTTAGCAGCGGGGCATTGGTTTTCCTGGCCAGGCTGCTGAACTCTGGTAACACTAGACTCCTGGTCCCCAGGGAAGCACTATGTGTAGCATGTCTAAAATGTGGCTTGGAGCTACAGTAACCCAAGCGGGGCCTTCTGTTTTCATCAACAACCAGAAAATCTCTGATGGTCTCCTGCATTCCTCTGCTCGGTACTGGTCCCTCCTCCCCGCTAAAGACCATGCAAGTGGTGCATGTAAATCGCCTGTTCTGCCTGCCAACATTCCAAATGCTTCAGAGGAAATGTGGTCACTATGGGTGCCTAACTTTGCTTGGAAAGGTCATGGGCAAATATGGGCTATAAATATCCTGGTGTTACAGCTGGTCTGTTACCCCTTCCCAAAATACCCAGTACTCAGCCAGCTGTACTAAACCTATATAGAGTTAGCGTTCCTGGATTTACAATTCAAGCCAGATGCTTTGGGTATAAGAAGGTATGGGAAGGGTGATGGGGGTCATGTGTAGAGAAAACAGGGAACAGTTAATAACAGAACCCCCTTGTATTCTCAGAAATGACTGCCTCAGAAGCTAAAACACATGTTTGCCCTAAATATAAAGGGCCTATCCACCTTGGCACAGATGACCTACTTCAGATTGAGAATTTAGATCAAAATAATTTCTCTACAATATTCTCTCTTCTGAACTATCATTCCCTCTCATGAAAAGCACTACAGAAGGACCTAGCCCTTTCCCTGCAAATACTCAAGGCACATTCTCATCTTTTCCTGCTGCTGGCACAGAGGGTGAAAGGCTCTCTTGGGTTGTTACATTAGCACTTGACATCAGTTAGTTCTACTGAGAAGAAAATAACCAAATATTAGCATAAGCTAACAATTCCTCTCCTGCCCTTGAACTTGAGCTTCATCTGTGATCACTTCTTGGCAATGGAAGGTAACTCGAGAATTTTGTTGGGAACAAGGGGAAGCATCCAGATCTTGGTGCTAACATGCAACTGGCAACATGTAAATGACATCTTGCATGTATGCATGAATATACAAGTTAATCTCTCTAATCTGTTTGACGCCAACAGCTTTGGATATAGTGGTTGCCAGAGATGAGGAACTCCTAAATCTTTATGTAAAGGATCCAGGGCTGGCAAGATCACTCAGTGGATAAGGGAACTTGCTGCCAAACCTATGCCCTGAGTTTGATCCCAGGGACTCAAATAACAGAAGGAGAGCACTGACTTACGCAGGTTGTCCTCTGACTGCCACATGTACGCAATAAACAAACAAGCAAGCAATGTAAAAGAGACAAAAGAAGTATCTTTAAGAAAGTTACCTAGTAAATTCAAACTAATTAGTTAGATCTGGACGGATCAAGAAAGCTGTTTGCTGGAGCAAGAGAAAGATTTCTAGAGGCAGAAGCAACCAGGTAGTAAGAAATCCAAGAGACCTCAAGCTCACTAATGTCACTGGACAGATTCTTCACACAGGCCATTGGTCTGGAGGAGCAGTCCAAATAGACCAGCTATTGACCTCCATGATATTTTTTTTCGTACACTGCTATAAAATTTGGTTTTTTTCCTTGTTGTGCCTATTTCTTTGGGAAAGGACAGAGAGCTGGGGTGGGGATATGGGGGCTCACAATCCCTCTGGTTGGGAAGGAAGAAATAAAAGTCAGCTTTACCCCAAAGAAGGACCACAAACATCATTCATTCATTCTTGCTAGAAACCAAGTCTAAAAAGGTAACAACTCAAGTTGTTCAGGGAGCTAACACGAGAAGGTACCATTCCATTCCGTATCCCATTCTTCCTGACAGCCTTCTTCATAAAGTTAATGAGAAAACAAACTGAGTGGTAGCCATGGTGCTATGGTGTGAAAAGGGATTAGACCATCCTGGCCAGTGACCGTGGAGCCAGCTCTGATGTTTGTTTTGGATGCATCTCCCACATTCTCCAAGTGTATCTACATCTATTTAATAGAAATTCTTCTTCCTGCATTAGGTAAATCTCTAATATGTGTGAAAAAAATCATGATAACAAAGGTTTCCAGTGCTTTCTATTTGCTGGATTAGGTTCTGCCTGCTTTAGGTATTAAAATGCACATAGTTTTAGAGCATATCCATAAACAGCTAGAACTGCCATCATCAGTAAACACAGGAAGCAATGGGCAGAGAGGGCTAAACCGTTGAGAGGAAGACTTGAACCTGGTAATCTGCTTTGGAGTCCATTTAAATATTCTCTTGCCCTTTCTAGTTAGCACACTGGCATTCAGAAGGACATTAAGGCATATTCCTTCAACTCCAGTAATTGTATTCAGTATGCAGAAATTCAACATAAAAATACACAGGTTCAGATGTTTAATGCATGCCTTTAATGTGAATCCCATCGTTAGGTCTGCTCTTACCGACACCTGTATTTGGCTATCTGACTTCATTCAGGAGATCTGGCCTAGAATTTAGCAAATCTTCTATGAACCAAAGAAAATGCAATGTCCATAAGAATTCAGAAGACATTTTTTGTATGTCCTAAGTAGTGAGAGATAAGATTTGTTGATAAATCTAGGTGTGGCAGATATATCCATAATCTCAGCAATCAAGAAGCCAAGGCAGAAGGATTGAGGATAGTCAGGAGTACTTAATGAGCACCAACCCAGTCTAGGTTACATATAAGACCTTGTTCAAAACAACCAACGAACCAACACCAACAAATAAGTGTGTGATAAGGTATAGACTAGGCTTTCAGATAATAGAAGCTAAAATCACATTTGTCCCATAAAAATAATTTGTTTGGCTAGTCCCAAGGGGATCTTGTTAGGTCTGACATTATATCTTTTTTATCTCTACTCAGAAGAATTTCAACATTCTTTAATTTAAAGAAATCCTCCCAGAAAACTGGATGTGGTCCCACAGAAGTCTGCTACCTCAGACCCTGTCTGAAAACACCACTTCAAATGTTTTGAAAGTTGGCATAGTGCATCTGGGAAAACAACCTTCATGGAGACACCTCATCACCATTCCTGTGGCTTCTAGCACGTTCTGTGAGAGGTCACTTACTCTCTCCTGGTAGACATGTCATTTTGTTAACTCAGCTAATCTTCAAAGCGGTTTTTATCTGAAGCTTCATGCCTGCATTGGAACTTCATACCTGGTTTTCAGCCTGGTCCACAAGAAATCCCATGGAGATGTGAGTGTCTTGTGAAAGCTCATAGTGACCTTGTAAAGCCAGGCTGTAGTGTGTTGTCCAGGTTATACAGTAGAATACTGACACCCTGAACAACAGAATGCCTTCTACCAGGTGACATTCAGCTGGACTGTGTATTTAGGACAATCCAAAATTATACCTCTTTCTTTAAACAAGGCACTCTGTAAGCTAAGCCCTGTCAGGTCTTGATATTTTCATGTTCATGTCTTCTTACAAGATGAATTGGGAGTCATTGATTTGCCATATTTTCATCCTACAGAACATGTTGAATTCTGAGGAAACTTATGCTTGATATTATTAAATGAAAAAGGAGATGGGAGTGGGAAAATGGATAAAGAACAAAAGAGAAAGCCGATTGTTACTGAATGTCTGATACTGTGCTCCTGAGGCAGCCCTTGTTATTAAGGAACAGGGCCAAGCAAGGAGCATCTGCCTGCTGAGGCTGGAATGCTAAGATTACAATCTGTGTTTACTGACTACAATGGACACTGGCCATCAGTTCTCTTTGTTATTCTTGGTCTGCATCTAATAAATGTGGAATACACATTTATTTGAAATACAAATGAAACATTCACCAAATAGACCAGCTGGTGGACCATAAAGTTTCAATAAATTGTGAAGTTTGGGGATCCCATGGAGTATGTTCTCTGAATAGAGACATTAAGCAAGAAATAAGTACTTTTTAAAAAAGATGAAATCCCAGAATGCTTGGAAAAAACTATTTACATTTTAGATACACTTTACACACATATACACACAATGAAAACTGCTTATTTCAATTTTTAAGTACTAACAAATACCTATGCCCCAGCACCTTATGACAAACGCTTTTTCCCTAAAAATTTAGCCAGGGCAACTGCTGACCTGGTTCTGCCTTTTTGGGTCTGAATTTGCAATATCGCATCTATAAGCCTGCTGTAATGTGCTTGAGGGTCATTGGAGTATCAAGTAAGTCAGTAGTCTATGCCTTTGTTTTGTTCAGTAGTATTCCTTTGCATGGGTGTGTCAACTCATTCATCTCTTCACCAGATGAGTGAGATTTGGTTTACTTCCAGTGTTTGGTAATTATGAATAAACTCAAGAGCACATTCATAACCAAAATTGTGCATCTGTGTATGGCTTTAACTTAATGAGAACCTGTGGTTAACTTCCCCAATATAGGCCCTGTTTTATTGTTCTTATCAAAATGTCTGAAAATTAGTTCACATCCCCATTTTCTGCATTTAACAGAATTATAATTTTCATTTTTTCCTTCTCTCCTTCCTTTTATAGTCTTGTTTTCATTTTCCTGTGATTTTAGCATTTAGAATAGAGAAGTTTGTCATATGTTCATGCATGTACGTGAACTGCATCGGAGTCTCACTGCTTATCCTGCCAGAAGTTCTCTCAGAATAGTGGATTTCTGGATAGTGTCTTCTATAACTTCATTAGATCATTTACACATGTTAATAAAACACTGTCTCAGTCTTTGGATAACCTATTCTTTTTATTTTTCACTCTTTTTTTCTCATTGAATTTTTATTTTTATAAGCTTCAGAAACTATTATGTTCAGTATTATTATATTCAATTTTATTAATTTTTATTTTTTAACATTTTTATTTTATATTAATCACAGGTTATGTACTTTGTATCCCAGCCTTAGCCCCCTCCTCTATTCCATCCCTATCCCTCCATCCCTCCCTTATCTCCTCCCTGCCCCTTTCCAAGTCCACTGATAGGAGAGGACCTCCTCCCTTTCCATCTAACTCTAGCTTATCAGGTCTCTTCAGGAATGGCTGCAATGTCCTCTTCTGTGGCCTAGCAAGGCTGCTCCTCCCTCAGGGGGCTGGGGAGTCCAAGAGCCAGCCATTGAGTTCATATCTGAAACAGTCCCTGTTCCCCTTACTAGGATACCCACTTGGATATTGAGCTACCAATTGCTACATTCAAGCAGGGGTTCTAGGTTATGTCCATACATGGTCCTTGGTTGGATAAAGTCACATAAAAGACCCCTATGCCCTGAAATATTTGGTCCTTGCAGAGTTCCTGTTTTCTCCAGGTCATACTAACTCCTCCTTCTTACATATGATTCCCTGCACTCTGCCAAAGGGTTGGTTATGTGTCTTAATATTTGCTTTGATACACTGCTAGGTAGAGTCTTTCAGAGGTCCTCTGTGGTAGGCTCTTGTCCTTCTACTTGTTTTCTCCTACATGCAATGTCCATCCCATTTGACTTTCTAAGTGAGGTTTAATCCTCTTACCTCAGGTCCTCTTTCTTCTTTATCTTCTTTAGATGTATAGATTTCAGTATGTTTATCCTATCTTATAGGTCTATATAAGTGAGTATACACCATGTGTGTCTTTCTGTTTTTGGGATACCTCACTCAGGATAATTGTTTCCAGGTCCCACCATTTGCCTACAAATTTCATGATTTCCTCATTTTTAATTGCTGAGTAGTATTCCACTGTGTAAAAGTACCACAATATCTGTATCCATTCCTTGACTGAGGGACATCTGGGTTGTTTCCAGGTTCTGACTACTAAGAATAAAGCAGCTCAATTTTATTTTTATAATTTATTGTTTTTTATATACAGCATTGTAAATTGAACCCAGAGCCTTGTGCAGACTAGGTAAGCACTCATTTTTAAAATTTCTTCTAATTTACTCTCATTTTCATTGACTCTTTCATAGCTGTGAAGTGTACTCGTGAACTTGCAGTTTTTAATTTATAATCCCACAAATTTTAATTTGCAGGATTTTTGTGCATAATATTCATCTTTGTCCTGAAATACTGTTTCCAACTGTTAAAATGAGTTCTCCATTTTTAGCACAAGACCTTTTGCTACATCAGTAATATTTGTTTTATATTTTGGAGTTGTTGCAATAGCTAAGTGATATTTAATAGCTTCTCTTGATTATGTATTGAATACTAACCATTAATTAGATAAGATAAGAATTTTACAAATGAAGAAACTGAAGCTAAATGAGAGTAGATAAGTCTCAAGTTCACACAGCTGCAGAATGATACAATGAAGTCAAGTAAATTTCAGATGCCAATATCTGTCTATTCTATTGTGCTGCCCTTTAACATGAACACAGTAAAATGCTGATGGACAGATGGCCAAAGACCTGGATTTCTAAAGTACTCAACTGTCCAGTTTTCTAGGAGAGATGTCTCAGTGGATCCAAATATTAAGCTGGAACTTAGTTGAAAACCACTGGGAACTCTTAGCTATGTTTTGGCGATACTGAACTATTGCAAAACCAGATAAGGTGGTGACAACTTAGTAGGTAACTGTCATTGTGTCCAGACTTGCTCACCTGGCCCAAACAGCATGGAGCCAGGAGCAGGATCTGTCCTCCACGGTAACCTTTGGTGTAATTCACAAAGACCCCATTTTACTATAACTCTTTCCTGGGAAAACATTTGCTTTTTCACTGAATAACCCTTTGTAGCTTACAAAATAAACTCTGTGATTTGTCTCTTTCCTTATTAGAATGAATGAAATTCACAACTGTGTTCTGATGCAGCAGCCAGGGCTGTGCTGGGTGGCACCCAGGGCTGCAGCTCTAAAGCCTGGGGCAGGGGATGAACTGGGATGGATCCTGAGCTGTTTTGAGCTCCAGAGGCTCAGCTGTCTGCAGATCCCTCAAGGATCATGGAATTTGAGGAGAGACTCCACACAGCTGATGGTCAGGCAGATTACCTGCACAAAGCCCAAGTGGAGAAGAGAAGGGGAGTTGGATTCATGGTGTCTCCATAGCATACCATCTGCCCCAAACAGGGTGAGGCTGCCTCTCCAAGGAGTAGCATCTTTGTGCCTTGAAGCACATACAGGCCCCAGACTCCCTTCTTCAGCCTGAAAGGTGGTCTGCTCCCTCCCTTTTGGGTGTTAAAGGTCTCAAGCATAACAGTTTCCCGGTTCCAAATCCATAATATTGTTCCTTAGGAAATAATTCAAAATGAGAATCCACGTGAAAAGATGTTACTGATGACAACCTAAGTTTATCAAATTAAAGTCCTGGAGCATCTCCTGAATGAAGTATCACATGGCTATTAATAAAATTCTGCCCCATATTGAAACTATAGGAAAAAGGAAAAGAAAGTAGTGAAATTACCAAGGTTGAAACAGATGACTATTTCCCAGGAAATAAAGGTCGTGAGCATTCATATTGAAAAGGTAGATTAAGCATCTAATGTGTGAAGAAACAAATGACCAAAGGCAAGTAATTCTACAACATTTCAGGAATTAAGAGGGAAGAGGAAACACAAAGCTTTCCAAGACGCAGAGCAGGCAGGTAGAAAAGAACAAGAAATGAACAGCCCTCGACCCTCAAAGCTGAACATCCCTTGACCCTCAAGACTGGTAGCTCCATGTGTGCTTGGGGTTGTCATGCTCACAGAGGCATAGCGTCGATGAGTTTTGTTACAGGAAAGGGTTTTTATAGAAATAAAACTCTGATGGTCTTGTGTCACGTGCCTTTTAATCCCACCCCAGGAGTCAGAGGGAGACAGTTCTCTGTGTGTTCAAGGCCAGTCTGGTCTATATGGAGAGTCCCAAGACAATCAGGGATGCATAGCGGGACTCTGTCTCAAAAAAAAAAAAATGGTGACAGTTATCTACTTGTAATATAGATTAATGAATTTAAGGTTACATAATATAATAGGTGATGAGATTCATAAACAGAGAGCTAACATACACTGTGGTATAATAAATAAATACAGACAGGGGGCAGGGGCTGCCTCCATTGCTGTAATTCTTCCCTCACAAGCAAAAGGAACTGTGCCCATTAAAAATGCCAGAGGTGGTGACTCGGGCTGTCATCTTGACACTGGTAGCTGGACATAGGCAAATCCTGGGTCTCACTGACAAGCCAGTTTAGCCAAATTGGTGAGCTCTGGAACAAAGGATGGACCATTTTCAAAGGAAGTTGATGATGTTCGTGAAGAAGACACCAGGGATTGCCCCCTGGCCTCCACATACAGGTGCACACTCACCTCCACCGTTCACACATGCACACACAGATATAAACACAAAAAAATATAATAATATAGGTTAGAAGTCACATGCAATTTCCTTATCTACAGAAATGACAAGAACACTTTTTCTCCTATTTATTGTATCCTCTAGTTTCTGATGCATGACTCGCCAAACCTTTGGACTGTGAAGTGGAAACATTTCTTTTGCATGGCAATGACATATTTAGTGGCTCGGGAGTTCTTTGAATGCTTTTGGAAAGATGGTTAGAATGGTGGCTCTTTCAGTCCCCTCTCTCAACCTCTGGAGAGGGCATTAGAAATAGAGGTGACTACAAATGGGCAAGAATTTGCTTAACTATTCCTGTGTTGTGTCACAACGACTCCCTGTAAGTGACAATGTCCACAATCTTCCAGATTGTGCCAGTATTTGCTCTGAGATGATATCCTTTGCACTGAGGACCTCTGTCTCTGGCTAGTCACATGTAAGTCCTTCATAATAAACATACAAACACAAATGGGATGCTTTGTGAGATATTCTAGCCAATTTCCAGTTTAAAGGAAGAAGTTTCAGGGCCATCTGAATGAAAGGACAGGCAGCAGCCTGTGATTTGCAACTGCTGTCTGAGAGCATCCTAATGGGACTACGCATTGAATCTTGTGGTCTATGCTAGATGTAGGGACTTAGTTGTCAACCACCTAGATGGTAGTAAATAATTAATTGTTATAGAAAACAACATACACACTTAGCATTGTAACTATAGGCTCAGGATGATATAACCTATGAATATGCTAAATTCATTCCTAATTATAATTTCAGTGTACCCCCATACAAATACACAGAAAGCAAGTCAGAATTTAAAATGTTAAACTGCGTAATAGAATTTGAAATATTATTATATGAAGATGTACAGTGAACTATTGTGTGACTATGTGGTGGCAGTGCCCCATAGGATGGGAGCGGGGACTCAAACAATAAGAGTGGCCATGCATATTCTCGACCTCTAGGCCCGATAACCTCATGAGTACAAGAGAATCATCCCGCTCTCCAAAACAAACCACCAGTAACCGCAGGGATGTAGTAAAGATATTTTTAGATGTGACAGGACTCAGGAATGTTTGGTATTTAAGTTGCTATTGCTATTTGGATGGAATGAATTAATTAAACTTTCCACCTAACCCCAAAACTAGTACCCAATTAAGAAACAGATCAAAGAAGCTGGACACATAAAAATGTCTATATTGCTGAGAGCACTGAACTGAGTCCCTTACTAAACTCCAGATGGGTTCTAAATATAGAGTTGGGAACAAGCGCCTTAGTCTTGGAGACATACTACTAGAATCATCACATCACTTGTCTCTAGGTCTAAAGGTCTCCAGCTGTCTTTTAAAGGTGGGTTTGGGTCGTAAATATGTGTGTTCCATGCTTGAAATGATCCAGGATGCCAACAACTATTGTCAGACAATGTAAACTCCAAATCCCCAAAGGGCCTGACTCAAAGGTGCTAATAAGTTGTTTGTTTGTTTGTTTTCTGTGTTACTCACTCTAAAGGTGGAACTTCTTCCCTGGGAGCCAGGGAGGAATACACAGGAAAGAGCAGAAGCATTTCCCCCACTCTTCCTTCCAGAGTTACTTCATGAACCTGCAGCATCACCAGGAAATCGACAGAAGTACAAACTATGGGGACCCCAACTCAGAAGCCTGTCGATAAGAAAAGGGAGAGTAACCCAAATGTCTGAGTTTCCATCGCCCTCCTGGGTTCTCAAGTAGCATACATAAGAACCACAGTGTTAGGACATCTAGTGAAAATTTCCTTCCTTTGCTTGAATTTTGAGACAAAAGAATGCTTGCTTTCCCTACCAGGCACCACCCATACTGAGGGTGATATGAGATCTACTGAACATAACTGTGGCTGAGGAGAGTGAGGAGTAAGGGCGCTCAAGTTCCACAGTGGCTGGTACACAGTGAGCCCAGGGAGCAGCCTGGGGACACGGGGACCTGGGGGGGGGTATTGGTATGCCTAACACAACTGAGGATAGTTTGTGATCCTGCAGTAAAACACAAAGGGAAGGAGGAAAAGGAAGAAATGGTAAGAGAAGGGATGGTCTAGAAGGGAAGAGCTAACAATATTGCTCTGTAGGTAAAAGCGTTTCCCTCCAAGCTAGGCAGCTTGAGTTTCCACCTGAGACTCACATTGTATAAAGACCAATTAATTTCTCTGTGAATAGGATTTGATGTTTGGAGATTATTGATACTGGTTTGTGGATTGTCACACAATCTTTCAGGTCTTGGGACATGGAAGTTTAGTGTACTGAGCACCTATAATCTTTATTCAAGCTGGTCTGTGCTTGGGGTCCATGTGATAGTCTATTCACTCTACAGTCTCTTTATTGATCAATGATATCTCTTGGTTGTTGAAGAGAAAAGGGAAGACAAGAATTCTAGACTTCAAAACCATCCCCAGACTATTTAAAACTACTCTTCATGTAAGACTTTAGCTTCCTCAGTATTTGAGGCAATTCATAGCAAAGACCAGAAAAACAACCCCACCATTGTCACTAGTCTTTGCTAGAAGATACAACAAAGGGAGCTATCAGATATTTGCATATTTAATGCTGGTTGGCTCTTATTTTCATTGTTTTTATTTGCTTGTACAGTGCTGAAGGATAGAACCCAGGCCTCTTGCATGCTAGGTAAGCAGGCATACCCTTATAATAGTGCCCTCTGAACTCAAGTCCATGAAGACCTACTTCATTTATGTGCTCAGAGCATATTTAGTGAATTCATCCCTCAGTTCTATTTGGATTTTTTATATTTCCATAGTGGGTATTCAAATACTTGGATTTTTTACTTTATTTTCACATTTCTTTTCAACATTCACAGTCTGAGTAATAGTGTGTCAAGATCCTATCTGACCTGAAGAAGGCAATCCTTACATTCGTTCATGTTTTGTACTCCCCGAGTGATAAAGGTTTGTGGTGATTGAAAGCAGTTTTAAGATATGGATTCAGGTCTGCTTCTTCATTCACGCACTCAGGAATCTCAGGCAAATTACCCTTCCTTCTGTCATCTTCTAAATTTGAATAATTTCAAGCTTAGCCAGACTTACCTTCTTGGTTTGTGTTGCTTTTTAAAAATTAGAAACCCCTTTGTGGTTTGAGCTTGTAATTGAGACACAGAGTGACTTTCTGTCTTCATACCACAAAAACTTAAGTGCCGGAATTTAAGTTTAGGGTTACTAATGGCTTGAAGAGAGTTGTCCAGGTGAGGGAGGCACAAAGAGCCTGAAGTGGTTGCATGTGCAAGAACAGACTGTGTAGGTTATTGGCACACAGAGAAGAGTGAACCTTGGATAGTAAATAGGAAAGAGAGTGCGCAAAGCTATTGAGTTACACTCTTAACAAACAAGCAAATGTTATGGCATAGAAATTACACCTCAGTATGGCTGCTTACAATGGAACAGATGGTCTGGGTCAAGAGTAACACATTTGTATAAAAAGATTAAGGAATCACAAACCTGGAACAAGTATCAGTTATAATCAAAATAGTTTTATGTTAGTAATGTTGGTAGTACTCAAAGTGCATGCATTGAGTTTAATAATTTGAAATTATTAAATTTTGAAATGGAGGAATTATGTTTCTTTTTCTCATGAAGCCCGTAACTGGCACTCCCTAAGTAAGGAATTTATCAAGGGAAATATAATCATTGAATGCTTTTGGAAAACTCGGTAAACACTGATCTTTAAATTATTTCCACAAATGAGAACTAAAGGCAGGTTTTTATGTTAGCAACGAGCAAAGATGGCCCACCATTGTTGAGCCGGACTCAATCTTTACTTCCTAACTAAATTAGAGTACTTTCCTGATGTCTTCTCAGGGATTGCAGGAAAGTATTTCCAGGGTAGGTATTCGCCTTCCAAATAGGAAAGATTATGGAAGAGTATAAATCTGGGCCTCTCAGTATCATGAGATGGACAGAGAATGGCAGGTTGCCAACTGGCTTAGTGAATCCAAAACATGTTACAGTTGGGAGATACAGGCTGAAGGGTAGAAGATTGTTGCCTCTCTATCTGAAAGCAGGTTAGCAGGAAGTGAGAATTCAGAACCTCATTTTGGGGGAAATGCCTTTTGAAAACAGCATTCCAGAAAGAGGTGTGGCACTGAGCATCAGAAAAACCTGCTTCACAAGGCTTTCCATTTGCTACAGCACAAAGTGGCCTTTCACTTCCTAAGAATTTGTGTGGCTCATTGCTAGGGACTTAATATCTGGCTGTTAGTGCTGTTGAAATGTGAGGGACCGTGAGGACACTAATCTAATCTATTATTCTCTTGGTGAGTTCAAACTAAATGGGCTGTAAGAGGTAAGGCTTAGTTGGAAGAAGTGGGTTATTAGAGGCATGTCTTTGAAAGATCTCTCTCTGTGTCTGTGTCTCTCTGTCTCTTTCTCCTTCCCTCTCTTTCTCTTGTTCACCACAAAGCAAACAGCTTTCTCCTACCACATATTCTGCCACCAGATGCATAAGCAAGCCCCCAAAGGACAGAGCTTTCACAGTCCTCTGTAACTGTGAGCAGAACTGACCTTCCCTCCTTGATTTTCTTCAGAGATTCCCATCCCATAATTGAGTAGTTCATGAACACAGTGAGAGAAGACCATGTCCTTGGGTGTGGCTCCAAACAGCTCAAGGAAGACCTAGCTAAGAACTGTACTAGTGTTCCCATCCAGGGAAATATTAACAGCTCTAATGTTAGGTGATTTGCCCAGGAATACTGAGGATGCTACCATCAAATCATTGCCCTAGGTCAAACATGATAGTCAATCTTACATACACAAGTACCAAAAACACAGAGACACAAATCACATATGTGCACAGAAATGCAAGCACACACACACACACACACACACACACACACACACACACACACACTAAAAAAAGATACAGAGGGAGACAGAGAGAGAGAGAGGGAGAGAGAGAGAGAGGTGTTCAGTTGATACATAGTTATATCATTTTCTAAAAATTACAAAGTATGGGAACTCTTAAAGCAAGAACACAGCCTCACTTGACATGTGTGTAGCCCTAATCTCATGTTCCTATCACAGACCCTCTCTTCCTTCAGAGACAACTCTTATCTGTCTGGTGTACATCTCTCTTACCTTTTATGTATATTAACATATAGAAACATATATAGCAATGTAGAGATTTTGTGGCTTAATAGTTGTTCAGAAATAATGGAGTGGAGAAATGATTCCCATAACATTGCTTTTAAATGTTGAAGAATAATTCTTAAATCTTGTGGCTCGCTATACTTATTCTTATAGTTGGTGTGTCATAATTTGCCTTTCCCTTAATCATAAAGAAATCAGCCCACACTATAGTAGTATCCATTTATAATAAACAACTCTGTAATGAAAGTTCTTGGACAAAGCCTTCGGCATATGATTTTTCTAGGGAATAAACTATACAGTACAGATGCTGGGTTACAGGATAAGCACACTGTTGATTTTAATAAGTACTGTTTAAATGCCATCTTTAAAAACTGTATCAAATTAGACATTCACCGCAGTCTTAACCTATTCTGGGAAAAGCATTTTGGGTGGCAGGAAATTTTAAACCTCTGGATCAGAGTTCTTGGTTTCTGAGGCTTTGTGCTATGGGAGCTCACATGTCCACAGAAACCTTTCTCCCAGGAGGCAGGGAGTCCAAACCCAACCACATTCAGTGCAGGTCAGCAAAGACCACGCTGAAGGCTGGGATCTCTCACAGGACCCATGTGAAGGAATCTGATTGCCAGGCCCTTCTTTCTGTTCTCCCTGGGAACATTATAACCAAAAGCTAAAACTAAAACTTCTGTTCTAAAGTGGATGCTGGGAGCCGAACCTGGGTCCTCTGCTGCAAGAGCAGCCAGTGCTCTCCAGACACCTTATGGGAAAAATAATTCTTAGCTCTTAGCTGGTGAGAAAAACTTCAACCAGATTTCTAGATGGGATCTTCTCTCTTCCCATATTCCATTAATTTTCTCTAGTTTTTGTTTTCTGTCTTGCCTCACTTTCCCTTCTGAGACTTTGGTCCCTTAATCTTACATGTTGGTGATGGCTAAATATCCATTTTGTGAAACCTCTTCTCTGCCTATCAAGAGATAAAACACCTCAATCTGCCTTGTCTAGGGAGAACATGATGTGGTCATTGCTTGTAGAGTAGATCATTGTTTGGTGGGACTCTTTAAGACAGAATGCCACTTGAGACATAAAATCACATAAACCATAAGTACGCGCAGCAGACTGTTATGCTTAGCCCTCCACTAACACCCCGAATGTAATTAATTTCTTGAAATGTGAGAGGCTCAAGGACCATGATCCCAGTTAAAATTTTCATGCAAACACATTAAAGCATAAGGCCGAATCTGACCTGGATCAAATCTGGATGTGCAAAGCTAAAGACTGGAAAGTCCTTATTATGGCTGTCAGGTGTATATACACAACATTCTAATAATGGCCCAAGCCATGCCTTGTGCTGCTGTCACAGCGTCAAGGGCCATCTGGTTATATAGCATGGCTGCTTTCATTAGTTTGATTGACTTCAGAGTTTATGATTATGGCTCTTTGAGCTATAAAAGCCATATTGATGTTTAGAAAAGAATGTGGCAACACAGATATTGCCTGAGAAACCACATTCTAAAGGCTTTCCTTTCAGCCAAACCTACTTTCACTTTCTGTTAGAGCCACAAATCAAATGAGCAAATGACAATAAAGACAACAACAACAACAAGACCATTTAAGTCACATAATGGTTTTAAACTCTAGAGCCATCTGGGACTATCTATAGATCTCAGTTCCCATGTCCCAACCCTGACAGTACTGATTTAATTAGTTTAGGGTATGATGTTTTTATGTAAAGCTTTCTAGATGATGCTATAGTGCATGGCCCAGGTAGAGAACCATTGTACTTCTGGTCTCTGTGACATTACCAGTGAACATGCCAGAAGAGCAGAGTGACAGGCTCTTTCCATGTGCTAAAAAGTAAAATGTTCTGGGCAGGTCCAGAAGTCTGTCCAGCAGAGTTCACATGTAGAGTTGATGCATGTTCTGGTATAAAGTTTACAGAATTTGACACCTTTTTACCACTAAATGCTGTTCTACCATTCTGGGACATTGGCTACTATGGAAGAGGAAATGAATGGAATTTCTCTCTAGGGAAGTCTAGAGGGGCTGATGGTGAATATCCTACTGCCTGGAAAGATGAGGGAAGGAAATTAAATATACCTTTATTACAGGGATAAAAACAAAACAAAAAAAAGCATTCCAACAAAGATTGTGTTTAGGAAAGCAGATGAGTCTGTGGCAGCAATGAGGAGTATGGAAGAGACACACCTTCTCAAATACAAGATACGAGGGGCTCTGTGACTATATTAGAGGGTGTTTGCTGTGTTATCTGTTAGAAAGAGAGAATTCTGCAGAATTTCTCCCTACTCATAGGAAGAAAAAGAGGACAGTGTGGATTAGAACCAGTACAGGTAAAATGAAATGTTGTGTTGGTGTCATAGCGATGTGACTCAGTGTGCTGTTTGCTATAGCTTTCATATTCAGGGAATCATGTCAGGTGTAAATAATTGCATCCTAAAGGTGACGTAGCTGTCAGAGTGGATAAAGGTTAAACATTAATGTCAAGTTCAGCTGGGTTTACATCCTAGTTCTACTATACACTATCTACAAATATAGCAAATTTACAGAGCTTGCTCACTGCAGAAACAATTCTTCCATCTATAAATTGCAAGGTAACACAACCTGTCTCGTTGATTTTCCTGAGGAACACATAGGGCTTGGCACATGGGCAGCCAAATGCTGGGTCTTTTGTAAATGGTGGCCTTTATATTGGACATACTGACATTATTTAGCTAACTGCTTAACAAGTAGTTATTGGGTAATTACTCTGGTCCAGATACTGGTGGATGATGCCAAAACTAAACTGGTGGAAAACAGGTATTTGCTTAGGAGCTAAGAATCCTATCCAGAAGCAGATATTACAGTCATCACGTAAATAAATACAGTCTCTCTGTAGTAAATATAAAAGGAACACAAAGACAGGTGATAGAAAGTGGGGTGTAATTCAGGAAGGGGCAGGTCATGGACTTGCAGGGAGGGTGGCATTTGAACAGGTATCTGACAGGTAAATAAAGGCTGAGGAAGACAGGGAAAGCAAACCAGAAATGTTTCAAATAGCTTGTGTAAAGGTCCTATGGCAAGCATGAATGCAAAAAATGATGGAAGTGGCCAATGAGCACTGAGCTCAGAGAACAAACAGGGATGTGTGGTGCACGTTTCATTTGGAGAGAAAGAAGAGACAAATATCCCGGAGACATCATTTCCTCGGCTGTGCATGACAGTGTTAATGCTAGTGGACTGCTGGTCTGTATCTGTATTGACTAATATAAATACTCCATTCAGAGTGTGGCAGCTGCACGTACCATGATAACACACTGGGCATACGGCCTTGGTTTCTTCTACTGCCTGGGGCGTGGGAGACCCAGTCTGTTCTGCTATGGCCATGAAGCCATTCATATCCTTTGTTGTTTCCTCTCTTTGGGGTTTCAACAAAGTACAGAGGATGACTTAGCAGAGCACTTTCCTGGCCATTGCTGTGCTCTGGAAAGTTCTGAGCCAGGTAGAAAGATGAAGCGAACTGTCCTTGTTTTCTGTACAAGTTTCTCCATGTATTTACTTACTCAGCCACTAGTTCTTCTAGCAGCCATTGGCACAGGCTGACAGGTTTTATCTTTATTGCCACGGTCCACTGTTGTTAGAAGCCTTTCCAGCACCTGGGGTGCATATGGCTTTTGATGGAAAAACGTCTCCCTTGGTACATCCTTGTAAGAACCATATATATCAAAACTCAGCTCTGAGGCCGCCATTCCTGGTCATAGAGGAACAAACGTCCAGAAGAGAAAAAAATCATGCAGAAGGACTATATCTCTTAGTAAAATCTTGAAAGAGTTTCCAATTTATTTCTAATAAATCCTCTGTGATTCTGTGGAGGCTGTTCTTAAGACCACAGTTGCCTCCAACCCTTTCCTTGATTATGACTACAAAGTCGCTGTGTCCAGCACATCTCAATCCATCTTTGTCTTGACAGCACGAGCTATCGTGCTTTATTTCATTCATTCTATTATTAAGGCTCACATTTGATAAATGGACTTTCACTGAAAGGCTTCTTCCTGTAAAAATCTGATAAACTTTAACATAGAACTTGACTTAAGTTGTATTTGTTTGAAGAACCTGTGTTCTACATTTTGGGACTTTAGTTAGATGGAAAAATTAGTGTGTGTGTGTGGGGGGGGGTGTGGGAAGTGGCTTGACACAATACTGTGAGTAAAATGTAAATTCTAAAATTAAATAGCTGTCCCTGTTTCAACTCCACCCCTTACTGTGTTACCTGGAGAAAGTAACCTTCCCTCTCTGAGCATGCTTCTCTTTGTTTCTCTGTCATGCATAGGTAATTACAGAAAAATGCAAACTTCAAGAAGAATCAGACACACAAGCTTAATGCAGGCTTGTGCATTTTATGACATGGCAGGCCATATATACCTGCTGTATTTCACTTATAATTTCCTCCAGCTTTCTCATCTACTAGCCTCAGGTCTTTCTATCCAATGACAGCAATATGCTATTTTTGAGGACATTTATGTGCTGTTAACTGCTGAGTTCTTCATATGAATTATCCCACTAAATGTTTTCAATAAATCTGTAAAATGTTGTTATTGGTGTTGCCATATTATAGATGAATAAATCGAGAGGCAGACTCATTAATTCCCTGGTGCAAGGACCTGTGGCTTGTGAGCTATGGACTTTCTGTGGGAATATTGTCATTTCATGACTTCTTACCTTGGGTGAATGACTCAGAGATGCAAGCAGAAACCTAGATGAACCTCTTTTGGATGTTCTGTGGTCTTCCTCCATGGCAAGTTACTCATCTAAGACATGGCCACTGGAGGCTTGGCCACTAGACTATGGGTCCCCCTTGAGGGCCTTGTTTATAATCCAGTGAAATATTAGAAGCTGCCTAGAATTTTGGCTCTATCACCTCTCGTTCCAGTAGGCTGAAAAAGTGAATGACCCTCCTGATTGTTGTTAAGTGTTTTTTAATTAAATTTTTGATTTTTATATTAATTACAGTTTATTCACTTTGTGTCCCAGCTGTAGCCACCTCCCTCATCCCATCTCAAGCCCACTCTTCTTCCCTTATCTCCTCCTATGCCCCTCTCCAAGACCACAGATAGGGGAGGTCCTCCTCCCCTTCCATCTGACCCTAGCTTATCAGGTCTCATCAGAACTGGCAGCATTGTCCTCCTCTGTTGCCTGGCAAGGCTGCTCCCCCATCAGGGGGAGATGGTCAAAGAGCGAGCCACTGAGTTCATGTCAGAGACAGTCCCTCTTCCCCTTACTATGGTACCCACTTGGATACTGAGCTGCCATTGGTTACATCTGTGCAGTGGTTCTAGGTTATATCCATGAATGGTCCTTGGTTGAAGTATCCATCTCAGAAAATACCCCTGTGCCCATATATTTTGATTCTGTTGCTCTCTTTGTGGAGCTCCTGTCCTTTCCAGGTCTTACTATCTCCCTGTTCTTTCATTAGATTCCCTGAACTCTGACCAAAGTTTGGTTATGAGGTCTCAATATCTACTTTAATACTCTGCTGGCTTTTGGAGTCCTTTAGAGGCCCTCTGTGGTAGGCTCCTGTCCTGTTTCCCGTTTTGACAGTCAGTTTATTTGTACTAACTAGCTCCCAGGGATCTTCTGAGGGCTCCTCTCTGGCAGTTGATATGCCTGCTTTGAAATCGGGTTTCATGAGCCTTTAGTGATGTGATATTGGGGAAATCACTTGGCCTTCCAGTTCACTTATTTTAGCATCACTCTCACTCTCACCAGTAACATACATCAGCCAAAGACACACACCTGGAATGAAACATGTGTGAATGATTTTTCCTTGTGCAAAGAGTCCTTCACCATAACTAACTTACACATTAGTACTTTGAGAGAAGCTTATTTAAAGTGCCCAAAGTATACTGTTAGTTTCAGGGATCCTAAAGGAGAATAGTGATGCCATCTAAGACTGTTAGCATCACACCCAGAAGCTCCTGTCACAGAATGGGAGTGACAGAGAGTGAGGGGGCAGCAGAACAAGACTTCAGATTCATGAACTCATTCACAGCCTCTCAAGTGAAATTGTCTAGAACTTGGACCCTGGCATTAGAGAAACAAGAGACCTAACTGCACCCTCAGTCAGGAGTCTTCTCCATTCTTACACACAAAGAAACAGTGGGATATGGACCGTGGGCTGTAGCTTGCCTACTGTACCGGGATCAGATGAGTAAGTCAAGGATGCTGGAGCCAGATCACCTGGGCTTACATTCTAGATTTGTCACATAGCAACCCCATGACCTTGGGCAAATTTCCTAACTTCTGTTTGCCTCGGCTTTCCAATCTATGTGAAGGAGGTAAAGGTGTCATTGGATACACTTGCCAACCCACTAGAACATGGTTCCCAGACAGCAAGAGCTAGCTGTCATTATCATCACCATCATCCTACATTTTATTCTTTCTCCTGATTTAGAAGTACAGCGCTTACTATTCCTAGTGAGCCTAGGAATATGGGCTTCCTGAGTCTTACCAACTTGTTGATTGTCTGAGTTGCCTGTCAAAATGCAGATTCCTGAGAACCTTCTCCCAATTTGCTGACTTAGGCCTTGAGAGCATTCAATATGCTTAGCCGATAGTTTCTTGGCCCATGAAGTTTAGGGTTCACTGCCTCAGAGTTCCCCACATCCTCCTGTGGAATCAAGATTTCCAGGCTGGAAGATGGATGGTAAGGACAGATACCAACCACTGGATCAACAAAGTCTAGTCCACCCTCAACCCTGTGGAAGGCTCTAACTTCAGTGGTTAAACACACGTCCCTGGTTCCTCTAAGACCTGGGGTGGAGGATTGACTGATGATTGGGCAAAAATGGTGCTGTAGTGATCCAGTGTGTGTGGTTGGAGACAGAGGGGATAATTAATTCTCTGTGGAGAATGAACTTGGTTGAACTTTGTGGATTTGGAAGTTAGTGTGGAAAGGCTGACCTGATAGTGGGCCAGGCTTCCCTCCAGAACAGTTCGGTTTGGGAGAGGTACAAGCTCCCAAAGCTCCACAGTGAAGAGAGAGTGCCCCAGGCGTAGCGGCTTGGGAAATCCTTTAAGGTTTTACTTTCCTTAAACACACCAGCCTCCATTTGTTTTCTGATATATGCCATGAGGGTAAATATGTGAGGAAGGAATAAGACGAACACTTCCAAACAGTACCGATTTATGAGGTAAAATTTAAAAGCACTTTCTCTACTGAATCCCTTTCACCAAAGATAAACACAATTGTTATTTTCTTTAATGTCCTTTGAGAAATGTCTTAAAACTATATATTAAAAGTGTCTGGATCGGTAGCTAGAAATACATTTTGTTCTCGTGGACAGAGTCTACAATATTTACTCTAGGCAACCACCTCACTTGAGATAAATTACACCCTAAAACCAAATGTTCTTCTTTAATTCCAGATGCACACCCCTATCATTTCATTATTTCTAAGTTGTCAAGCCCTTTCTCTCTCCATTTTATAATGTCATCCTCTATGCTTAGAAATTAGTAGTGAATGATGTATCGCTCTCATTAGAATAAGGATGGATACTTAGAGATATAAATACCTCTCTTGTGAGCCAGTGAGGTGGCTCAGTGAGCAAAGATATTTAGCTCTAAGGCTGATGATCTGAGTTTGATACCTTGACCCATGTGGTAGAAGGAAAGAACTGATTTCTAAAAGTTATCCTCTGACCTCTGTACATACCATGTGGCATACATATACCCCCACACATAAAAAGACACATTCACACTAAATAACTAAGTAATGTTTACTGAAAGGAATATAGTTCTTAACACACAGTCAACATATTCACTTGCTCCCTAAGCCAATCTCATGTGTTCTTGGGCTCCATCAACTCATCAATGTCCCCCTTAATGTATAGAAAGTTTCCAGAATATGTGATACAGACACCAAATTAAGAGAATGCAACGTGATTGCCAACGTATATATCCAGCACCCTGCCATCTGGAGTTGTCCCAACTCACAACTGGAATCTCATAATAAGGTTTGAAACCTTGTTTAGCTGGCATAGCCAAGCCTCACTTTTGCTCTCAAAATCTACTCCATCCTAGATGTCATTGTTCATTTTGGGAGCCATAGGGAGATGTCTCCAGTGGCAAATAGGAGGACATCCAGAAGCCCGAGGGTAGGCAATGATGTCTGAGTTTATAGGAAAATGGTCACATAGACTTCTCCAACCATAGACCAGGAGACTTGATATCATGTGTCAGAAGAATATGACAGTGGGTGAGTGAAATGAAGCCTCATGAGTACTTAGTAACAAGGAGCCAATATGAGGTCACCAAGGCGACGCCGTCCCTCGATAACCACATTTCCTCTCTCCGTGCCATTACCAGACTAGCAGACCAGGAAAATACCATAAACACAGGGGATCAGAAATCCAGGAGAAGATTTTGCAAAATCCCTTGTGAACATAGGGTGGTATTTTATTTGGTTGAGCTCATGCTTAAAGGGTGCCAACAAACACATGTATGTCTGGCCATAAGGGGGCCACCTCAAGTGGCATCAGGATACTTTCATGAAGTCCCACAGAAAACTGACTCTCGGGGAGAGAATGTCAGAAAATTTTAGTCCTGAGGAACACAGCAGTGTCAAGAAGTCTGAGCCTTAACTACTGGATATGGACACTGATATCAAAACAAATCAGAAATAGATAAATGCAACAATAGACATGAGAAGTGGTAGGGGAAAAAAAGGAGAAAAGAAGAGCTCTCTGCTGGTCAAGTGGCATAACAAACCATTTCTCTCAGGGCCACAGCACCATCCCAGTGACATCTGCAGTGAGCTTTCTGGGGTGGAAGGGAAAACTCACAGTCAATATATAATAACATCATTATTTTTAGACATAAAGCCTGCTGTGTTACAAGAAGTAAATTACGATGATCTTCAAGAATCTTCAAAGATCCTTCAGTAATAGTGTTCCAGACAACTGTCCCTAAAAATTCAGGGAAACTTTGGTACATTCTGGATACTTGACACTTTGCCTTTTTTATAAACAATGATTAGATGAGAAACAGAGTAACAGTGATGTTCATTTAATCTACTCTCAGCAAATGTCAGTTCACCCTGAGTTTAACCACATGACTTGACCTGGGACAAATGAAATATATTAAGGACTACCATGAAGACAATGTTTCTCAAGACGTGGTGCACAGATTCAGTAGTCAGAATAAATGATACTCGAGTGGAAAAATGCAGATTTCTGGCATACACTGCTAATTCAATTACATTTTAATGATCCCAACAGCCATAGATTTAACATGAAAATTAAACTCTGAGAAAGGAGTATAAGAGCCCCAAGCCCAACCCTGAGGAAGAAAGTGCTTGTGTGTATGTTTGTATACAGTGTTGGAATAGCATCTGTGTCCATATGAATTGTCAAGCCCAAGTGCACATGATATGGTCCTATGTCAATACATGTGCTGGGAAGAGTACACACCAATTCACACAAAGTACTAAGTTAGGTTCAGTTATTCGTTCAGCAGAATGAAAGGTGTGAACTCGAGTTTCTCTAAAACCAAAAAAATGTTTACAACCCAACTACAGCAAGCTCAAGGATAGCTCTGAGGTAAGAAACAGCTGTCATGATTGTGTAGCCTATGACCCAGTGAATATAAAATAAATATTAGCTTCTTCAGCATGTGTTAATTTTACATAATGATAGGTTTTAATATGCCTAAAGTCTAAGTGGATCAAAGACCTCAACATAAAACCAGACACTAGAAGAAAAAGTGGTGAAGAGCCTAAAACTCATTGGCACAGAAGACAACTTCCTGGACAGAACACCAACAGCACAAGTTCTAAGAGCAACAATCAATAAATGGGACCTCATGAAACTGAAAAGCTTCTGTAAAGCAAAGGACACTGTCAGCTGAACAAAATGAAAGCCTACGGATTGTAATAGGATCTTCACCAGCCCTATATCTGACAGAGGTTTAATATGCAGAATATATTAAGAACTTAAGTTAACCAGCAACAAATTAAGTAATCCAATTAAAAAATGATGTACAAAGCTAAACAGAGAGTTCTCAATAGAGGAATATTGATTGGCAGAAAAACATTTAGAGAAATGCTCAAAGTCCTTAGTTATCAGGGAGATGCAAATCAAAACAACCCTGAGATATCACTTTACACCCATCAGAATAGCTAAGATCAAAAACTCAAGTGACAACACATGCTGGAGAGGATGTGGAGAAAGCTGAACCCTCCTCCATTGCTGGTCGGAGTGTAAACGTGTACAACGACTTTAGAAATCAATCTGGAGCTTTCTCAGAAAATTAGAAATAGTGCTACCTCAAGATCCAGCTATATTACTCCTAGGCATAGACCCAAAAGATGCCCCACCATTCAGTAAGGACATTTGCTCAACCATGTTCATAGCAGCCTTATTCATAATAGCCAGAAGCTAGAAACAACCTAGATGTCCCTCAATGGAGGAATGGATATAGAAAATGATGGATTTCCATATATTGAAGCAGCCCTGCATGCCTGGGATGAACCTTACTTGATCATGGTGGATGATGTCTTTTATGTGTTCTTTGATTCAGTTTGCAAGTACTTTGTTGAGTATTTTTGCATCAATGTTCATAAGAAGGATCAGAAGTTCTCCTTTATTATTGGGTCTTTCTGTGGTTTAGGTATCAAGTTACCATGGCCTCATAGAATGAGTTTGGTTATATTCTTTCTGTTTCTATTTTGTGGAATAGTTTGAAGAGTATTGGCATCAGCTCTTCTTTGAAGGGCTGGTAGAATTTTGTGCTGAAACCATCAGGCCCTGGGTTTTTGTTTTTGTTTTGCAAGGAAACCTTTTTTTTCTAAAAATGTAACTTTACGCATGGGATGCAAAAGCTAACCTGTAATTAATATAAAAATAAATAAATTTATTTTAAAAATGTAACTTTATTTATATGTTTTTTATTATTTTTTAAATATTTATTACTTATACTTTATTCACTTTGTATCCCCCTCATAAACCCTTCCCTCCTCTCCTACCAATTCCATAACCACCTTCCCCCTTCTCCACACATGCCCCTTCCCAAGTCCACTGATAAGGGAGGGCTTCCTTTCCTTCCTTTTGCTCCTAGTCTATCAGCTCTCATCAGGAGTGGTTGCATTGTCTTTCTCTGTGGCCTGGTAAGGCTGCTCCTCCATCAGGGTGAGGTGATCAAAGAGCAGGCCAATCAGTTCATGTCAGAATCAGTCCCTGTTCCCATTATTATGGAACCCACTTGGATACTGAATGCCATGGGCTACATCTGTGCAGGGGTTCAAGGTTTTCTCCTGACTGCTTCTATTTCCTTAGGGGATATAGAACTGTTTAATCTATTAACCTCATCTTGGTTTAGCTTTGTAAATGGAATCTATCAAGAGAATTGTCCATTTCATTTAGATTTTCAAATTGTGTGGCGTATGGGCTTTTGAAGTAAAACTTAATGATTCTTTGAATCTCTGCAATGTCTGTTGTTATGTCCTCTTTTCATTTTTGATTTTGCTGATTTGGATAGTATCTCCGTGCCTTTTAGTTAGTTTGGCTGAGGGTTTGTCTATCTTGTTGATTTTTCTCAAAGAACCAGCTCTGGTTTTATTGATTCTTTGAATGGCTTAATTTGTTTCTAAATCATTAATTTCACCCATGAGTTTGATTATATCTACCCAACCTCTCCTCTTGGGAGTGTCTGCTTCTTTTCTTTTTTTTCTAGGGCTTTTAGATGTGCCATTAAGTTGCTTGAATAAGATGTACCAAACTTCATTCTGAAGGCACTTAGTGCTCTGAACTTTCCTCTTAGGACTGCTTTCATTGTGCCCCATAAATTTGGGTATGTTGTGCCTTCATTCTCATTGAATTTTAGGAAGTCTCTAATTTCTTTTTTTTTAATTTCATCTCTGATCCAGCTGTCTTTGAGTTGAGTATTCTTTAGTTTCTCTTCATGCGTAGGCTTTTTGTTATTTCTGTTGTTGTTGATGTCTAGTTTTAGGCTATGGTGGGCTGATAAGATACAAGGGATATTTCAATCTTCTTCTATCTGTTGAGGCTTTCTTTGCATCTGAGTATATAGTCAACTTTGGAGACTGTTCCATGGGGTTCTGAGAAGAGGTATACTCTTTTGAGTTTGGTGAAAAGTTCTGTAGACATCTATAAGGTCCATTTGATTTAGGACCTCTGTAAGTGTCATTATTTCTTATTTAACTTCTTTTTAGATGATCTGTCTCTTGGTGAAAGTGGAAGTCTCCCATTATTAAGGTGTTGAGATCAATGTGTGATTTGAGCTTTTTAATGTTTCATTTACGAATGAAGATGATCTTGTATTTGGGGCATAGATGTTCAGGATTGTGATGTCCTTATGGTGGATTTTTCCTTTGATGAGAATGAAGTGTCCCTCCTCATCTTTTTTGATTAATTTTGGTTAAAAGTCTATTTTATTAGATATTTGGATAGCTACTCCAGCTTGTTTTCTGGGTCAGTTTGCTTGAAAAATCTTTTTCCAGTCCTTTACTCTGAGCTAGTGTCTGTCATTGTTGCAAAGGTGTGTTTCTTGGCTGCAGCAGAATGTTGGATCCTGTTTCTGCAACCATTCTATTAGTCTGTGTCTTTTTTAAAATTTTTATTAACATTTTTATTTTATATTAATCACAGGTTATGTACTTTGTATCCCAGCCTTAACCCCCTCCCTTATTCCCTCCCTATCCCTCCATCCCTCCCTTACCTCCTCCCTGCCCCTTTCCAAGTCCACTGATAGGGGAGGACCTCCTCCCTGTCCATCTAACTCTAGCTTATCAGGTCTCTTCAGGACTGGCCGCAATGTCCTCTTCTGTGGCATACCAAGGCTACTCCTCCCTTGGGGGGCTGGGAGGTCGAAGAGCCAGCCATTGAGTTCATGTCAGAAATAGTCCCTGTTCCCTTTACTAGGGTACCCACTTGGATATTGAGCTACCATTTGCTACATTCAAGCAGAGGTTCTAGATTATCAAAGCAAATATCAAGACACATAACCAACCCTTTGGCAGAGTGTAGGGAATCATATGAAAGAGGGGGAGATAGTCCTGAAGAAGACAGGTGCTCTGCAAGGACCAAATATATCAGAGCACAGGGGTCTTTTATGAGACTGTTTCTCCAACCAAGGACCATGTATGGATATAACCTAGAAGCTCTGCTTGAATGTAGTCTGTGTCTTTTTATTGGAGACTCGAGCCCATTGATCTTGATAGATAATAGTGACCAATGTATGTTAGTTCCTTTTATTATGAAGTTGGTGGTGATAGTGTGTTTGTGTGCTTGTTTTCTTTTGATTTTTTTTTATTGTGAAGTTATCTATGTCCTGTGTTTTCTTGGGTGTAGTTGATTTCGTTAGATTGGAGTTTTCCTTCTAGTAACTTCTATAGGGCTGGGTTACTGTGTAGATATTGTTTAATTTTAGTTTTGTCTTGGAATATTTTGTTTTCTCCATCTATGGTGAGTGAAAGCTTTTCTGGGTATAGTAGTCTGGGATGGTATCTGTGGTCTCTTAGAGTCTGCATGACCTCTGCCCAGGCCCTTCTGGCTTTCATAGTTTCTGTTGAGAAGTCTGGTGTGATTCTGATAGGTCTACCTTTATATATTACTTGATTTTTTCCCTTGCTGCTTTTAATATTTTTTCTTTGTTTTGTAGATTTAGTGTTTTGAGTATTATGTGATATGAGGAGTTTCTTTTCTGGTCTAGTCTATTTGGTGTTCTGTAGGCCTCTTGTATGTTAATGGACGTCTCTTTTTTAAGTTGGGAAATTTTCCTTCTGTGATTTTCTTGAAAATATTTTCTGGACCTTTGAGCCTAGAATCTTCTTTTTCTTCTATTCCTATTATTCTTAGATTCTTTTCATGGCATCCTTGATTTTTAGGATATTTTGTGTTTGGGACTTGTCTGATTTTATTTCTTTCTTTGAGAGATTTATCCATTTCTGCAATTATATCTTCAACACCTAAGATTCTCTCTTCCATCTCTTGCATTTTGTGGGTTATTCATTTCCTCTTTATGTGCCTCTAATAACTTGATAAGTATAGCTTTAAAATAATTTCCCCTGTTTCCAATGAGTTAAAATAGCCACTGATTTTGGGGGTTGTTGGTGAAGCAATGAAGTCCTGATTTTTGTTGGATATGTTCTTATGCCTGCCTCTAGTCATCTGACAGTCTTTAGCCATTGCTGTTTGTTCCTGGAGCCTGTGTTGCAGACTGGGTCTGTCCATCTCTGGAGTCTGGAGTATTCTTCAGGAAGATGAGAGAGGTCCACCGGTTTGACAGTGGGTGTTGGTGTTTCAGATGCTGCTAAAGGAGGAAGGTCGCAGGTGCAAGTGTGCAAGTGCAGGAGTGTGCCTGCAGGTGTGCCTGCCTGGTGGGAGGGATGAGTACAAGCAAGCTCAGGTTGTGGTGCAGGCATGGTTTGTGCTGGCACAGTAAGCATGCGCAGGTTCCCTGAATAGCTCTGTAGTCCACAGGCCCGTCTAGGTATTGTGCTCTAAGAACTCAGATCTACCTGAGCTACACCATCTTGGTTCCAGGAATTGTTTGGCTGGACTTCACTCGGAGACCTACAGAACAGGGGCTTCGATGTTGGGAACACTGTCCCAAGGATCCTTATGTTGCCCACAGAAGAGAGTGTGGGTGGGAGGGGTCCAGTGTCTGGCTGCTAGTGGAGAGGGACCCTGTAAGCACTCTCTCCAAGAAGTAGTCACTCGCAGGCCCGTGTGGAAAGTGCAGAAGGCCCGCATGCACTCACTTGCAGACAGGTGTGAGAAGCACAGAGGGCCCACACTCACTCACTTACAGACAGACGTGTGTGGGAAGTGCAGAGGGCCCACAAACTCACTCACAGGCCAAGTGTAAGTGGTAAGCTCAGATAGCCAACAGTTTTCTACTCTCAGATTTGGGTGCCCTCTTCGGCCATTAGAGTAAGGAGGTGCCCCAGACCTGGGATTATGTGCTCCCAGCGTGAAGATGCCCCAATAGTTTGCAACTCTCAGATATCAGAGAAGTCCACAGAGGCCCTGGATTCAATCTGTCCCAGCTCATGGGTTGTCCCCTCTAGCCTGAGAAGCCTCAAAGTCGATGCTCTGGCTTCGGCCTCCCATCCACTCACCAGTTCTGGAGTTTCAGAACCTCTGCCCTTCAGAAACAGTGTGCGCTAGTTGCAGCCATCTTGGAGCCATCTATATTATTATTTTTTTATCTTATATAACCCTCTCCTAATCCCCTTCCCTTCCCAGCTGACCCTCCTTTTCCTATTTACTCCCTCTTATTTGTTTCTTTGTTTGACCTAGAGAGTTTTATAAGAGGTGTTTACAGAGTCTTGGGTGATTACAGGAGGACAAGCTTCCTATGAGTGACTATTATCACTGGAGAAACTATCTCTTCCTTTGCTAGTGACCATTAATTGCCCATAGACCCTCAGGGAGGGGTGGAAATTGCTGGCTCACTATTATCTGTCTTTATGTCCTCAAGGAGATAGGCTTTATGAGTCCTTTTCCCTCCTTGTGAAGGGAGTAACATTTCTGAGATTCAATGAGTTGATCAGCAACAACAGCATTTGAGTCACACAAATCTGAATTGCACTTTTAAACTGGGTTACCATTCTTCAACCTGTGTGACCTTGGTCAACAAGCATGCTTACTGAGCTCAGGCGTCATTATCTGAAAGATGGCGATGTCAGTAGCTGTCAGTTGGGATACTGGAATGTTGTCACTGCTACAACTTACACATTCCCAGTAAGTGGATACAGAATACTTGAGACAGATGCTGGTACATGAAAGTCAGTGTGAGAGCCAGAAGTAGGAGGCTTGCCTGCTTTCTGATTGTTGCTCCATGGTCTCAGGCACAGCCTCAAGGATTCTCAGAAGTAAATTTACCTGTGCTTCTTCCTGTGATGTTGGCTTTAGCTTGTTACTTACAAGACTGCTTTCTCAAGTTGTGACTACCATGAGATGTCACCTTTTCAGCTGGCAGATGTGGTCAAGAAGAAAGCTGCTCATGAGACGCAGGATCCAAGGGCTGAGAAGACTTTGACTTTGAACATGTGTCAACTCTCAACAATGGTATCCTTAGTTCTGAGGGCCGAATTTCTTGAGTTTCTCTGGTCTCTCAGTATTTTATTTGTCAGTGGAGTCATGATGACAGGCCTGCCTTCCCCAGCGGGGCCTTAATTTCATTCACTTGCCTCACTAAGAATAGCACTTTGGCATCATTCAGAGGTTGCCAGGAGAAGGTCAGCCACAAAAGGTGGGTTTTGAACCAGCTCCTTTCTCCTGTGAGTGTACCACACCAGTTTGAAAAAGACATGGTCTCACCACAGGCCCTTCCCCCAAATGCACCCCAGAACACGCTGGGGGCAGCATTCATCTCAACTTCACATGTTCCAATGGCTCCCGGCCTACCAGGCTGCCATATGTTCAGGATACTTCTATTGCCAGATGTATGTCAAAGTTTTCCTTTTCAAAATGTAATTTTCCCCAGAATTTATTGGCACCCCACAATGCTGCCTCTTGGCTGCAGAAGAGGCTTTTCTGCCATTCGGGCCTAAAATAGAAACCACACACAACCTTGACAATAATCAAGACCAAGGAGAGGGAACATGTAGCTATTTATAAGGGCCCTGAAGGTGAGCTCTTCTTTGTGATCCTGCTTTGAGAACACAGTACACAGAGTTGGTGAGAGCAATGTTTATCATGTGTAACTTCCTTTAAACTTGGTAAAAATGGAAAATATGTGGAATGGTTGATCTTACAGATAAAGTTTATCACACACAATATCAAAGTCCCTGAAGTAAGCGCAAATTTAGTCCACAGAGTTGGTGAGAGCAGTGTTTATCATGCACAACTTGCTTAAAGGTTGGTAAGAATGGAAATACGTGAAATGGTTCATCTTAAGGTAAAGTTTATCACATAAAATATCAAAGTCCTTGGGATAATCACAAGTTGAGTTTGAAAGTCATGTGGTGTGCTTGCTGTCACAGTTTATGTTCTTGCTGCTAACACAGAAGGACTTTCTTTGACAGGATACATGCTTGCACAGTGGAGGCAAGGAGTCCATGGAAATGCTGATACTATGTAGAATGGAGAAGGGCTCTCAAGCATTGGACTCAACAGAAGCATAATGATTCCATAATATGGTTTTGGCAGCCTAAAAGCACTTTTGGGGATTGGAATCGCATTCATATTCTAAAATTGTAAACATCCTCATCTAGAGAGTTAGGAACAATCAATCAACATCTGTGTTTCCTTTTCACATCCCGGAAGGTAGGATGACAGCTGTGGCAAGCCCGATATGTCAGTCAGCCCCATTCTGAGGAGGAGAGTGTCCACAGACTCTAGAAATCTGGTGTCTGCTTCCATCTGACTGCTTCTCAAACCTGGTCTCTTCCTTCCCTCTGACAGGCCACACCTCTCCACTCTAAGGCTCTTTCTCTGTTATCTGCCACATTTGTTATTCGTTTAAGTGATGCTGGCTAGAAAAACACTCTTGCCTGCTCAAATCTGCCAATGGAAACTCAACACTTTGAGACAATCGATGCTAAAGGCAAGTTGACTGAAGAAAGCATGCAGCCATGATTTGGACCTTCAGATAATGTCAGTCTGTGTGCATGCTGTCTCTGCTGAAAATTGTGCTGGAGATGAATTTAGGGGACTCTAGGGCAGATCTGGCTGCCAGCTGGTGTTAGGATGGAGTTTTCCCTCCAGAGTAATCAATTATAGTTTCCCAAGACGAGCCCCTGGCCTGCTGCCAGCACAGTGGGTTGAAGAAGCTGGAAGCTGGAACTCTTCCCCAGATGCAGGGGTCATCCCAAGCGCTTGTAGAGATGGCAAGCCAGACATACAGAAGAAGCACTGACTTTATTTTACAAAAACCATGAAAAAGATAACAATAATAGTGTGCATACATGTCTGTGTGCTGGGTAATGTGAAAAGATTAGGAACCAACTGAGCATGTAAATCCCAGATGTAATCCATTTTAACCAGTAATTAATAACCAGTAATCCAGTAGTTTTAATGGAAAAGAGTTTGTGTACCAAACATGATATTGCTACAGAAGGGTCCATAGGTTGCAGCCCAGACTCTTGCTTCAAGGAACTACAGATTTAAGGCCTCACTCTAAAGAAATATTCATTATAATAGTCAATCAAGCAGACAGGGAAAGGTAATACGTTTTTTTCTTATCTATGTATTTCTTGAACGTATACAGTGGATCAGGTACTTCGTTTCATATAATTTCCTTCATTTTTACACCTATAATTTTCTTCACTGTTGTACATATAATTTTATTCATTTGTAGACTGTAAAATGGATATTATGAGTCCCTACATATGAAGAAACAGCAGTACTGGACCCAAATTGTAGGAACTCCAACAATGTTTTGAATGAAGATTAAGAATCAAAACATAATATGACCATAGTACTCTAAAGAAAGTTATGAGAATTTTCAATTAATAGTGATTTCAAAATCACTATTACTGAGGTTTTTCCTCTTCTTCTTCCTCCTCCTCCTCCTCCTTCTCCTCCTTCTCTTCTTCTTCTTGGGCTCCCGTCTGGCTTCCTGTGGTTCTAGTTCCAGTTAGTGAAAAGGTTGTCCAAAGCTCGAACGTCAGTCCACAGTGTATTTGACCTGAGAGATCTTATTTTTGCGGTTAAGGTCAGAGATTGACCCTTGCTGATGTGGGTCTCAGGCAGAAGCTGTCAGAAGAAGCATCTCTTGCCCAGATCTGTAAGTGGGTTAAGGCAGAGCAGATGTGTGTAGCCAGAAGAACAGTGGCAGAGGGCCAAGTCTTAGCTGCTGGACAGGAAAATCCTACTGTCCTTGGGGAGCCAGTTGTGAAACCCTGAGGTTGAAAGGCTGCTGCAGAGGGAGAGAACAGCAGCTGGGTAGTGAGCTAGAGTCGGGATCAGATGCCTCCCTGCCTTTCCTAAACACGCTCATGAACTCAACGAATAATGATGTTCAGATGAGCAAGCTGCTCCATGACAAGAACCAAGAGTGGAAAGAGAAGCATCCTGGACCACAGCTCTTTGGCTCACAAGCACTCCAGATTGGCAACCAACATAACCAGGACTTGGAACTCGGAACCACACCACACTTTCCAATTCCCAGAGAAAGGACAGTTGCCTTGCTTACTTACATAATTCTGCCCACAGTCCTGCCCAGGCAAATATCTGGCAGGGTATGTTGACAGCTCCCTAAGGACAGGATGGACCTTGGCTTCTAGACATAGAAAGTTTTCCTTCTCTTGAATATTCAAATGCCTGTCAAGAGTACTTCACTAATTAAACCTTCTTGTGCTCCTTTTGTATTAAGACCCAGTCACTGTATTAAGTGCCTGTCTGAAGGAGAGTAATGACAGACCACAAGAGCTTGTGGGGTGGGTGGGGGAATGAAAGTAGGAGAAAATTTTTCAAAGGGGAATATGTGGAATTTCACTCACAACTGAGGAAATGCAAAAGCTGTTGGAATACCATACCGGAAAGAGTCCCAGCGAGTCCATCCCAAACACTCCAGCTTTACAGCCTATTGCAGTAATAGCCAGATAATGCAAGAGATGTTTCCCTGGATATCTAGGTAAAATAGGAAACATTATTTCAGCATCATAATCTCAATGGAAAGCCTGACGATGCGGGGCTTGCAATGTCTCCTAGTCCACTGACCTTTACACAACAGATGACCTCAGTGGGGAATATTCTATTTCACTTGGTATCACCAGATTCACGGACCCTACCTCAACACCAAGTGCTGGTGGCCTCTCTCATTGCAGCCACACTTCCCACACGTAAAGGCTTAGGCATGGAGCCAGCTAACTTGCTTGACTATTGGCACCTTGAAATGGAAGTAAATCCCCTTCTTTCTGATTTATTATTTCCTGTTCTTCAAAGTAAAGGGAAAGCAGCAATGCTTGAAATATTTAAGCAGTTAGTCACTCTACAAATCCATCTCTTGTCTCACCCCCAATTCGGGGGAATAATATTTTTCCCTGAGCTACATAAGGCATGATAGAAAGCTTTTCAGAACCTTGTCTACCTTAGAACCAATTTCTTGTGGTAAATTTCGAGAAAATCCTTCATAGCTTCTAAAGTAAGTGCCTGGGCTTTGGAAATAGGACTTTCAATGTGAATAAATGTTCCTTTACTCCCGTGTGAATCTTACCACCCCTTCCTCTTTCTGTCTGTCCATCATTTCTCAGTCTTCAGTTACAATTCCACCCCATCCAAAGCACCAGCACACCTCTGTGCTCTGGTAGAAGCTGAGCCATGTTTCAAACCTTGGAGGTTTTACTACGAAATCTCAGTGTTAAATCAGAAAATAAAAATGCCATGATAACAATATTGTATTTAATAGGAACTGGGAAATTGCATGATTAGACAAACTACTGAAATCTGCGATTTGGACATTGTCCTAGCTGAATGAAACAGCTGGTGATGATGTTGCCATTGTAAAGTTTGTTCATGTTTCTCTTTGGGTATGAGTGTTTGATATCATTAACAGACTTGAAGGCATTCACAGGAATCAACATCAACTTGTATATATGTAACTCAGTTCTTCTAATTGATTGGTAACGGGGCAAGCTTCATAAGACCATGGCAGTCTTTCTTCATATTGTAAATGGCTGGAAGTTCTTGGTCTCCATCAGACATCCTGGAACATGCAGCTGTAGATTATTACCCTCGAGCAAGATTGCTGACATTAAGCTTTTATCCTCATTTCTACCCTGTGTGCTTCTTTAATTTGTCCCTTAGCCAATTTGGTCCTTATCTGACTTTACATTAGTCTATTTCCTAGCAGTTCATCCTTGACTTAGGAAGAGTCTCTGATATCAGACACTAAAACATGATTCACACTACTAGTGATTCACAACTTATTTTTTACCACATAACCTTAATGTGACCAACTGTCAGCTGCAATCTTAGTTAGCTGCCTATAGCTCCTCAAAACTACACTTTCCTTCTGAAGATGCCAACTTCAATCCTAAGAGATGGTCACTGCTGATTATGTCCCCTGATCGTATTAACTCCTCCCTTCTCACTCCCTCTTTCTCTTTTCTTTCTTTCTTTCTTCCTTTATTTCTTTTCCTTCCTTCTTTCCTTCATCCCATACTCCTTTTCTTTTATTTAATAAAAACAATATATTAGCTATGCATATTGTAGAAGTTTGGTGTTGTGATCAGAAGAAACTCACATTTCCACTCTCTCCTAAGCACAATCATTAGTTAAATATAACATTTAGCACCACATTTAAAGATATAAATAATTTAAGTTGATAGTTTCTTTTTTTTTAAGTTTGCTTT
>CM053766.1:133985678-134039401 GCA_028658305.1 Pachyuromys duprasi | reverse complement strand
ACTGAAGACCCTAATGAGGGAAACGGACTGTTTCAGTCAAGATCTTGATGGCTGACTCTTTGACCCTCCCCCATACAAGCTGGGGAGTGACAGACTGGCTAGATCCCAGGGGAGGACATTGCAGCCAGCCTTGAGGAGACAGGATAAGCTGGGGTTGGATAGAAGGGGAGGAGGTCCTCCCCTGTTGGTGGACTTGGAGGGGGCAGGGAGGAGGGAGATGAAGGAGGGAGTGGGAGGGTAGGAGGGAATGAGGGAGGGGGCTACACCTGGGATTCAAAGTACCTAACCTGTGATTGATATAAAAATAAATAAAATAAAATAAAATAACAGATTTCTTTTGTTCTCACATTATGGGTGAACAATAGGATTCCTGCAGTAAAGGTTAAAGAATCGAACAGTAACTCAGTAAAATCTGATCAAAATGGTGAATATCAACCTCTGAAGGTGGATCTGAACAGGAGTTGCTTAATCTTGGCCAATGTGCCTTAGCCTTTATGTTTTACGAAGAGAGTTCCAGAAAGATTTCAACTGAGCTTTCTGAAATCCTTCCTTCTCCCCAGACCTTGTATGAGGTCCCATGATAGTGTGTCCAACAAAAAAGGATGAGTGGGCTTCAAGGGAGGACAGAGAGGGAGTCAAGGATGGATGAACTTGCTGATGAATCTATAAAATCAGTACCCCAGAGGGGCAGAAGTTAGAATCACTTATTTATAATTAGAGAGTCAATGGACTGTGTGACTTGGAAATTTCACGATTCAATGTTCTCAGTGAAAATGCTCAATAATAATTAAGAAAACAACCAAAAGCTTGGGAGAGAAATATTTGAATAAATGACAAATACCTTCTTCTTCAGAAAGAGCAACAGTGCTGTGCTCATACACAGGCTTTCAGAACTGAAAGTAAATGTAGCTTTCTAAACCTTCCTCCAGAGATTCCACCAGCCACAGAGTGGGGGTCATGTAGCACACAGGTCTCTTGAGCTAAGACAGGGCATGGGAGGGAAGGTCATGCTTCTGGGGACCTTCTCTTAGAATTGAGATTTATGAATTACACACCTCACAGGACTTTTAGAGTTTGAAAGTTACTTTATCTATATGAACAATTAGTGACTCATAAATAGTTTGCCATGAGGAAACATACTTGCACTATTGCTCTGAATGTTTTAGTGTAAGTGAGAAATTATGCTTTTGCCATGATGTTAAGTGAAGGGAAAATCAGAGATGTGCACCTCTCAGTTTTGAAAATGAACTTGATATATAGGCAAGAAATGGATTTTGCCAAAATCAAAGCTATTTACTTATTCAAGTTCCAGAAATTACAAAGAAACAGTTTTACTTCAGAGTAGTGCCCTTTAGTATTGCTGTTTCATTGGTTTTATACATTTATGTGAATCTAAATACCTACCATTTGTACAGAATTGATTTTATCATCATCAGATTGGGTTAGAGAGACCGGGGTGTGATCCTTTTGGCCATTTCTCATAGCAAAACTAAAGTGCTGTGTAGTGAAAGCAATTATCATGGTATTGGTCAGTAGCGTGCCATCATGTTTCCATTCCATTGTCAGTATCAAATATCTTTATCTTGTAGATCTCATATTCACCACCTATTCTGAATTAGTTACTTTTCTGTTTTCTCAGACAAATGAGATATAAGGAAGGGAGAGTTTGTTTTGGTTCATAGTTCTAGGATGCGTCCACCCTGGCAGGGAAGTCATGGTGATGGCTGTGATAGATGTGTCCAGTCATATTGCAACTGAGGGCAGGAAGCAGAGGTTGACTAATGCTCAGGAGGATTATTCTTTTCTACATGTTTTCTGATCTATTAAAAAAACACCCTTGATTGGGGTAGTGATTATTCCCTAAAGAGTTACTCACAAAGTTCTTATCGAATCACTTACCACTGCAAAACCACCTGTGTGCCAATGCTGCTTTGTCTCCTACCTGTGGATCAGAGCCAGAGTTCGCGCTGCCTTTGAGAACATTTGGCAAAACCGTTTGTCATTAACGAACTTAAAAAAGTCTGATTAACACAAGCGTATCACTTTTATAGGCTTCAAAAATGAAGCCCTTTTTTTCTGCTTTTTCCTCATATGTCCCCTTTTCTTCCTTTTCTGTTTTGTCTGTTTTATATTTCTGTTTTTGCTATTTTGAAGGTGGATAGACAGAGAAAGCTACATCTTTTTTATGAGTTCTCATTAATAATATTGAAAGCTCGATTCTTGTTATTGGGTAAATCATCATTTCTATCTCCCTCCATTATATATATATATATATATATATATATATATATATATATTTATGAACATCCTAGATGGGTTTTTTTGTCACATTCAAAGGAACACTGTTGAGGATAGGTGCTAGCAGGCCATCCCAACCCACAGAGGTGGCAATTTGAAAGAGACATATCATGCTATTGCCAATAGTTTCCAGGTTGAATATATCATTAATTCCAGCTTTCTTTTTAATGTAGGCAAAACTGGGCATCCCAAAGATGGTGTAGATGAATATACATGTGGGTGGGGAGGAGTCCAATAGTGAACAATGCAGGAAGCAACATCATCAGAGCAAAACAATGCCCCCTCATTTGCATAAGTCAAATCCTCTCAGTGCTTAGGATGGGTCTTTCTATCTCATCACCTAATCTAGACAACCCATCATGGCTATAGACCCTGTTAAGTTGACAATATTAACCCTCACATCTCTAATTGGTTAGATTTCTTCAGGGGAAGTCAGCTTCAATCATGATGCCCACTCATACTGTCTTATCTATGCCTACTCAATTGAATTTTGGTGACCCTAATCATTCCTAAAGCTATATGTGTGATAGGGTCTAATTAGAATTAAATAAAGCATCTTATTAAATGATACTGTGAGTTTACTAGAAACAAGATAAATATCCAGAGAACATAAGGACTCACACAGCACCCACCTTTGCTATCACTGTGTGTTAGAAATATCTGAAAGAGTTTGTGTGTGTGTTTTGTTCTTCTAAGGTCTGCTGTCAACTAGAGTCTTCTAACCAACAAGGCAAATGTCATTTGCAGTCTCCATTTGATGCCTCCTGAAGGTAATTTTGCTATGTCAGAAAAGTCCTCAGTAGAATGTTCAAACTCACTGGTAAATACCTTCTCTGAACTCCAGAACCTTTCTCTCTAAAGATCAGGTGAACTAGGGGAAGGGGATAGGACGAAGAGCAAGGGAGGATGGGACTGGGGAGAGTCGAGGGAGGGGGTGTCAATCCAGATATATAATGAATAAATTGTGAGGGAAAAAATTAAAATAAAAAATGGATATTTTATTCTCCCCTGTCTTCCCCAGAGGCCAAGTGTCCCTGATATCAGCTGGCAACCAGGAGTACATCTCTTGTTATTAGTTCAGAGTTTCCTGTTGTTGGGCCTTGTACCACAGGAGGTTGGAGTTCACTGAAGATGTTCATAGAAGAAAAGATGACTTTGGATATGGTCTTTTTTTGGACTGCGTTCAGTCAGTTTTCTGATTCTGACTCCTTATGTAAGAATCTTAGATATGAATTCCAAAGCATCAATCTTCATTAACTTAACATGCATTTGTTAATCACCACTGTTATTTCATAACCCTAAGATACAATCTACTTGATTGCTTTGCATTGAAATGTCCCTTGATTCAGATGTGCAGTAAAGCTATATATCACTATAGGAGTGGATTAATGTATAGGCATTATTGCCTATACATGGACATCAGAATTTTCAAAGTGAGTGTCGGTGGTTGGAGGAAAATCTTAGAGACAAGTGCTAAGCCTCCTTTAGAAATACTTTTTCTCCAGAGTGTTTGAAAGCCTGGTAGACAATAATATGATGAGTGGGTAAACCCTGAACAACAGAGATTTTGAGTACAGTGATTTAATGAAACTCAGAATCTGTACAAAGTGTTTCAAGAGTGCTTTGATCACCTTAACTATGCTCTTACTTTCTTCTATGCACAAACTTGAGATGTAGCAAAGACTAATTGTTAAATGAACCTAACAGTACTATTAACACATATTTTACTGATGTAATGAAATGCAAATAACTATTTTTAAATATGAACAAAAATTTTAAGATAAGAAAAATGGATCTATTCCATTATTACACAAAGAAATACACCCTTTTCTCAGGATTAAGGACTTCCAAACCCAGGGGTGTGTGTGTGTGTGTGCGTGTGCGTGTGCGTGTGCGTGTGCGTGTGCGTGTGTGTGTGTGTGTGTGTGTGTGTATACCAATGAGTATGCTTGGTTAGTTATCTGAAGGTAACAGCTTAGGCAGTAAAGGGGTCTTCAAATAATAGATCATTCAGAATCACTCACTGAAATGTACTTACTCAAGAAAATCAAAAGGGGATCAGGAAAGGATACCATTTGTGCACTGTACAAGGAATTGCTCTTAGTATTTTAATGCATTCATTTATTTCATCTTAATAAGAAATCTGTGAGGCAGATACAAATATCCTTAAATTACAGATTCAAACCTTGGCCAGAAGATGCTTCTACTTGATCCAAGTCACACAAAAGCAAAGCACAAATATGGGGTTTGAACTCCAAACATTGTGCACTTTATATTTTTAATACAAAGTATTGAATTATCCCTTAATCAATCTTTGCCAAGAACCATCCCACACACAAACACACAAACTAAATTGCCAACCCCGCAAACTAAGAGCCAGTAATGAAATGTTTATATAAGTCAAAAGAAATATTGAGCCAAGTAATCACTTATTTCATCAGAGAATGCATTTAAAACATAAAATGATTGATGATGATGTAAAAGAAAGTGATCAGTGGACCCCAGGATCTCGACATTGTGTGACACATGAGCCAAACTTGTTATGGAAAGTCCTGAAATTGTTTAACCTGGTGTGAGTGAGGGCTGGGAGGTCATGCTTTTCAGGTTGGTGACATTTTTTTCCATTTAATAGAAGAAAAAGGAACACTTCCATATATGTTATACTCCATCCCCAATGTAAGCACAAGATCCATGGGGAGGGCAGCACACTCATGGTGTTGCCTTCAGTTCAGTTGGCATTCATTTTGTTTGCAAAGTTTTCAACCTTAAAAAGGTACGGTGTAGAATCTCTTTAAACACTAGGTACAATTACTGTTTCATGAGAAACTCAGATATATACTGTAGTGTGAAACCTAAGAGCCAAGATAAAATCATTCCATTTTAAAATGTTATTTTAAAAGAAATATTAAACAATGTTTGACCTCATATGAGTGGGCAACCACTCATAAGGAAACTGAATTAGAAAAATATAAAATTATTAATACATGGCACATATAAAAATGTCATGAGGCTTATAAGCACATATTTTGAATCAGAGCACACAAATCATACTTTGTTTCAAAAAATATTTGTGTTTGGGTTGAAACATAGACTTTTTGTTCTCAGGCCCTCGTCACCACAACACATTGTCTCTTTGGCACACCGAAGGACCTTCTTTTGCAGACAGACCATAGACAATAGTTCACTATGTATTTAGTTTTTTATGTTAATATATTCAGGCTTCTGACTAGCAAGAATGAAAGAAGACCAAACCGAATAAATGAAGCTAAAAGGCTAGAGCTTGATGTATATGACTGACATTAGCTGGTAGAAGTATCGGCAAGCCCAGGAGACAAATCCATGACAGCAGCGCATCTTTCTGTGCTGAATGCATAAGCAAACATGTGAGAGTCCCTAGAAAGTTGTCAAGAACGAGGCAAAGAACTAGGTAGCTAAATAGGATGAGTCTCCATATTGTGAGATGGTAACAGGATGCTGGCCAGGAAACATATTCTAAAGTCCTGCGAAAATCTTCACCACAAATGAGGGAGTGTTTCAGGAAAGGGTCACGTGAGCCTGTGTGGCAACTCCCCCAGCACATATGCCCTTCCTACAAAGATTGCCAACACCAGGCATTTGGTGATACATGCTACGATTCCAGCACTTGTTAGGCTGAGGGGGAAGGATTGTAGTTCAAGGTCAGCCTGAACCATACAGCAAGATTCTGTCTCAAAAAATATTCAGAGATGAATAACTGTCAATCTGATGCTGGGGTAGGGTCCCCAGGTACCCAAGTGAGAGACCTATTGTGTTTGCTTATCATAGATCTGTTCTCTTTGCTTTCTATACCTCCTTGAATTGCCCCTTTTCTTCACTCATCCTCAGTTTATCTCTGATGCACTGAGGGGCCACATGAAAACTGTCAAGAGATCACCTGTGTCATGTATTAATGAAGGGAAGACTCGCCCATGAAGTCTCCAAAAGGATATAGAGGACTTTTAAGTAGCAATTAAGAGAACAGACCTGGCCTCCTCAGCCTCAGAAATCACCTTCATGGGTGACAACTCACGAAATGAGAGGGATTGTCATCTTTATTTTGCCTTCTGATTTATACCCCTTGACATGCTACTATCAGGGATTTTTTATTTCTTTGGATATTGTGACTTTCTGATCAAGGTTTGAATATGTTTTATCATTGCTTAGCCTTCTTTTCTTTCCATCAAATCTGCTTTGCAATAGTGTCTAAAAAGGTGAATATTTTAACAAATACATGCAGTTGTCAACTTCCACAGAGATCATATCACAGAAGAAAAATGGGACACATGAAAGCTAGGTGTTTTTGTTTTGTTTTGTTTTGTTTTGTTTTGTTTTGTTTAACAGAAGATTAGAAAGTACGAGCATTTACTATGAAGCGGGGAGGAAGGCGGAGAGCACTGCCGTATTATGTGAGCTGCTTGGAAAAGTCTTAGAAATAGTGGAAAATCAGTGCAGCCCCCTGCCCTCTGGCTTGGCTGCCATTTATCAAGTGGTTATTATACTAGGGTCTGGGCATTGTGCCATCTTCATTATATGCAGCATTTCACAGACAACTCTCTTAGTAATCATAATTTTTTTCTCCATTTTGAAGATGAGAAAATCAAGAATTCAAAAGCCTAACTAGTTAACTTGGTTAGCTGGAAACAAAGGTTCTGAACCAGATCTCCTCATTCTGTCCCTGCATTCTCTCTGTGTCCTCTATCTTAGTGTCTCCTGAAAAAGAAGGCTCGTCTGCTTCGTCTGCTTTCTGGATTCACAAATGTCAGTGGGAAAGGAATGCATAATTCCCTCTGCCAGTATCTCCATCTCATTAGTGTGAGCCTGGGGAGGTGATTTTTGAAGTGGAGAAAGCCAGGTCTACTTTCTTCATTGGCACTTCAGAGCCTTATATGTCTCTACTGGGCCTCCACAGAAGAATCAATAGTATAACTGAGAGACACATCTAACACCCACCTGGTTTTGCATGGCCTCCTTCTCTTATGCTCTGCAGAGATTGAGCTGTCAGTATGGCTACATTGCCTTCAAATATTTTCTACGAAGTTATTTTTTTTTTTTTGACATCTCCCTCCAATTGCACTCACTGGCAGAAAATTACCATTTTCTAATTGTCTTTTATTTTTCACATTATACTGTACTCAATAGATGTTGAATGTATATAAAACAAATAATCAACCAAGAGCAATAGCATCCAGAAATGGTGGTTGGCATGCTTCTTCTGCTGTTGTCTCTTCTTTTACATTCATGTTCTTGCTGCTCAATATTCCTAAAGTCAAAAAGTTAGTCATCTTCAACTTTAAAATTTTGTTCATAAGTGCCCTGAATATGTTTACTGAGGAAAATTTAAATGAAAATCATTGTTCAAATGTCACTCATATCAATCATTTTCTGAAATAGCAATAGAGGAGAAATAATTGCAATCACGTGGTCTGTACCTGAAGGATGTAAGGGGACAGGGAAAACAAAACAGAATCACAGAAATCTGAAAATGTCCAGTATTTCCAAAAAAATATCTATTTCCCACCCAAGAAACACCAATGACTCTTCCTCCAGGAGCTTGTCTCGTTAAGGTCACCCACTGCACAGGTGAGTCTGCCTTCCTACCATCAATATAAACACACCTGTACAGTCTCACTCACAGCTCATTACACCATCTCTGTGACTTTGTCTTAGGACAAGCACTCATGTTGGTGGAAGGAACAGCTGAATCCTGAAGAGAAGGGTGGTGTCAAAAACAATCCAGTTTTCAGCAACCAACAAGGACATGGAACATGCGTGACTGACTTAGTATGTCCCTGTCACGATTACATGAACACCCGACTCCTCCTGTAACCTGTATTACTCAGGAGTATGAATGCTGACTACCTTGTCACGGTACTAGCCCTTTCTGCTGTGGTACTGGCAACGCAAGCCTCCGGGAACACCTGTGAAGGATTGTCTAGATTAAATTTAGCAGATGCAAATATATAAGGGATTATCCTGATGGTAAACTGATGTGAGACAATCCATTTTTAGCTGCTGGCGGGACTATTCCCTAGGTGGGAGAACTTGGACTATATATAATAAGGAACACAATGGATAATGCATGATTTGGTTGCTCTTTCTTCTCTCTACGGAAGTAACATAATAAGGTGCTCCTGTTCTGGCTGGCTTGGCTTCCCTGCCATGGAGGACTATGAGATCAAATAAATCCCTTCTCCCTTAAGTTGCTTTTGGCAGGGCATTTTATCACAGTAACAGGAAATAAAACCAAAAACAGATGTGATAACAAGATGCTAGAGAATGGCTGAAAGAAGATTTGTCAAGGTCACAGTTTTCGAGGTTGGAAGTCTAGGTTTCCATGGACCCATCGATTTGTCTCTAGGAAGGGCTTTTTTGGCTGTATCACAGGGAGGTAGATGTCATCATGGTGGAAGCAAATGTGAGAGTGAAGAAGCAAAAGATTGAGGAAGAGCCTTTAAAAAAATAACATCTTCCCATAACTAACCAGGGTCACATTAATCCCTGCCAACTGCATACTCCCGGTGTCCTAGTACATTGAGATAGACCCTACTAAATTTTCTCTCAATATTGTTATTCTGGAAACCATGCTTCTGGAACACAGACATGGAAGACATGCTCAAACTAGGTGGTGTGTTCCTGAAACATTTCGCTCACCTCTTTTACCACCTCCTGCATCTAACAGCACCTTGAAACTCAAATCTTTGGCCTTGTTAGCCGTGCTGCTGAAAGGCGAGGCATGGTCCATGGTATCTAAGTAGGGACTTGGGAAAATTGATTTTCCATTTGTGTTCACTTTTACGTTTTATGATGATCACTGCTGCAAGATGATGCTGATCTTCCCAACCCATTGCTTCCAGAATTAGAAGAAGTATCAGGCAGAGAATTTTCATTAATACAGTTCTTACAAAATCCCATTTTATGAATGAAGATGTTGTTCAGAGAGCTTCTCAAGTCTCACATAAAGCTTTTCTTATCACCCACTTCATTGGTGCTGATTAGAGACATGAAAGGATTCCATTCAGATCCGACTTTAAGAAAACCCTCTATTCGACTGCAGAAAATTCAGATAGTGGAGAGTGTCTGCCATCCAGGGTCAGCCTCAGTATGAAGCAGCAGCCTTGATGGAGGTCGCTCCTTCCCAGGACAGCCGCATTCAAGGACTATTCAGGATTAAGCAACGAAGGTTTAACCAGTTGAATCCAATACACTTGGCAGTTTCGTTGCTCCTTCTTCCCACCCTGCTTCTTCCGCGAATGTTGATCTCTAGCTAGCCTTCATTTTGATGATATCTGCTTCTGAATGCAAATATTTGATACTAGCTGCAATGCTCTGCTCTTTTTTCAGACCTACCCTGGACTCTACAACACAACCTTCCCTGTCATGAGGGGCAAATGTTACAGAGATAAAGCTTTATCATGTCCAGCGGCCGTGGGCTGCGACTCACATTCTCAGGCCTCAGCTGGGATCACAGCCTCCATTCCAGAAAGCAGATGTCTACCTCCTTTCAGCTTTCCAGTGACGCTGCCTTACCAAATAAATTTTCAGCTTCTAAGCTCAAGTTTTCTCTTAAATTAGTATCTCTTAATATCTACACAAAATCACACCCAAATCTTCAGCATACTTTATCAGAAGTTTCGAACTCAAATGCCCGCTGGAGTTTGCAGAGTGAAATGTATTGTAGTAGCTGTGAGTTTGGTTCAAGACAAAAGCTACTAACTGCTTCCTTCTAAACTAAGCTTATCATTCCCCTCCCGAGGTTCTGTGCTCTGATCCTCCAGTACCTGCCCATGTCTCCTTTAGTTCTCCATTTCCTCACTCAGTCCTCTGCAGGGACAATGGCCTTCTTCCTGCTTCTCAAACAAGCCCATCACTTTCTGCCTTTGATGCCTTTGTGTTTCTTCCTGCCTCTATTTGCTAACCTCTTTCCCTGATTACTATTTCTCAGTTTTCGGATATTAACTTAAAAGCACCCCTTTAGGAACTGCCAGTAGCCGTTCTGCCAATAGTGGACCACTTACCTCTTCATCTTGATATCCTTTACTGTATGTGTACTGAGTATTTAAATTTTGTAATAATAAATGTAATGGTTACCTAATTTATGTCTCATGTACAAGGCCGTGAGAGTCCCAGGAGGGCTGGCAGCCTTCTCTTTAGTCACCACATGAACCGAACACCTAACACAGTGGCTTGTGCGCACCTTTTTGAATGAGTGCACTTCCTCATCAAACTCCCTGCTTTCAGCCTGCTTTCTGTCACTTTGGGTGGAGCCAGGGCTGTGTTCCTTTCCTTCTTCCAGTCAATGCATTTCCTCCTCCTCCTCTTCCTTTCCCCTCCCCCTTTCTTCTCTTTCTCTTCTTTTCCTACCTTTTCTTTCCTCTTAAGACAGTGTGTTGCTATGTTGTCTAGGCTAGTCTAAAATTTCTGGTTCCCTGCTGCAGTCTCACGAGTGCTGGAATTACAGATGTGCTACCAGTTCCAAGACTGCAGCACAGCTGCGCTGAGCACATCTTCACAACTTCTCTTCTGCTCTATCAACAGTGGCACTCATCACTCCGCACTTAGACACACTGCACACTTCCAGCGGACCTCTCTGACTCTTCTTTCTTCTTTTCCATCCTCCCTACTCTGTCAGAGTGACCTTTCCAATATGCAAAAATCACAGCCTGTTTAATGGCTCCTTGTGGCCTCCAGGATAAAATTCAACCTCCTCAACATGACCTGCAAGATGTTCTGTGATTTCATGCCATCTTCTCTGTGAGTTTATCTCTGTCTTCTCCAGTAAATTCCATTTCTGCAACTGTGTTTCATTCTCCTCCCCTCACCACACTGACCATTGCACCACCCAAACTCCTTCCAATTTTTCCACAGCTACCAGTCTATCCACTTGTCCAGGCAGCCATAGTGTCTGACTCTATAGTCAAAAATTGTTCAGTTTGTTCAGCAACAAGTGAGTTTTCACACTCCCAAATTAAACCATGAAAACACACACCTCCCCTTCTTGCTTAAAATACTTCTGTACATAGATGTCAAGCTATCTGCATGATCTTTACCCCTTTGGACACAATTACCAACTGCCAGGCACCTTCTCTGCCAAGGTAGTTTGCTTGATTTTCTCCATCATCTAAAACACCCAAGAACATCTCTCCCTATGCATTTCTAACAGATCATCTCATAGCAAGATTTTTTCCTAAGCTAGACCAAGAATTTCTGGCTGTCTTTGCATGGCTCAAAGCACTTGTCTTTGAATCTCTGTACCCCATGTGGAGATGCAAATGCAGGACAATAGACTATCTTGTCCAGAATGTTATATTGATATTTGGACCATGAGTTCTGGGAAAGCAAGGTAGGGGGTGGTTGTTGTATGCAGCAATATAGAATTTGATATTTGTCTGTTCTCTCTTCTTCGATTTTTGATATTGAATTGTTCATTATTTTTCTGATAATTTTAAGGTATTAATATAGCAGAGAAAGGCTACAGCTTCTGCTCAATTCAAATTATGAAAATAATTTGAGTCATCAAGTTTTGGGTTCGAATTTTGTTTTACTTTTAAAACTTTCCTGGTAATATTCCCCCTCTTTTTTCCTCTTTCTCTAATTTCTAAGTATGTGCACACATGTATGTCTGTGTTCATATATATGTGTATGTGTGCATTTTTATGTGTATTTGTAAATGTATATGTATATGTGGGCATGTAGTGTGTCTGATTCATTTCCCAGCAGACACTCATCTGATGCCATCTCATTTTTGGGGGACCAGAAAACATTCAAAGATCATAGGTAAATTATGTTCCTAAATAGGACCAGATGAAGGAAAACCTGCATCCACATTCTTCAGAATGATGCAGATCAACAATGTAATACCTTATAAACAGACACCAAAGAGACATATCTGACAGGGAAGGTGGGGATAGCTACTTAGTAGGCAAGGCCAGAGGCACCATAGCAGAGTCCCTGGGAGGAGCATCGTGTAGTTAATTGCCTCTGCATTTTAGATTAGAAAATATTTTTCTGGGGACTTTGCAGAGTCGTGTGGACACAGGAAGGAGAGCAAGGCTCACTGTCAAAGGCAGTGAAGTTTGATTCCAGGTGAATGCTCCTTTTCCAGTTGAACCAAGGGGCGAAGCCAAGAATATTAGGACTGGGATCAAGTCAAAAGGAAATGTGGGCAAGGGCTACAGGAAGAGTTAGCATTCCTGAACACTCCTATATTTTAGCTATATAAAATACTTTTCTGTGTTTTAGCTATACAAAAATCACTAAAGTAGCAGACAGAAACATCAAGGAAGTTTCTCAACTTTTGGAACTTAAACAGACAGAATTCTATCTGCAATTACTTTCCACCACACATCCCCAACTATATTACTTCCTTTTCACCTACATTCTCAACAAGCAAGCTGATATTATGGGTCAGAGAGTTGACGCCATTGGAACCAAGGCTAGGCTGTGGGCAAAAAAAAAAAAAAAAAAAAAAGTGGGAAAATTAGCACTGACACATTCCAGCTTCTCTCCTCACCCCTATCTCTCTCCTTCCCCCAGGAACTCACGGGGGAGGAAAATCATCTGTGTGAATCAGGGTCTCCTGCCTCAATTTGTTAAGAGTTTCGCTCTGTCCTTTTTAAATATCACCGTTAATACCCTCTTGTGGCACTGTCTCAGTTCTTTACCCTTTCCTGCAGATATTATTAAAAACTAGTGTCAAAAACGGAATTCTCCAAAGACCTTGTAAAAGTCAGCTGTGAGGCCATGTTACAGAGGAACACAGCCTTATTGCTAGGATCCATGTCCTGGGCTGTGATTTCTCCATCTACTGCTTTGGCTTTTCAACCCCATGGTAGAGGATCCAGTGCGTGCTTCCCTCCTCCTTCACGCTTCATCCATTCTGGGCTGGAAACCATTCTTGGAAGAACATTCTGTGAGCTTCAAAAATCACTCTATATTTTTATGTAACAAATCCCTCTGCCTCAATCCTGAACAATGCTTTCTTCACCTACATCTGAAACCTCTGCCTTGAGATGCTGACGAATGACCCCTTTAAGCCTCACAGAAGCATTCTGGTACATAAACACAAGCCAACAGTATTTTGAAGGAGCAGTTGTAATTCAGCAGATTTGATGTGAAGGCAAAATAAATAAAATATTGCTAGGTACTATGTTATAGAGCTATGAATTTAATCCACAGAAACCAGAAACACACACACACACACAGAGAGAGAGAGAGAGAGAGAGAGAGAGAGAGAGAGAGAGAGAGAGAGAGAGAGAGAGAGAGAGAGATTATTTTTTTCATGTTAAATTAAATTTACTTCCATACGGTTAAGAGAAAAAACAACATTAGTCATATTTAGTGACCCCCTTCATATATCTGAAGTCATGAAGCAAAAAAGTTATCATCAATCCCATAATAGTTGCTTTGTTTCAGATTATGTTCATGTTTATCGACTTACTTATCACAATAATCTTATGAATTAAGAGTTACTATTTTGCCCATTTTACCAAAGAAAACATTGAGCTGCAGAAATCTTCACCCTAGGCCCACAGAGTAAATGGAAGACAGTCTTGCTTTGTATTCTGTGTTCTTAACTATGGCAAAGAGAAACCTCTGCTCTTAGAGGCAAACTAGAAAAACAAAGTGTGGCCCTTCTTTTTTTTTGTAATTAAAATGTAATTACATAATTTTCACCCTTTCATTTAACTCCTCAGTCCCGTCCTACGCTTGCACATGTGCACACATGTATACACACACACATACATACACATCTTTCTCTCAATTCGTTTTTATTAATTAATTTAGTTATTCACTTTACATTCCAATTGTAGGCCCCTCCCTCCTCTCCTCCTGTTCCCATCCTCCCTCCCATTCCCCTGTGTCCCTCTTCCCTAGCCCCGTACCAACTCAGACCAGCACATCAAGTCACATCAGGACTTAGCACATCCTATTCTCCTGTGGCCTGGTGAAGCAGCCTCACCAGGGGAAAATAATTGGAAAGCAGGCAATATCATTCAAGTCAAAGACAGACCCTTCTCTCCTCTCTCAGAAGCTGAATGTTGACCAATCTACCCGTTGTCTACATATGTGTAAGGGGCCTACATTGAGTCCATGCATGGTGCTGATTGGTGCTCCTAAGGCCCCCTGGGCCCAGGTACATTGGCTCTGTTGGCCTTCTTTTGGGGCCCCTGTTCCTCTGTGTCCTTCTATTCTTCCGCCATTCTTTTTGTTAACTAATTTATTTATAAATTACACTTTATTCACTTTGTATCCCAGCTGTAACCAACTCCCTCCTCTCCTACCAATCCCACTCTCCCTCCCTCATCTCTTCCCATGCCCCTCCCCAAGTCCACTGATAGGGGAGATTGTCCTCCCCTTCCATCTGACCCTACCCTATCAGGTCTCATCAGGACTGGCTGCATTGTCTTCCTCTATGGCCTGGTAAAGCTGTCCCCTCCCCTGATCAGGAGGAGGTGATCAAAGAGACAACCACTGAGTTCATGTAAGAGACAGCCCCTGTTCCCATTACTAGAGAACCCACTTGGACACTGAGCTGTCATGGGCTATTTCTGTGCAGGGGTTCTAGGTTATCTCCATGCATGGTCCTTGGTTGGAGTATCAGTCTCACAAAAGACACCTGCGTGCAGAATTTTTGGTTCTGTTGCTCTTCTTGTGGAGCTCCTGTCCCCTCCAGGTCTTTCTACCTTCCCTGTCTTTCATAAGATTCCCTGCACTCTGCCTAAAGATTGGCTATGAGTCTCAGCATCTCCTTTAATACCTTTCAAAGGCCTTCTGTGGTAGGTTCCTGTCCTGTTGCCTGTTTTGTCCCTCTGGGAATGTAAACTTGTACAACGACTTTGGAAATCAATCTGGCACTTTCTCAGACAATTAGAAATAGTGCTTCCTCAAGATCCAGCTATAGCACTCCTATGCATATATTCAAAATACAGACAAGTATACAAGAACAGTTGCTCAGCCATGTTCATAGCAGCTTTATTTGTAACAGTCAGGATGTGGAAACAACCCAGATGTTTCTCAACTGAGGAATGGATACAGAAATTATGGTACATTTACATAATGGAATACTACTCAGAAACTAAAAACAAGGAAATCATGAAATTTGCAGGCCAATGGTGAGAACTTGAAAAGAGCATCCTGAGTGAGGTATCCCAGAAACAGAAAGACACACATGGTATACAATCACTTATAAGTGGATATTAGACATATAATATAGGATAAATATACTAAAATCTGTACACCTAAAGAAGCTACACAAGAAGGAGGACCCTGCGTAAGATGATCAATCGTCCACCATTCTTCCACAAGACTTCCTGAACTTTGCATAATGTTTGGCTGCGAGTCTCAGCATCTGTTTTGATTCACTGTTGGGTGGAGCCTCTCAGAGGACAGCTATGCTAGTCTCCTATCTGTAAGCATAGCAGAGTGTCATTAATACTGTCAGGGGCTGGCTTTCTCCCATGCGGGGGTGGGGAGTCTCGGGTTTGGCTAGGCATGCAACATTTCCCTCAATCTTTGCTCTCTCTTTATCTCTGCACATCTTGTATGCAGGGTAAATTTGGGGAAAAAGGGTTTGTGGGTGGGTTGGTATTCCCCAGACACCTCAGCTCATCCACTATATGAGGACTGAGTTTCTCTTTCTCCCTTCTGGCCCGGCAGGGCAGTCCCATCAGGGAGAAGTGATCAAGAGTAGGCAACAACAGGGGTCTTTTATGAGACTGTTTCTCCAACCAAGGACCCTGTATGGATATAACCTAGAACCCCTGCTTGAATGTAGCAAATGGTAGCTCAATATCCAAATGGGTACCCTAGTAAGGGGAACAGGGACTATTTCTGACATGAACTCAATGGCTGGCTCTTTGCCCCCCCCTGTCCCCCCCACGAGGGAGGAGCAGCCATGCTAGGCCACAGAAGAGCACATTGCAGCCAGTCCTGAAGGGACCTGATAAGCTAGAGTTAGATGGAAGGGGAAGATGTACTCCCCTATTAGTGGACTTAGAAAGGGGCAGGGAGGAGATGAGGGAGGGATGGGGGGATAGGGAGGGAATGCAGGAGGGGCTACGGCTGGGATACAAAGTACAAACCTATGATTAATATAAAATAAAAATATTAAAAAATAAAATGAAAAAAAGAGTAGCAACATAGTCCATGTCAGAGATATCCCCCACTTCTGTAACTCATGTGCAGACATGAAGCCTAAGATGCCCCTTGGACTTATCTTCTTGGGCTCTGGGCATTGTCCTATGTACTATATGACTAAAATGCACTTATAACTGAGTATATACCATGTGTGTCTTCCTGGGTCTGTGTTATCTCACTCGGGCTGATCTTTTCTAGTTCCATCCATTTCCCTGTAAAGTTCATGGTTTCCTTGTTTTTAATGACTAAGTAGTATCCCATTGTGTAAATGTACCACAGTTTCTTTATCCATTCTTCAGCTGAGGGATATCTAGGTTGATTCTGGTTGAGATTCCATCTTATACCTGTCATAATGGCTATCATCAAAAACTCAAGTGGCAACACATGCTGGTGATGATGTGGAGAAAGGGGAACCCTCCTCCATTGCTGGTGAGAGTGCACACTTGTAAAATTATTTCAAAAATCAATCTGGTGCTTTCTCAGAAAACTGGGAATAGCCATACCTCAAGACCCAGATACACCATTCCTGGGCATACACCTGAAAGATGCTCCACCAAACAAGGACATTTGCTCAACCATGTTCATAGCAGCTTTATTCATAGTAGCCAGAATTTGGAGACTAACTCATCTCTTACTTATCTTCTGCCCCTCAAATGGCATTGCTAAGCCTATGGACACCCCTCATGCCCACCTTCATCCTCATTTTCTCTCCAACCCTCACATTCACCTTTCTTGTATATTATGAAAGGTTACAGAAAATTGCACCCACACTTGAGAAACTGGTAAGTAAATGGAAGGGGCCAAAGCTTAGTGAATTAATGAGCCTCAATGACCATGGATGTCTGTTAGAATTGTATCATTCTCTGTTTCCTGATGAGAAAAGGGAAAAGAAAACCCAGACAGCTACAGTCTGATGAAGAAAATCTGATAAAGAATGTATTCTGTGCTTTTCCACGCACCCACATTGGGCACTTGAAGCATGACTCAGCCTGCCTAGATGTATAAATGTATACATCTACAGAATGCACAGTGTTTAACATATCAATGATTTTTTGATCACATATTGCAACACATACTGTACAAGCCTGAGGACCTGAGTTTGATTCCCAGTACCCAAGGAAAAACATAGACATGGTAGCATGTGCAGAATTGAGAGCATCCCTGGAGGTTGCTGGCCATCCATGCTAGCCATGGCTTAGGACTGGCCACCAACTTCAGTGACAGACTCTGTCTCCTTTGAGAGTGATTGAGGAAGACTATCAGTGTCATAGTCTGACCTCCGTGAAGTGCGTATGTGCACACATATGAGCATGTACACATACACAGAGTGAGAAAGAGAGGGGATGAGGGAGAGAGAGAGAAAGAGAAGGTGTGTTTGTGTGTGTGTGTAATCAGGCTGCACTGATATCTCATCTGGTAAGTTCCTGGTGGTTCTTTGGCATTGAATGTGGCATTGAACTCTTTTCTTCCCACTTCCACAGCTAAACGGCTTCTTCCCTATCTTCACTACTGTGACACAAAATAATACTTGGAGATTTGCTCCAGGAGAACTGTAAAATTCAGAAAGCCCCAAGGAAAATTCTTACTTGGCTGGGGCCTACCATATGTAACTGGCAGAGCTTGGGCCAGGCTGAAGTCTTCTTTGCTGTGTCTATCAGGGTGTGATGACCGCACTGTGGGATTGTCCAGCTTGGCACCAGTTTAACCTCTGTCAGTTTAAAGGTTCTCTAAATTAAGCCTTGCCCCAGCATTCCCCAACTGGTGTCGAGGATGTGTTGAAGATGACGCCTGCAGACTTTTCCAGAGCTTCTGCCTCACAGGTGCTTTCATGTGACACTCAAAGACCAAAGATCACATGGACCCCTTCCTGGCCCCAAGGGAGAGATTTTACCAAATTCTATTGATGATCTTGTACTTTCTTTATTAAAGAGTTTGAGTAATTTGTCTAAAACACACACACATTTTACTTTTTAATCTGTCTCTCTATGCTTATCTTCTTCAAAGACCCTCTTTATCTTCCCATATTACCCTTTCTTCACCCTCTTTGGAGCCAAACTATGCCTATGAATGGACCCATAAAGATGTCCACACCCTCGTCCTGGTAACTTTACAAGGCAATGTGTTACTTTACAAGGCAAAAGAGCTTTGTGCATATGGTTAAGACCTGAAGAAGACAGGAGCTCCACAAGGACCAAATATATCAGGGCACAGGGGTCTTTTATGAGACTGTTTCTCCAACCAAGGACCATGTATGGATATAACCTAGAACCCCTGCTCAGAGGTAGCCCATGGTAGCTCAGTATCCAAGTGAGTACCCTAGTAAGGGGAACAGAGACTATTTCTGACATGAACTCAATGCCTGGCTCTTTGACCCTTCCCCCTCCCCAAAGGAGGAACAGCCTTGCTAGGCCACAGAAGAGGACATTGCAGCCAGTCCTGAAGAAACCTGATAAGCTAGGGTTAGATGGAAGGGGAGGATATCCTCCCCTATTAGTGGACTTGTAAAGGGGAAGAAAGGAGATGAAGGAGGAATGGTGGGATTGGGAGGGAATGAGAGAGGGGGCTATGGCTGGGATACAAAGTACATAACCTGTGATTAATATAAAATAAAATAAAATAATAATAATAATAATAATAATAATAAATGCAATGGAAAAAAAAAAGAATCTTGTGGTTGGGGCTAGGGAAGTGGCTGAGAGGAGGGAGCCAAGCATGAAGATCAGAGTTTAGATCTGGAGAAAATGGTGGAGGAGGATCATCCTGAGATGGGAAATTACCAAGATGTGCCCAGTCCAATTGTGTGAATTCCTAAAACGAGAGAGCAATTATTTCCTGGCTGTCAGCAGACAGCGATGCATTGCTGTGGGCTGCAAAATTGGAGGGACTGGCCAGGATCCACAAAACATGGGCAGTTTCTACAAACTCAAAAATCCCAGCAAAGAGCCCCACCCTAAATTTCCCCAGAAAGTTTGCACTCTGCTGACAACAGGATTTCAGCCCGGTGGCTACTACTAGACTTTCAAGCTCCAGAAATGTAAGCTAATTAACCTGTGTTGCTTTAAGCTAGCCCATCATGGCTGTTGGTCACCAAGACTATTAAAGATAACTACACTGTAAGTGCGGGCCCTTCTCTTTTCCCTTCATACACTTTCTGCTTGCAGGTTCTTTTACTCTCTCACTTCTTTGTACTTCTCCATGTCGGGCATATGGGATAAAGACTTTCCTCTGTCACATGGCCCACTTTATGTAATTTGAAAGTGTCTTCCACAGACACAATTTGCTCAAACTGCAGGACTTTTTGTATGTTAAACCTTCATTAACAAAAAAAGCAGTGTTTTATTCAGGAGAATGTACCCAATGTCACTAATAAATTTAATGATTCAGCCTTAAAATGTCCATATTTTTCTGTATGTAACTAATGATAACTTGAATTAACTCTCTGAGTTGTTTCTATCTCCACCAGAACACAAAACACACAGGGAATTCATTTTTTATTCCCCCAATGATAAATTTTATACTCATATCCATCAACTCAGGAAAACTGAACACCTTGCCATAGTCTGAATTTAAACCTATTCTGTGATCTCTTCATTTCCCACATCTTGCTTGATAACGCTGTCTTAAGAGTGCCTGTGAGTGCCCTGTAGAAGCTAATAGAGAGCAACTAGGGTCGCTAACTACTTACTAAGGCGCTGTTTCCTAGAAGCTCTGAGTTAGATCTAATTAAAGTTTGACACCTCGCAGTGGCGGTGACCTGAAAGTTAGAGAATGGTATGTGTGTCACCTAGTTGTTGCACAAAATAAATGAGAAAACTCATGGGAATGACAAGGTCTGTACTATATCCTCCTAGTGACAGAATTAGAAGGCCTGGGATAACTAGATCATTTTTTTCCTTTTTCAGAAACTTGAACATATTTAAATATTTACAAAGTCACCCCCTTGCTTTCACATTGCCAAACTGAATTATCTGAGTCTTCTTAGCGGACACTCTAAATGAGAGTCTGTATATAAAAGCACTCTGGGAAGGTAAGAAATGCTTGATGTTACCGTAAATTCAATTTTTAAATTATGCATTCATTTTTGTAAATCTTTCATTCCCAGAAGAGAGGCGCCTTATTAGTAGAATGTGACATGAAATGATGTGATGTGTTAGGAAGATATATGTTTATTTTTGTTGGTCAGCCCCTCCCCATACTAGCTGAAGTCCACACATGGGATGCCTGGGAAGCTTCAGAGAATGGCTTGAACTAAAATTTGTTCCCATCTTTTATTTTCCTAAATGAGGAGGATTCAGACAAGTGTGTGTGTGTGTGTGTGTGTGTGTGTGTGTGTGTGTCTGCTTGTTGTTTTTCACTGAAGCATCTCTTTCACTTAAGGAGGTATTTCAGGACACTTGTAGCTCTTGACATCAAATCAACTATCTTTTTATTAATTGCACTTTATTCACTTTGTATCCCCCCTGTAATGCCCTCCCTCCTCCCCTCCCAATGCCACCTTCCCTCCCCCTTCTCCACACATGCCCCTCCCCAAGTCCACTGATAGGGGAGGGCTTCCTCTCCTTCCTTCTGATCCTAGTGTATCAGCTCTCATCAGGAGTGGCTGCATTGTCTTCCTCTGTGGCCTCGTAAGGCTGCTCCCCCTCAGGAGGAGGTGATCAAAGAGCAGGCCAATCCGTTCATGTCAGAGACAGTTCCTGTTCCATTTACTATGGAACCCACTTGGACACTGAACTGCCATGGGCTACATCTGTGCAGGGGTTCTAGGTTTTCTCCATGCATGGTACTTGGTTGGAGTAACAGTCTCAGGAAACACCCCTGTGCTCAGATGTTTTGGTTTTGTTGCTCTGCTTGTGGAGTTCTTGTCCTCTCCCTATCTTACTATTTCCCACATCTTTTGTAAGATTCCATGCACTCTGCCCAACAGTTGGCCATAAGTCTCCGCATCTGCTTTGATATTCTGCAGAGCAGAGCCTTTTACAGGCTCCTAACTTGTTTCCTGTTTTCTTCTTCTTCTAATGTCCATCTGCTTTGCCTTTCTGGCTGGGGATTGAGCATTTTAGCCAGAGTCCTCTATCTTGATTAGTTTCTTTCGGTGTACAGATGTTTGTAGGTTTATCCTATATCATATGTCTATATGAGTGAGTATATACTATGTGTGTCTTTCTGCTTCTGGGATAGCTCACTCAGGATGATCCTTTCCAGTTCCCACCATTTACCTGCAAATTTCATGATATCCTTGTTTTTTATTGCTGAGTACTATTCCATTGTGTAGATGTACCACAATTTCTGTATTCATTGCTCAGTTGAGGGACATCTGGGTTGTTGCCAGCTTCTGGCTTTTACAAATAAAGCTGCTACAAACATGGTTGAGCAAATGTTCTTTTGGGCACTTGAGCCTCTTTTGGATATATGCCTAGGAGTGGTATAGCTGGATCTTGAGGAAGCATTATTCCTAGTTGTCTGAGAAAGTGTCAGCTTGATTTCCAGAGTGGTTGTACAAGTTTATATCCCACCAGCAATGGAGGATGGTTCCCTTTTCTCCACAACCTCTCCAGCATGTGATGTCACTTGAGTTTTTTATCTTGGCCATTCTGATGGATGTGAGGTGAATTCTCAGGGTCATTTTGATTTGCATTTCCCTGATGGCTAACGATGCTGAGCATTTCTTTAAGTGCTTCTCTGCCATTCGATATTCCTGTATCTAGAGTTCTCTGTTTAGCTCTGTTCTCCATTTTTTAACTGGATTACTTGATTTGTTGCTTTTTAACTTCTTGAGTTCTTTATATATACTGGATATTAGCCCTCTGTCAGATAAAGGGTTGGTGAAGATTCTTTCCCAATCTGTAGGCAGTCATTTTGTTTCAATGACAGTGTCCTTCGCTTTACAGAAGCTTTTCAGTTTCATGAGGTCCCATTTATTGATTGTTGTTCTTAGAGCCTGTGCTGTTGGTGTTTTGTTCAGGAAGTTGTCTTCTGTGCCAATGAGTTCAAGGCTCTTCCCCACTTTTTCTTCTAACCGATTTAATATGTCTGGTTTTATGTTGAGGTCTTTGATTCACTTGGACTTTAGTTTTGTGCAGGGTGATAAGTATGGATCTATTTGCATTTTTCCACATGTAACCATCCAGTTAGACCAGCACCATTTGTTGAAGATGCTATCTTTTTTCCATTGAATGGTTTTGGCATCTTTGTCAAAAATCAGGTGTCCATAAGTGTGTGGGTTTATTTCTGAGTCTTCTATTCGGTTCCATTGATCCACTATTCTGTTTCTATGCCAGTACCATGCAGTTTTTGTTACTGTTGCTCTATAGTGCAGCTTGAGATCAGGGATGGAGATAGCTTCAGAAGATCTTTTATTATAGAGGATTGTTTTAGCAATTCTGGGTTTCTTGTTATTCCATATGAAGTTGAGAATTTTTCTTTCAAGGTCTGTAAAGGATTGTATTGGTAATTGGATGGAAATTGCATTGAATCTATAGATTGCTTTTGGTAATATGACCATTTTTACTATGTTGATCAAATCAACTTTAAAATCCCATCTTCACATACTTCTTGAAAGACATGAGAATGCAAACACATCGTGTTAGCACCAAACTTTCTCTAATAAAAATGGCAGTGACACACAGATCTCAAATAATATTGTGAGGATAACAATAACTTTTAAGATTTATTTTTATTTTAAATTTTCTCTGTGTGTGCACATACATGTATATAAATTTATGCCACATGGGAGCAATGTCCCAGATGGCAAAAGAAGCTGATGGATCCATAGAAGTATAGTGATAGTATAAGTATAGTATAGAGGACCAGACCGAACTTTGGTCCTCTGGAAGAATTGCTGAACCATCCCCTAGTTCCGAGAGGAAAAGGGTGTTGTAGCAGCTTTACCAAAGAATTTCATGGATATAAATTTCTATTTTATCTTTTAAAATTATCTTCCTGTAAATGTGCTGTGTGCATGCATGCATGTGTGTGTGTGTGTGTGTGTATGCATGTGGGCATACTGGTATATGTGTCCATGTGTGTCCATATGTGCAGAGGCCATAAGTGGACATCTAGTATTTTTCTTTTTTATGGTCCTACATCGTTACTTTTGAGACAGGGCCTATCAAGGAACCTTAAGCTCATGGTTCAGCAAGGCCGGCTAGCCAATGAGTGGCAGGGACTCCCCAAGACTGGGACTATAGATAAGAGCCATCGTGCTTGCCTTTTGTATGTGCATTCATGTGGATGTGATTTTGGGTCCTTGTGCATATGTGGAAGGCCCTTTTCTTAGCAAGCAATAACCTAACTCTAATTTCCAGCTTTAGGTATCTCTTGTCAGACTATTATGAACAGGAAGTTACCTGATGAGCAATATAGAGGAGGATTGTCAGTCTCTGATGACATGAGTATTCTAGGGAATCTGATTTCCCCACAATGAACTGGGGGTTCATTAAAGACACCATCTTTGCACTGCATCCCCCTGATTAACCACTATGGTCCTCTCTGTAATTCCAAAACCACTCAGAGCAAGGAGAGAGAAAAGTTATCCTCAAAATTAACATGGCCCCAGGCTTACAGCTTCTCAGATTATATTGTGCACGTGCCTTTCTTGAGGAGCCTTACTACAAACGTTCTTCCCTTGGAAGTCAAGGTTGAGGATCTCATTCAGTAGTTTATAATGCTGTTCTTGCACCTGTGCACTTAACCTCCTTCCCAGGTGGTGCTGATGGGCAAGACACCTTCAGAATCCCTATTCCAAATTTGGCACTTCCAATGGGCAAAGTTCTTTCTCAGTCTTTACAGACAGTGAGGAAGTGTCTGCCTCCTCTGTCAGGCCGTTTGTGGAAAATCAGTTTTGTAAACCAGGACAGGATTTACCTTTTCTCGGTAATAGTAGAAGTTTTTTTTTCTTTTTTTTTTGTTTTGTTTGTTGTTGTTGTTTGTTTTTATTTTATTTTTGAGGGAAGTATTTTATTTTATTAACTGATTTTTCAGATTTAGGATCACAAGGGATTAAATTTATTTTTTGTAGCACTTATGGGAAAGGTCTCTTTATGAGAAGGTAAAATCGTTTCACTTTACTAAATGAAATCCTCCCAGTGTTGAGAAAGTCAACCCCCAGTTAACACTGCTGTCCTTCCAGAGCTACAAGCTTATTGCTAAATAAAATCACTTTATTCTATCACTTTGATAGAACCTTTAATTTCTATAATAGCTACATCTTTCATTCAAAATATTTACAGGCTCTGAGCTAATTACTGAATCAGCGTGTATATTAAAATGGTAGTGCTGTTAAAGATAAAAGAGAAGGAGCATGTGAGAATATAAGAGAGGGAAGAGAGCCATCAGAGAGAAAGAGGGGCAGAGGAGTGTTACTTAGAGTCAAAATGGTAGATTGGCTATTAAGATTAATCTATTATATCCTGTAAGTTTTTCATTCATTCAAAATATGTGAGCCACACCATTCAGTAAGAAATTAATCGTGTTAGCTCGTGTAGATTATACAAAGCAGGTACAGTGCTTGTTAACTGTCATCCTTAAAATCTCCCCAGCTGAGCTAAAAGTCTAACAGGTCTCTAGGTCTGTGACTGTTTCTGCAACTGCACTGTAGTGTCTGTATGCACTTGAAATTGTTTTTAATTATTAATTTTTTTCAGACAGGGTTTCACTATGTAGCCCTGGCTGTTCTGGAACTCACTTTGTAGGCCAGGATAGCCTCGAACTCTGCTTTGAAAATGCTGAGATTAAAGGTGTGTACCACCATCACCCTGCTCTCTACATAAACATTTGATACAGGACAGCCCTGTGCATTTTCCTTAGTCCAAAGCAGAGTCATGCAGATGGGTACATCTTTTACTAGCTCTGGGTAAAGATAGCACCATCTGAAACAGCTTCCCAGCTCATCTCTTCTCATGTGGAGCTTTTTTTCACTCAGATTTGTGAACACACAAGAAAGGTTGCCTTTAATCATTCCTCCTGTTGTCTGCACCCACAAAGCACCCCCCCTTTATTTAACAATTATCTTTACTAGAAATTCTCTCACTAACGTTAAAGCACACCTAGCAACTTGCCCATTTTCCATTCTAGAATTGCTTTTAGTAGATTGGTTTGTTCCAAAGCAGAAAGGGAAATCCTGAAATGGTGTGCACATTGGAATCGTTCTGAAAATACTTGAGTTTGCATCAAACCATAGCAAGCAAGACTGTATGGAAGTCCTGGAAACCTGGGAAAGCTCTGATCAATTATGTATGGAGAAACAACCTACTCTTCCTCTCTCTGAACTGGGAAGGGCCACTGTGTTCGACATGAGCAGATAGCCATTAGTTCAAATAGTTTTCTGGAAGTGAAGATCAACAGGCCACTACCTGGATGGAGATTGCAGCCCATCAGTCATCACAACCACAAGCCAGGCTGTGTTTCTGACTCAGTTGTCCCACAAGAACTGTCTTCTAACAGGTACAGAGGAGGATCTTGAAATAGGAAAAATAATGACAACTAAAAACAAAATGTTGAAGCCACAACAGAAAGCAAATCCTCAACAGATGGGGATTTGCCTGACTGAGGGATGCCATCCCCATGCTCTGCAGACACCCTTAGCTCAGTCAGCAAGGTAGACAAAAAGCTTAGCTCTGTCCAGAGTCAGGGACAATGAGGGCAGAAGAGGAAGTTGATCACCACCCTCCTGAGTGCCCTGAAACCAGCAGAGCTGGAGGATAAAGAGTTTCTGCCCTGCAGGGAGAATCCATGGTTGTTATTGGGTTTTGTACACTGACTTCTGCTTTCATCCCAGGATTTCAAAGCACCTTCCAGAGGTTAATTAGTGTAAGCAATTCCTGCCTGTCAACTGTTCACACCTAATCAACGGCTAATATATACCACCCAAAGGGATCTGATCAATAATTCCTCTGCATGCTCTCCTTCCCTTCCTTTTCCCCAAGTTCTGCTTTTAATTTCAAGATCTCTCCACCCTGTCTCTTACAATATCTGCCTTTCTTCTTACCATTTTTCTTCTCTCATCTTTTTCAAGGCCTCTTTTCTTTTTCATTCACCTGAAAGGAGCTGGTTGAATTTACAGACCAAGGGTGTTGAAACTGATGAATCCAGAAGCCCCAAGCTTTGACAAGGAAAGACCCACAGTAAGATGAGTTCATGGCCATGAATTCCATTTCTACTGTTAGATGGTTGCTTGCTAGTAATTTGTGACTCCTGTACGCTGGGAAGATAAAGCATTGCCACTGTGCTACTCAGGTCTTTCCTTAAAAAGCTAAAAAAATCATCTTTCTCTGAGTCATGAATGTTTTCAAGCCCCTCTCATGCCCTTCATAAAGGCAAAGCATTATTCTGTCCCAATGAATCACTTAGTATGGGTGTCCCCTATCGGCCGCACTCTCTGAGGCTCTCATGTAGGCGCCAAGGTAGACATTGCTAATAGAGCAGAGTAAGCACAGCGTATAAACCCCTTTCAAGCACCCAGATTCAAAGGGTCTCTCAGAAAATACATGAACCGCCTTTACCATGCTGTGGGTGATATGATCCTTGCATGCATTATGGCTCACCATGCTCACAGCCCATCCTCTTTGTTTCCAAGATCTAACTTTTTAATTTTGCTACGATTTTGTCGATTATAGTACATAGTATACATTAATAAAACATTTACAAAATAATAATAGTGGGTGCTGATTAGCTTACTAATCTAAACTAAGAACTAAAATGCTACTATTGACGTGGATTTATGGAAAAATGTCTCCTCATTCTACATCAACTATTACCCTCAACCATCAAATAACTATTTTGAGTTTTGTGTTTAATGATCTCCTGATGTCACATATAATCATATACATACATGTATTGTTATATATGTGTATTTGTGTGATATATATGTGTATTTTTGTGTGTGCATATGTGTGTGTACTATCCCATGAGCATATACAGATAAGCTCAGACAGTATATCATTACATACATATCTGTGTGCATAGAGAGGTAGACATATTTATTTATTTATCTCAGCTGTTGTATAAGTTTATTACACAAGTACACACACATATATAATTGTAATAGTTTTAGTCTGTTTTTGAACTTATGTAAATGATTCATACTCTCTCATATACATCAATGGTTTATAGACTTGTACTGGAGTACATAAAGTATTATGTCACTGTACATTTTGTTCTAGAGATTGTATTCTTAGGCTTTCTTCAGACAGTGTCATTGGCCTGTTCTTCACAAGTGGGCTGGGTTGGCTTGCCAGTGTGCTCAGGATCCACCCATCACACCTCCAGCATTGAGATTACAGGCATGTACCACCATACCCATTTTTATGTGGGTCCTAGATATCATACTTAGGTCCCCATACTTATAAGGCAAGCACTTCACCAACTGTGGTACTCTCCAGGAACCCTGTCTACTTACTGCTTGTAAATCTTTTCTCATATAAAATTAACCAAAAGCAAAGTTGTGCTGTTACTTACTATTTATTTTTTATTTCAGTTTATTTATTTAAGGTGCCCTCCCTCCTCTCCTCCCAGCCTTCCTCTCCTTCTCTCTTTCCCTGTCCCTTTCACCCAGAAAAGGGGAGTCCTCTTCTTCCCCAACCCCCGTATCAAGAATATAATTGACAGATTTGCTAGTAGCACTTTCACTAGCAGGCATCATTCACACTGCTCTGTGGGAAAGACTCGTTGGTCTGGGCTTTGTACATTAAGCTATTCTGGTTGACCAGAGAGGTCCTTGGATCCATCTGTTTCCACCTCCCCAGTGCTGACGTGAGGGGGATGGACCACCACACCCAGGATGGAGCTCACATCCTCCTGTTTATTCAGCAGGTATTTTTTCCCTTAACCCCCCTATGTGGATATTTTTCTCCAGTTTCATAAACTGAAAAAGACTGAAAAACAGGAAAAATATATTTTGAATTTCATATGTTTCTCTTCTCTCCCTCAAATGACCCAAGCTGGCTTCAAATTTACTACATAACTAAAGATGACCTTGTATTTCTAATACTTCAGACTCCCACTCTCAAGGGCTGAGATTACAGGCTTCTGCCACTCACATCCAGTTTCTGCAACCCAGGGTTCTAAGAAAGCACTCCGCCAACTGAATTAAAAAAATAGATGCATAGAGAGACTTAATTTTATTAATAGTAAAGGTAGCATGGATATTAAGCCTCACAGCTAATAAAACGATACCGGGACTCACACAATTTATCTGTTGTCCATCAGTTTGGAAGCTCCTCCTGGCCAGTATGTAAATACAAGTTAGGTCTTGCTTTATGAGTACTATCTAGGGACAATTAATGTTTATATTTATATACACATTTACCATTTTATCCAATTCCTATTATGTCTTTGCAAACTGTCTCGAGAAATATTTTTCTTTAAAATGCAATGTTTTCCACTTTCTTTTTGGTAGTGTTAATGCATATCTATGTTTTTTAAATTGACTTTATTTTACATTCAGTAGTGACTGGAGCAAATGCAAATATACACTCGAATTCTAAAGGCAAGAAGCAGGGCCCAGCTTGATAGTTAAACAAGAGAATATAGTATGATAAAAATAACACAACTTTAAATAAGAAGACAAGGGTAAGGTGCAATTTCTTCTTTTGGTCTTGGATGAATTATTCAGTAATATTCATTAATTTATGTGTGAAATAAACATATGGTGTATATCTGCTAATTGCTTGGCTCTGTCCTAGGTGTTCATGATTAAAAACATAAGGCATGGTTTCTGGCTTCAGTGAGCTCAGTCTATAAGGGGACTCAGAAACATTAATCAGACATTAAAGAGATATCAAGTAGGAAGAGCATCTACACATTAGAGTCTTAGGAAGATATCCTGGGTTTAAGATGGAAAACATAAGGGGCTGACTCCTTAGAGACTGAGTGAGGGGGATGGAAAATGTATTCCTAGAGGGGGGAGAAAGGAAGGAAGGAAAAGAAAAACACGTATGGAAGAAAAGTAACAATGATCAAAATTCGAGTAGCATATTCAATCAACTAGCAACACCAGGTAAGCCATACTTGGAGGTGAGCCCCTAGCTGTCAAAGACAAGGCTGGGGGTCTGAGGGTGGACTGCACCATGAAGAGCCATCGCCGCTGTGCTGAAGTATTTAGACTTTATCATGCGGGTCATGAAAGCTCATTAAGAAGGGGAGATGCTAATGACAAGGTCATGTTTGTGTTTCAGATGGTTGAGGTCAGTGAGTGTAAAGAGGCCAGATGGGGACTGGGAAGAAAATGCTTTGTATCTCATCTGGCTCTGAGACCTTTTTATAGTACAAGCAAGAGCTAGAATATACTTTAAAGGATACTATACCAAATAAGAAATGCTGTAAGGGGAACGGGTCAGAGAGCTCAGTAAGGTGTTTGGCATGAAAGTACAAGGACTTAAGTTCAGTCTGTAGAACCCACACCGAAAAGCATGCCTGTGATTCCCAGAGTGGGGAGGTAAAGACAAGGAAACCCTAATCAGCAAGTTATAAACCAGTGAGAGACCTTGTCTCATAGTGGCCCCTGAGAAATGACACCAGAAGTTGAGATTGACCTCTGGTCACACAAGCGCACATAAAATAAAGAAAGGGAAATAAATGTGTTATGAGAAATAAAATCTTCAAAGATGCAAGTGCCAAATCTATGGTTGGAACAAAAAGAGAAGGAATGAAGAATAATACATACACTGGAAATTATCCAGATCCCTGCTATCTATCTATCAATCAATCTATCTATCTATCTATCTATCTATCTATCTATCTATCTATCTATCTATCTATCTATCTATCTATCAATCAATCTATCTATCTATCTATCTATCTATCTATCTATCTATCTATCTATCTATCTACCTATCTATCTATCTATCTATCTATCTATCTATCTATCTATCTATCTATCTATCTATATCAACCTTTTAAATATCAGACTAACCTAAAAGCTTTACTCTCCATTTAAAATTACTTTCTGTAGTATTATCAAGGAATAAAACTTGGAGTTCTTTCACACCAAAGAGGCGTCCCCTATGTTGCTTGGGTGTTCTCTGCTAATTAAGTATTGTTTCTGAAAAAAATATTTATCCAAGTTCACCCATGGTAATGTTTTTGGTTTTGATTTCGTCAGAGTTAGCCATGCTCACTCCCCCACCACACACACACACACCTTCATGAAACCAGGAAGGTATAAAAAAAAAAATAAGCATTTTGATACTGGTTCTATCAAGCCATTCTCCAAGCAAGTATTTATCCCTTTAAATACTCTTTGAGAAAAGTTCTTCTGATAATTTGTGAATATTGGAAATCTTACAGGGTATCTCATAAGACATTACGCAAAACACTAATTATCCAATATTCCCACCAGCACGTTCATTTATATTAATTAAGTTAACACTGAAAACTTCATACATCGTTGATGAAGAGTCACAGCATGTGACACTAACAGGCAGGACAACTTCATTTTGGAGCAAATATCAAGTCTGCACGTCCCTCATCCCTGAAGATCAGTTATCACGTTCTCCTGATAATCAAATCCTTTAACCAATAGCTTGGGAATCAATGATGCTCTTCAGCTTTGCCTCTGTTTGACACCCTCACATAGAACCTGACTTGGAGATGGCACTTCTTAGGTTCATGCTGAATAGCCACAAGCCTGGCTTCACACTTAAAACTCATTCCCCCTCAGCCCTGCTGTTTTGCCCAGTATTGAATAACTGCTGACCAAAGTGTGATGTTTGACTAGACTTCACTTCTTCTGTGTTGTGTTGATAAGAAGTCATCACTACCTCAAAGCGCTGTGGTACTTGTTAAATGTGGAGCTAGGTCTGAGCAGAGCAGGTGGAAGGGGCAAAGACAATAGTTCTCTAAGTGGGTTGTGACCCCTTTGTGAGTCAAATGACCCTTTCAGAGAGGTTGCATACCAGGTATCCTCCAAATCAGATATGTTATGATCCATATAACAGTAGCAAAATCAAAGTTATGAAGTAGCAACAAAATTAATTTTATTTGGGGGTCAACATGAGGAACTGTTTTAAAGACTCACAACATTAGGAAGGTTGAGAACCACTAGGTTAAGAACCGATTCTAGCCAATCCCCCAGCCCCCAAAGGAACTGCAGTTCTCACTCTTTGGTGTGAGTGATTTAAGAGTTGTCTAATGTCTCTTTCTGAAGCTTTCACATTGGAAAGCAGCATTGAGAGGATTGCCTAAACTAATCTTTAACTTTACTGAAAGGGAAAATTGCTGACATTAATAAGATCCAAAGGGGACTCCAGGGAAGGATCATTACGCCTGGCTACTTCTTTTTCTGTAAAATTCTTGTAAAGCAAGAATATCAAGTACCCAGGATGAATTCAAAGTCAAAGATCCCAAGACCCATAGCCAGGAAAGGAAAGTCATCAAGGTCACATCCAGCCCAGTCACAATGGAGGCAATACCTGGATTTGTTTTAGACACATCTATTTCTGAGAATTATTCACACAGTAACATTATTTTGAAATAACTAATTTTAATCGAGCACTGTCTTTGTATCGGGCATGTGGATGAAATACCTGAATCTCATATACTGTCATCACAGGGTACAACTGATTTCTTTTGGGTTATCTAGCCCACGATTATGATGAGAATTTATTTCATAGTTCCATCATTATAGAACCCATGCTCTTCACCACCATATGTGCCATCCCAGAATGCAATAGGTTCTCTTCCTTGCACTGAGCATCCTGAGAACACTCTCACATACACACCAGCCCCTGGGTACCATTCCCTGGGTCTCCAGTTTCTGAGAACTTCAGCTGATGTTCACTTATTCCTGTTCCACTTTGACTTTTCTCAAAACAGAATTTTCAGCAATCCTATTATAAAACACTGTAAATGAGCTGTCTGATTCAGAGTCCCACTTCATCCCCATCGCTCTCAGGGAATTTGCCTGTGAACCCAGCCAGCCACTATGAAGCCTGACTTTCTCCTGAGGCCCCAGTTTCCAGCCTCCATCTAAAGCACTCTCACTGACTCCCTTTATATCAAAGGCTCCAAGTGTTTCCTCCCAACCAGCCTTTTCCAATTTGACCCACTCTCTGAGAGTCCCCTTCCCTTCATTTCTAGCCCAGCCCTTCTTGCAGCACCCACCTGCCTTCTATTCTCTATGGTTCCCACATTCCACATTCCCATTCCAGCTCAGCCTCTCTCCAGACCTCCCCACCCAACCCTCCCACACACCCAGGCTAGAGCTAAGCACTCCACCTAATGGACCTTCTTACTCAGCCTCAATATTTGCTTTCCGATACATTGGATTTATAGAGTGTTTGCCTGAATTAAAATGAGAAATTTTAGAGCAAACTGAGGCTTCTCAGCTGCTAAGCTCCATCATGTACTTTAAATAAGAAGAAGGGGGGAGTGTGTGTGGAGGGCTGACTGATGCACCCATCCAGCCCTGAATTACCGTTTTGTTCCAGGCTGCTCACCTTCCAACCCAGCTGGTGCCTCCCCTGCCCCGTTCACTTCCCCCAGCTAAGTTAACAAAGCAGTTACCGCTCATCTGCAGGGTGCTTCTAATCGACTCCCATGAAATAATATTTGCTTTCCATGCCTACTTTGAATCCCACTCACTTTGTTAAATGATTGCCTCTGGCTGCCTCCGCTGGCTAATCTAATAGTTTCTAGTTTGTACAAGCAAAGCGTTTTCAACCATCTATATAAATAACTTAAGCAGAAGAAGGCACTCGAGAAGCCCCGGCACAGGGCTATAGGATATGACAGGTCCCCAAATGACACCTTGACCGAGCTCCTGGAGGATCACCTCCCACTGAGTGGACCATTAGTCATATTGAACCAGGCTGAAGTGACACTGTCTTCTAATGGTGTGGTTGATGGTGTGTGTGTTTGTGTGTCTGTGCACGTTTGTGTGCTGTGTGTGTGCTCTGTGTGAGTGTGTGTCTGTGTGTGTGTGTTTTGCCATATGGGGGAGACTGGTCTCAGTACCTGTGTCTTCTGTGAATCTCCACGTTATCTGGGTCCATAGTAGCAAAGGGGACTCATGTAAAGCAGAGATAAGGAGGCTAAATCAAGGTATGACCATTTTTTTGATGAAAAAAATAAATCAATGAACTTTAATTTTTTAATTAAATACATATATCATTAACACTTAGGATATAAGCTACTTTCAGATCACAGCTAATATGCTATGTGTGTGTTCAGTGTTTTTTTTTTTTCCTTTCTGAAAAACGGAAGTTTTAACAATTGAACAGCAGCTGCTTACTCCTCCTGACCCTGCCCTTCGGTTGGCACCATTCTCCGATTGCTATAATTTTGATAACTTCGGGCACCTCAGATAAAGGGAATTGTGGAGTTGCTGTTTGCAGAGCTGCCATGCTCTCTTTAGTGCAGTGTCCTTCAGGTTCAGCAGCATGCTGTTACACTGGTAGCTTCTCTCTCTCTCTTTTTTCATCTGTATATTCTCTCCTCCTCTTCTTCCTCCTCCTCCTTCTCTTTTTCCTCCTCCTTCTTCTGGACAATTAAGAGCCCATTGTACCTGTTCATCCACTGGGGGATGCCGCCATCCTTTAACTCGTATCCTTACTGCTCCTATAAACACTGGGCATGTTTCTTTGAGCCCCCTGCTGTGGTCTGACTATGAAATTCTGTTCCCACTTGGTCTCTAGCTGGTGGTGATGTTTTGAGAAGTTGTAGAAACTGGTACATCATGCTCTGGTGGAGAATGTAAGCAAAGCCAGTAGAGGCCCCGGGGGTGGGAGCAAACACCCATTCTGCTTCTGAGCCTGATCCCTGATTCCTGATTCACCAAAATGTGGGAAACTGCCATCCTCCACTCCCACTCTGATGAACATTGCTATGCCATCTCTGCCATGGTGTGCTGAAAGAATGAGCCACAGTAAACTTTTCCTCTCTTTCAGTTGTCGTCAGGCATCTGTCACAGTGACGAGAAAAGTGATGAGCATGTTGTTCAGAGAGGTACTTCAAAGTAGCTTTTCTGGAGCATGTGGTAATTCTTTTTCTGGGAACCCCTGTATGGTTCCATAGCAGCTGGGTCATTTCACTAACAATACACAAGGATTCCAATTACTCCATAACCTCAGAAACAGTTTTGCCTTTACTCTTTTCTTTTTTTTTTCTTTTTTTGATAGTACTCACACTAACAAATGTATCTTTTTTTTTTCTTTTTTGTAAGTTTATTTGAGAGGAAATACAAATACAAAGAAAAATCAAAATCAGGTTAGGATGAGGCTACAGTTCTGATAAAAGAGAGAGGTCATTTCCACCCTTGAGTCAAGTCATTTTTTTCTGAAATAAATTGGCCAACTCTAGACTGCAGCAGACCATTGGGTAAACTATCATCTGTCTGTGGGGTCCTGGAGCTGAAAGGAATAGTGGACACACACCGGAAGCTCTCTCCTGTTGATAGCCACTTGCAAATGAGAAATCATTTTTTCCAAGGGAACCTCACTGGGGAGACAAACCACTCTTAAGGGCATCCCCCCACCCCCAGGCCCCCAGCAGTAGGTAGCCAACCCAAAACAAACTCAACAGCACCTTTGGAAGTTCTTTGTTCCATAATGTTAACTTGGGGTGTTTTTTGTTTTGTTTTGTTTTTTGTATCTTGAAGGTCCTTTGTGAATGTGTGTATAAGTGGGGGGTGTATTTTATGCATGTACATATAATATGAGTATGTACATCATACACATATACACACATACATATACATATATGTATTCATGTATGTATACATACATATACATATATACATATATATATATATTAGCTTCCGGTTTGAGGTTTTTAAGGGATTCTCAGGCATGTAATCCTGTTTGTCTCTGTATTTATATGCATTTTTTGTGCTTTTTCTTTGGATCATTTTCTTACCTGGTTATTCTTTTATAATGCAGTTTGTTTTTATTTATCTTATTTTATTATCATTCCTTATATGTCTGTTGGTTTTCTAATGAGAGAGAGAAAAGGTGTGGATTTAGATGGGAGGGGAGGTGGAGAGGAACTGAGAAAGATAAGGGAAGGGGAAACCATAATCAGAATATATTATATGGGGAAAAAATCTATTGTCAAAAACACTCATAGAGCACTTGTTTTGATTTTTACACTCTCTATGGAGACCTTTACAACATCAGAACAAACACTGCTACAAAGACTGCCCCTCCCCAAGCCTAAATATTTATCAAATGGTCCTTTACAAAAAAAAATGTAACAGTTTGTTCTAAAATAAGATCATGTCAAAGATGCCTTTATAAGAACACCAGTTGCCTACTACCAGACAACTAGGATCCAAAGTAAGGAAGTCAGAGCTCTCTCTAATTTGCTCGTGTGTGGGCAGTGCGTGGTAAGTGTGGGGCATCAGTCTGCCCTGTTGAGGATGAGAGGAGGCACACTCTGAGTTCTTGGAAAGTTTAAGGGAAAGAATCAGCCTCGTGTTTGGAGGCTTGGGCTGGGCTGGACAAAGTAGCCAACGAGTTCTTTCCAGCAGTGGTGGTGCTGGAAAGGTTAAGCACACAGGGGCACTGGGTCTCAGCACGGGACTGATGAGCTGTGCACAGCTTAGTGAGGGTGACTGTGCAAGGTGGAGCCGAGAAGCCCAGAGTGGGGTCACTGGGCAGCAAATGCTTCAGCATGGAATAGCTGGCATCAGCCTTTTAGGTGAGCATCTTGGAAGCTCTTGTGCCCAGTTATATATATAACCCCAATATATATATATTCCTTTCTCAATCCCCACCATCCTACTTTCTGAGAATCAAGGAAAAAGTACTTTGACCTATTATAGATGAAATGATGAGCGACCTAAGGTCCCTTCCCCTGGCTGGGGGTTAAGAAGGTCTTCACTTTTCCAAGCAGTTTAGACTGGCAGTTCCTGCTTCTACTGAATTAGTTTGCGCTGTCATTCTTATAACCCAGATGGTTAATCCACTTTTTCACAAGGCAATATTTCTTGTGGTGTTAGCTACCACCCCCTTAATCTGATCACTCTCCAACATGTTATGAGTCCAACACAAGGACAGATGCGACTGGTAATAACATCACTATTAATATCATTAACAGTAACAGTAGCTGCCAGGATCTAAGGATTCTCTGCTCTCAAAAAACCTGGTGCTTCTTGTACTTATTTAAGTAATTCTGAAAAACCACTGCAAATTGGAAGTTACCCAAGTGGGTTGTGTTTTCAAGAGGAGCATCACATGCCACACCTGGCAGGTTTCCTAGATCTCTTCCTTCCCCTTTCATTTTCCCCAACCTGCTTCTTTGCCTCAGAAACTCCCAAGTTCAGCTAGCTTCACCTCTGAGAAGTATGAACTCATTTTTGTATCATGGCCTTTTACAGCAGCGTGCCTGAGACTTCACCTTCCACTTCTAACCCTGGACCAGCCGAGTTATCTATGTTTAACCTTCCAGAGCCTCCTCCAAAGGGAGACTCGGGGTCATCTGGGTGGTGATAAGCAAGCATTTCTCTTAATTTTTTAAAAATGGTAATGAAAGGGGGGCTTTAGGAAAGAACATTTTCCAGGGTGTATAACATGCATTCAAGACTTTAACTTTTTTGTTTCGTGATCTTTGCGGTTCTCAATAGAAAGCAAGCACTCTGTGTCTAACAAATGGAGAGCAGACTAGGAGGATGAGCAGAAGCCAATAGATATTGACTGACCCTTCCACTGAGTCCCAAGTGAAGCGGGGTTTTGCCTGATCTCTCAGAAAACTGGTAATGTTGATATAGCTGTCCACATAGGGTAGCTCGACAATGTTGAGGGTCTCAGGATTAAGCAGGTTCCCCCAAGCTGCACATTTCATTAGTAATAGACTAGATATTTTACCCCTTCCCCCTGTATCAAGCTGCTCAGGCTAGATATGCAAGAAATAAATGGCTTCTTAGAAGCTTAAAAAGTGAGTCTTAATTTGCTGTGGCTGTCATTTGTGACCTTTCAGTCGCAAATACCAAGATGCCCTGTACTCTGTGTGACTCATGGTTCTGGGCACACTCACCCTACAGGAGTGTGTACATCAACTCTCCAATGAGACTTAATAACAATAATTTGTAATATAATTTTTTCTCCAATTTCCTCTCTAAAAATCAATACGTGGTTAGTGATGCTATTAATAGAGGGAAAGCAGATATTTCTCTCTATTATAAGAATTGATGTTTGTAGCACTTATAGGAGAGGGGGTAGAGTGATTGTAATGAGCACCAAGCTTATTAAATGTTAACTTGGAATTTCAGAGAAAAGGAGAATGAAGTAAAAAGCTGCCCATTCAGGAATACAAAGCCCTGAATCCAAGTTCCCAGATCCAATGTCTCTTTTCACATCCAAGGGTTGTTGTGACAGTTGGGTGGGCTGAGATGCTAACAGCACATGGTACAATGTCTGCTGGTGACAGGGAGATGTTACATTAGGGCAAGTCAAGCGGCAGAGGTATTTCTTCTGTAGCAATTCCCTGCTGAAGTTCTCGGCATGCCTCCTTTTTTCTGCACTCTCACTCTGTGCCTGCCCACGTAAGTTTCACCCTTCATGACCAGGAACCAGTTTCTGGCCTTGATCCTTCCTGGTTTGTTTTGCTAGCCCTTAGCTCACTATGAGGTCTTAGCACACGCAGTCAGTCTCTCCACCTGAGTCGTCTTCCCTTTGCATACTTATTATGTCATTTCCAAATACATCCCAGAAATGATCTCATATAAGTCCAGGCAAGGACAAACCAGGGTCCTCCCAGAACAACTGATTGAATGAAGAAGGTTCTGGTTCTAATAATAAGCAAAAAAGAGGAAGATCTCACAGCCTGATCTTCATGGGATACATGACTCTCAGTGTGCCCTCAGCTATATTGAGTCTACACCAATATCAGAAAATTGTGATGGACTGTATCCTCTTGGTTTTGAGAACTGACTTGACCACACTTAGAGAAGGCTGCAAAGTTGTCAGGATGAGGTCAACCAACAATACCATTTATGGATGATTAGATCTTTGGGGATGATAAGCATGAAGAACAAGGTAAGAGCAGAGGCCACAAGTTTTGAGGGCTACTCTCCAGCCTAGGGTAGAGAAATGAATAATAAAACAATAACGCTGGCTTTAGGGGAGAAAAATATGGGGTTGTGACAGCTGTTCATTTTTTTTTTCCTTTGACAGTGAGAGAAACCTGATTATCTATCTTCTTAGCAATTTCTATTTTCACATCCTGGAAATTAGTATAGAGCCACAGGGGCAGACACAATGACACCAGAGCAGGCCTAATGAACCACCTGTCCTGGCCCATACTCAAACAGATGGGGCTTCTAATTTAATATTATGCTCCCTGTTGGAATGAAGTATTGGGGTAAATGCCTTCTTCCCCACTAGATCTTCTGTTTTGTGTCGATGGGGGAAGGAAATAGGAGAACATCACCCAGGCCATGCCTGTAGGAAGGCTGCCTTTGCTGAACTCCTGGGTTGTGTGTGGAATAAGGTGGCCTCTAGAAAACTACAAACTACGATGAGGTTAGTATCCCTCATAGCCCACACAGAATCTGCTCCAAATTGCTAGACTTCAAGAGGACCTCCTTACCCTATATTTTGATGTCTTAGGGCAAAGCAAGAGCATCAAATGTGGTGTCTTCGGTGAAAGGGAGGACCTGGGGATGAACATGGGTAAGGCAGATTATGAAGGAATACCTACAAGTGGTATGCGAGGTTGATCCACCCCCAAGAAAAGAGACCCATTTGAAGAATCTGCATGGTGGCAAGATCGATACCTAGATACTAAGTATCCTCTCCTTCAAACAAGTAACTTCCTCTTCTCTACCAGTTTCCAGCCTACTTTTATGTCATTTTGGTGTATGTGATCAGGTGAGTTTAAGTAGGATTATTTACAGGAATTGGTTATTGTGTTACAGAAGCATGGAAATCTTTCCAGTGAGCCCTCCATATTTTGTTTTTCTTTGAAAGAACTGTCTTGGTGATTTAATCAGATAGTTATTGTTAAGAGAATGTTTTGATTTGCAGTTAACAGGGTACAAGGTGCAAAGAAGTAATGTCATGCATGATGGCCTAGCTCTGTTTCTTGATGTAGCAATCGGAGTTTTATTGAAACTACTTAGCTGCTGTAATATCTTCTTTGGCCTCTGTAAAAGAACTAGCATTGCTGGAAAGACTAGAAACTCTAATCCACACAGAGTCAGCAGGACTCATGGCTTAGTGAAGGCTAAACTAAGGCTATGTATAGGGAGAGGTTGGGAAGGTTGGTTGAGATAAGAACATAAAGCTGTAATCATTTTATGCACTGGAAGCTATGGTGGCAAATGACTGGACAGTCCAGTAGATGCAAAGTCCCATGGCTGATAAAACATTCTTTAAAAATGAGTGTTAGCTAGGCAGAATGTGCAGAGAAGCATGTGAGAAGAAACAGTCATCAAAGGATGACAGGACAGGCTCATGTAATGACAAGAGCTTTCAGAAAGTGAAGTTGTGGGGTACCAGGAACCCTGGAGGCACCAGAGAGATGAAGTTAGAGATGGGAGTGTGAGCTCAGTGACTAGGGGCCTTATATTCTAAAGAAAGGGACCTAGGTGCTATTTGGAAGACAATAGTGTGACTGAGACCTTTAGCAGAAGACAGTGGAGAGTGCTCCATCTGTAATGAATGGATTACATCTGGAGGCCAGGAGACTATTTAGAAGAGTTTGTGTGGGCTCTAAGGTGGAAGGTGGCATCTGCAGGAACCAAGGGAGATGCTCCAGTATTGGGCAGAAGGGTCTGTACAGTGGGATCTGAAGAAGATACAGGAAAGGTAAGGACAGAAGGTAGAGAGTCAAACATGAGAGGGGGTCAGTGGTGATTGTCCAAAGCTCCAACTTCGGAACAAAAGATAAAACAGGGAAGATGGCTGCAGATCAAGAAATGGACAACATGGAGCCACCATTGAAGTTCTGAGTTTCCCAACTTCAGTTTCTACCCTCTTTGGCTTCTAATGACCTTACACTCTGTTTAGGGCTACATCCTGGGCAAGGGACGTGCACATTTGTCATTTACATATTTGATATTGATAAGTTGGAGAGAGTCATCAGCTTGGAACCATTCCAATTGTGACAAAATTATGAGAAGAGTTGCAGGAAGGGAGAAATATTAGTGATAAAATCCTGTGTAGAATTTCTGGATCTTCCAAAAATATTTGACCCAGAAGTCCCTCTACAGGGACCTTAGCCTGGGAACGATAAATAAGGAGCATGGAGGTCCCTAGATTTCCAAAATCACAGGAATGTCTGATGAGCAGCTTTCTGGAAGCTTGTGGGCTGTTAGGCATCTCTTCTCTGAAAATGGGGTGTGGCTCAACTCTCAGAAATTGGCTAATGGAAACAAGAACAGGGTGAAGGAAAATCCCTTACCACCAAATGAACATCATGGTCATGAGAATGTAAGTACAACAGAAAAAGTTATACTATCCTCTAGGGTCCCCTAAAAGCTCCCAGAGCCATAGTACCCTGATGAGAAAGAAGGAAAGTTCCCTAAAAGTAAATGAAATAGAATGCTTTCACCTCCTTTCACAGATAAGCATGTAATGGCAGAACAGTTTCAGGTTTTTTAGAAAGTGGACTGGTTGGATAATCTATGGCCTTAAATTGGCCCTGAATTTCATTTCTTGTCTGCAAAATAAGGGTGATAGTAATCACTCTTTCACAGGATAAAGTACATATAAAATGATAATCAGTTCCTGACCTCCTCACCCCTAAAATACATTGTCAGTGATTATTAACAACTCACAGTGATGGAAAGATGGCTCCGGCATTAGGAGTATTTACTGCTCTTGCAGAGAATCTGGGTTTGGTTCTTAGCACCCACATGGTAGTTCACAACCATCCATAACTCTTCTGTCAGGGTGTATGATGTCCTCTTCTGGCCTCCAGGAGTACTGCATATACGTGGTGCATTTACATACTTGCAAGTGGTACACTCATACACACAGAAATAAATAAAAACAGAGCAAAACAAGTGAAAGTCACCTCACTTCCTTTACCCTTGGCATATTACCTTCACCAGAAGCTTCAGGCAGGCACGATCCTCTATGCTCTCAGGCTTGCAGTTCTGCTGAAATGTCTAGACACTCTACAGGTTCGACTTGTCAGAATTATTTTTTTTTAAATCCTCTTACACTGCATGCATGAGACAGTGGGGATAATGAAATTAGCCATCTATTCATACATGAATACTTGGATGTATGTATCCATCCATCCATTCATAATAATTTTAAGTGACTACAACTTGAAACATATTTAGATGCTGAAAATGCTAAAAAAAAAAAAGTGGGGGGTGCTGAGGTCTTTAGGTTGGAAAGAGAGTGGAGTTTGTGTTTCTGCTAATGCCCTCTGGCTATGTGATCTTGAGCAAGTCACTATTTTAACAAAGGTTTTGCTCCCTCTGCAGATCAGATTCAGCAACAGCTGCCACATAGGGCTACTGTGAAGAATAGGTTACTGTGTGTGAGCTGATCCCTCATAGATATCCATGGCTAATAACCAGTGTCTTCAGTGTCATCATCAGAAACCTGCCCCCCTTTTTTTCTGACAGTGGTTCCCATCCTTACACCGTGAGCATATTATCAGAAGAAGCTACACTAATATTCATTTCCCTGATCCCCAGTTTGATCCAGGCCATTGTTTGTAAAACTTTCTCGGAAGGGGTTGGCTGGCCACCCATCAACCTGCTTTCCCTTTAAATCTTCACTGCACATATTGTTTTATGGGATTATGCTGTACGGAGCTTGTTCTTACATATGTACCTATCATTTTGCCTCCTGCAGGTAAGGTACACTCCAAAAGAGAACAGAGACCACATCATTTCTCCTTTGCTCTGGAACCCTGTGAAAATGCTATTCTCATGTCTATGAGTATGTGTGGCATCAGAATTCATGCATGTTGAATGAAAGAATGACATCACAGAGCCCTGTAAAGCACAACCAACTCTGTTGAAACTAAACCTTAATGTTGAAGAATTCATAGAGTAGGCAGCAGTTGATCAGGAAGGCTGACGAGGTTTTCCAGCTAAAAGTCTGAAAGAGCCTAGATAAAAAGCATCCTTGTGATTCTATCTTATAAAACAAAGCAGAGTCAGGGATCCTGCTTGCAGCATCCCTAGTGGATGTGTATAGACCCATAATGCTTGCTTTAGGAATGTGCAGAAAAGAAGCACCCCAAATTTATGGCCAAGTAGTCCTACTCAGCCACCAGAAGCTCAAAGTTTGCCCTCATTTGCATATAAATGCTCATAATGTTTAAATTATAGATTAATACCATTCTATGCCCTTGTACTTTCCTTGATAGAGAAACAATGGTAACTTACAATCATGAACCCCAACAACAAAAGCAGACAAACATATTCCTTATTTCTTGCTTTTCTTAAATTCTCCTTTTCCTCCAGTAAGAGGCAAAAAAAAGTTTAAAATTTCAAGGACTCTAAGTTCCTACAGTTTATTTTAAAATATTATTGGGTCCTTTTCTTACTTTCTCGAGAACTTTGAATCTCTTTACCTTCCCGTCGCTAGCCTCCTCATGTCTAACAAGGGTCACATAGAAGGTCACACAGGTTTGTTTCAAGAAGGGAAGAGAATTCACCACCTAATGTGCTAACATGTCCCAAGCCTTCAAAATGGACGCCATTGTCATCATTGTACTGTTATCACTCTATGGGGTTAGAGCCTGGGCCACATGGAACTTGAATGATGAAAAAAGAGAAATCTCAGGCATCACTGTCTGCAGAGAGGAAATGAGGGAAGCAGAGCTGGCCGCACCTACTGGCTACATACTGGACTTTGATGGTACTCATATTGATAGTCTATGCTTCACCTCAAAGAAGCCTTTACTGTGGAAATAACCTGTCTGTCTCTGAAGAGCACACCTGGCCCCTGGATCTAGCTAATACATGACATGAAAGACTTACCAGTGATAGAAAAAGCAGGCATCAATGGGCAGGGATCTATTTGACTCTTAAAGAAACTATGACAATTTCTGTTTTGGATTCCTACTCATCTACAGAGAAGAAGGGGAAGTAGAGGTGGATTTTTTTTTTAATGATGCCACTTACTGTTTCTCTTCCTGCAAATGTTTTTCTGGATTTGTCTCATTTTTTTCCCTATTGCCCTATGGAGCAAGACTTATTATTTCAATTTGAAGATGAGGAACTGATGCTGTCCAGGCTTGGGGACTTACAGCCAGTGAACACGAGCCAAAGTTTCAAGCCAGCTCACTTAGATTCTTTCATTTGGTAACTTGGATCTTATTTTGCATAGACACCAAAGATGTGGGGCTATGTGTGAGTTCTACATTGTGGTCACCTTTTGGCAGAAGCTATTTCATAAGACTCTAGAATTGTTTTGTTTTTGTTTTTGTTTTTTCTCATTGGATACATAACTTTTTTGCGAATCTGAAGCCCGACAGCTTCATGGAATCAACACATTCAATATCTTACTTCTTTATTACCCCAGCCCTCTTAGTAAAGATCTGTTTCCTCTTTACAAATCATTGCTTATCACCATAAGTCATCAGTGAGTCCAACCTTCACTCACCTCCCAGCATTCCAGAAGCCACTGGGTCCTGTCTTCCCTGCATATCAAGATGTTTGATCTACCCCTGCCTCAGCTCATCTATTAAATCTTACAATCATCTCTTTCCTGAAGCCTTCTTTATGACATTATTGTACTCAATATTTTTATTTTCCAGACCATTCTTTTCACTCTGCCAAATTCAGAGACATAAAAACAAATGTAACCACATCACTCCTCTGCTCCAAAACTTTTAAGGATGCTCCACTGTTCACATGTCCGAGACCAAACACCCTGGAACATATCTACAATATAACCCAACCATAGGGACTGGACGAATGGCTTAGTAGGTAAGGTATTTGTCACATAAGGATGAGGACCTAAGTTTGATCCTTGGAACACACATAAAAGCTGGGTAGAGCTCACACATCTTTAATCTCAGCACTTGAAAGTTAGAGATCAATGGATCCCCAGAGCCAGTCTAGCTGAATCAATAAGCTCCAGATTCAATGAGAGAAGCTTTCTCAACATATAAGGTGGAGAGTAATGCAGGAGACATCCAACACCAACTGATTCTAACCTCTGGCCTCCATGAACAGGTGCACCCACATGCACAAACACCTCTACACCATGAATGTATGCATATGACATTGTACATACAACACATACATACAACTAACAACATGATGCTCTAATTGTATCTCTTTCTCATAATATTTTCAAGAAATTTCTGATGATTTCCAAGGTACACAATGCCTTTTCTTTCTCCTGTGTTCTTCCCCCACCCCCATTTAGGACAGATTCTTCTCCAATATCTTCTCTGTTAACTAATATTTCATCTCCAAAATCACAGTGACCCTTGTGTCTATGTCACCATTTCCTCCAGACATGTATTTTGACATGTACTTCTTAATTGATCTCATATCATGATTTTTCATCCGCCAACCTCATTGAGTAACATAAGCTTCTTAGAGATCAATGTTTTTTTTTGTTTCTTTCATTCTTTGTTTGTTTTTTAATCGTTCTTCTTAATCTCTTTAGCATTCACCCTGGAGATTTTTATACAGTAAGAATTATAATACAGGTACTATTTTATGATATGTTAACATAAACATATCATAAACAAACTCCATGGAGCTATGCAGTTTTTCTAATTATTCTTTTAATTGCTGCATAATATTTCCTCCTGTTGATGCTCTATAATTACTTACACATTCAATTCGAGTCATTAAATTCAAAAAGCATTTGTCAAGCATATTCTAACATACATCAGGTACTATGCTAGAAGGCAGGTGCTCAAACAGAGAGAAGACAAGGCATCGACCTCCTAAGAGCTTGCATTCTAGTTTCTGTGATCTCGTGCAATAGGTGCTATAATTAGACATGTGTCATCAATAGAAAACAGTCCATAAGAAAAGATTTTATTTTTCCTGAAGAGGTTAACGAAAGTAAAAGCACATGGCACAATCTGTTCACATTAAAAAAATAAAAATAAAAAATAAAAGAACCTAAGAAAAAAGGGAAATAGAAATGATGAGGTCCTCACAACTTGTAAGGCACAGAATGGGCATATTTCAAGCCAATCATCTGACTCTAAGTCCTATTGCCAATTCTTTTTAATTTTTAAAAGTTTCTTCGACAGTATTTTTTAGCTACATATTCATTTATTACAATTTATTCACTTTGTAACCCTGCTGCAGCCTTCTCTCTCAAATCCTCCCAATCCCACCCACATTCTTTCTTCTTCCCCTGTGCCCTTTCTGAGTCTCCTGATAGGGGAGGTCCTCTTCCCCTTCTATCTGCCCCTAGCTTATCAGGTCTCATCAATGCTGGCGGCTCAGGTCTCATCAATGCTGGCGGCATGATCTTCCTCTGTGGCCTGGCAAGGCTGCACCCCTCAGAGGAAGATGACCAAAGGGCCAGCCAGTGAGTTCATATAAGAGACAGTCCCTGTACTGCTTACTAAGGAACCTACTTGGAAACTGAGCAGCCAATGGGCTACATCTGAACAGGGGGTCTAGGTCCTCTTCATGCATGGTCCTTGGTTGGAGTTTCAGTCTCTGCAGAACCCCCTGGGCCGAGGTTTTTTTGCTCTGTTGCTCTCCTTGTGGAGCTCCTGTCAGCTCCAGGTCTTTCTATCTCCCTCTTCTTCCATAAGGTTTCCTGCACTCTGCCCAAAGTTTGGCTATGAGTCTCAGTATCTCCTTTCATACCAGACACACTAAATATGTTAGAAGAAAAAGTGGGGAAGAGCTTTACCTCATTAGCACAGGAGACTACTTCCTGAACAGAACACCAATAGCACAGGCTCTAAGATCAACAATTAATAAATGGGACATCATGAAACTGAAAAGCTTCTGTAAAGCAAAGGACACTGTCAACAGAACAAAATGACAACCTACAGACTAAGAAAAGATCTTCACCAACCCTACATCTGACAGAGGGCTAATATCCAGAATATATAAAGAACTCAAGACATTAAACACCAACAAACCAAGTAATCCAATTTTTAAAATGGAGTACACAGCTAAACAAAGAATTCTCAACAGGGAATATCGAATGGTAGAGAAACACTTAAAGTAATGATAGATCTGGGGGAGGTTGGTGAGAGGAGAACAAGAGCTCCACAAAGACCAAACTGAGCAGGGCACAGGGGTCTTGTATGAGACAGTTTCTACAATCAAGGACCATGTGTGGATGTGCCTGGAACCCATGCTCAGATGGGGCCCATGATAGCTCAGTGTAGAACTGAAGACCCTAGTGAGGGAAACAGGGACTGTTTCAGTCATGACTTGATGGCTGACTCTTTGACCGTCCCCCATACAAGCCGGGGAGTGACAGACTGGCTAGATCCCAGGGGAGGACATTGCAGCCAGCCCTGAGGAGACAGGATGAGCTGGGGTTGGATGGAAGGGGAGGAGGTCCTCCCCTGTTGGTGGACTTGGAGGGGGCGGGGAGGAGGGAGATGAGGAAGGGAGTGGGAGGGTGGGAGAGAATGAGGGAGGGGGCTACACCTGGGATGCAAAGTACCAACCTGTGATTGATATAAAAATAAATAAATTTTAAAAAAAAGAAATTTTCAACATCCTTAGTTATTTGGGAAATGCAAGTCAAAACAACCCTGAGATTTCACCTCACACCCATCAGAATGGCAAAGACCAAAAGATCAAGGGATGAGGCATGCTGCAGAGGATGTGCAGAAAGGGGAACCCTCTTCCACTGCTGGTAGGAATGTAACCTTGTACAAGACTTCAGAAATCAATCTGGCACTTTCTCAGAAAATTAGGAATAGTGCTTCCTTAAGATCTATCTATACTGCTCCTAGGCATATACCCAAAAGATGCCCACCATTCAAAAAGGACATTTGTTCAAGTATGTTCATACAGCTGTATTTGTAATAACCAGAATCTGGAGACAACCTAGATGTCCCACAATGGATGAATGGACACAGAAAGTGTGGTACATTTACACAGTGGAATACTACTCAGCAATTAAAAACAAGGAAATCATGAAATATGCAAGTAGATGATGGAACTAGAAAAGACATCCTGAATGAGGTAACCCAAAGCAGAAAGACACATGTGGTATATACTCACTAATAAGTGGATATTAGCTATATGATATAGGATAAACATACTAAAATCTATAGTCCTAAAGAAGCTAAACAACAAGGAGTACCCTAGGGAAGATGCAAACAGGAAAGGCAAACAAGATACACATCAGAAGTAGGAAAATACACATCAGAAGTAGGAAAAGACAAGGAACAGGGTAAGAGCCTTCCACAGAGGACCTATTGTCAATTCTTTCTGCAACAGAACTCCTATTCATCCAGCAGTGCCTGGGGGACACAGCTTATCTCTGCCCTTCTTACCGCAGCCCTCACACATTCATGAAGCTAAGAAGTGCTGATAAATTTTCTCCAACCCATGAGTTGTGCAAAGTTATGGGATGTTTAGTTTTTTAGTTTCGCAAAATAAGTTCATTAATGTGGTACGTTTCATCCTCTGTTCCCATTTTCTGTAAGAATTGCAATGTTACCAAGGAAACAGGATTGCAGAGCAAATCCCTGGTAAATATGAGTCTCTCAAAAGTTATTAAGTGAATAAATGAGCAACCCAGGGCTATATGCATGAGTTTATCTACGTGGAGAGTAAGAAAGAATTATAACAATGAAAGAGGGTGGTAAGTAATATTATATTTGCAAAAAACAATTTTAAATTCATATCAGTGTGTTGGTACCTCATCTGGGGTATTGCTAGAGAGCCTGTGTAACCAGCAAAACCAAGTATATTGAGAACTGTGAAATCAATCCCACTCCATGACTCACTATTTAATCTACAAAACTCATCCAAACGAAGGGAAACAACAGATATTGTATGCATCATTTTCCATATTAGTGGAAGTCTGGAAACAATCTAAAATGTCCACCAATAGGGAGTGGTTAAATAAATTACAGTATGTGAACTGGATGGAGTATTATGAAGTCATTAAAATGGTAATTAGAAAGATTATGTAGCCACATGGAAAAACATTTACTATATAATATTAAGTGGGAAAAAAAGCTGAATACAAAATTGAGTCTAGGCCATCTCTGCAATTATGTAAAAATGTGTGCCCATGAATCAAGACACCAGGGAAAGAGGCAAGCATGTGACCAGCTGTTCTAAACTAGGATGTATTGCTTTTAAAAAATAAAAGTCATTTAGCAATGTGAAGATTGTAAGAGGCAGAGGCCCATGATGGCAGCTGTGAGATTGTGTCTTCTAGACTTGTCAGGAATGCCACACCTATGAAACCTCAGCAGCACTGTCACCTAAACAAGACCTGTATAATGATGACACCTGTCAACATGCCAACATGGATGGAGGAAATTGCACAAGCATATCCCCTATATGAAGAGCTATCGACTACTGAGAGAGGGAGAATTAGTTTTCTTTAGGGACAGCCCCCTGATAGGTTATTCGATTCCAAGTAGTCAGATCTGAACACATGTAAATTAGAGCAACACTAAATGGACTCCGTGTAGACCCTCTGTATGTACACATATGTGTGTGTGTAACAACAATAATTAAAGAGACCAGAAATCTGAGATGCAGTCGTGGGGATATGAAAGTAGTTGGAAAAGGGAGAGTGGAAATAATATAAATGTAAATTCAGTACTTGGTATTAAATTCTGAATTAAAAAATAATAAGTTTTAAAAAATAATTGTTATTGTTATTTACAAGCCATAGGGGAAGCCCCCCAGTTTCTCTGTCTAGCCCTTGGGAGAAGGAGGCAGGGTCTCTAGCAGGAGTCAGAGGCACAGTAAGGTGCTTAGGACTGGGCTTTTGGTAGACCACACAAAGGGATTAGGAACAGAACAGAAACTCAACAAAGGGTCACCATTCTTTCCTCTTGGTCTCTATGGACATAGCTCTTAATGCCTGGAATTATTTGCTTCCTTGTCTTTTCTGCTTCATCGCATAAAAAGGACCATCTTGTATCTTTCAATTACTATACAAAAAGGACATTTACTCAACTATGTTCATAGCAGCTGTATTCATAATAGCCAAAATCTGGAAACAACCTAGAGGTACCTAAACCAAAGAATGGATACAGAAATTGTGGTACATTTACACAATGGAATATTACTCAGCTTTTAAAAACAAGGAAATCATGAAATTTACAGGCACATGGAGGGAACTAGAAAAGATCATCCTGAGTGAGGTATCCCAGAAGGAAAAAGACATATATGATATATTCTCACTTATAAGCAGATATTAGCCATATATTTTAGGATAAACATACTAAAATCTACAGACCTAAAGAAGCTAAACAAGTTAGCCTCTATGGAGGATGCTTTATTCTCATTCAGAAGGGCAAACAGGATAAACACCAAAAGCGGTAGAAGAGAGGGAACAGGATGGGAGCCTAACACAAATGTCCTCTGAAAGACTGCTCCCAGCAGTGGATCGAAACATGCAGCAACTCACAGCCAAACTTTGAGCTGAGTGCAGGAAGTCTTATGAAAGTAGTGGGGTTGGGAAGGGGGTGATAGAAGGACTTGGAGGGAACAGGGGCTCCACAAAGAGAACAACAGAACCGAAATGTCCCAGGAAAGGGGGGCTGCAGCAAGCAGAGACTGATTCATCAACCAAGGATCATCCACGGAGAGGACATAGAACCCCTGTTCAGATGTAGCCCATAGGCAGCTCAGTCTCCAAGTAAGATTCCTAATAAGGTGAGCAGGGGAAGTCTCTAATATGAACTTGGTTGCCTGCTCTTTGATCACTTCCCTAGCGGGAAGCCTTACCAGACCACAGAGAAAAAGGATCCTGGCAGCCCTGATGAGACTTGATAGGGTAGGGTCAGGTAGTAAGGGCGGATGACTCTCCTTTTTCAGTGGACTAAGGGAGGGGGTTGAGGGGAAAGAGGGAGGGAGGGTTGGACCGGGAGGAGATGAGGGAAGTGGCTACAACTGGGACACAAAGACAATAAATTGTAAAAAAAATAATAAAATAAAAATTAAAGATTAAAAAACGATTCTGGGCAACTTGTCACCTGAGAATTTAATACTCAAAAATTAGAAATTAACTAATATGTATATTATGTATATATATTATATATATGTATATGTAAATACATTATGTATATATGTAAATATATATTTACAATATCAAACATATATATATTATAAAATTTCTTTTAAAAACAAAGTTTACACTAATATAATTCTAGCTAAATAAATAGCACACACACACACACACACACATATATATATATATATATAGCATATGAGATAAAAAGGAAATTCCCAATATGTAGAGTTGAGTAATGGGTGGAGCATTAAATGCAAAATAACCTCTATTATGCAGTGTTGTGTATATGTAAATGATCTAGTGGTTCATAAGGGATCCATTTGCTGATGTCACTAGGTACCTGATAGACTAGAATATATGTAAAAATGATAATAATATTTACTTACGAGGACAAGAAATTGGCCCATAGCTTACCAACTCTCATCAGGACTGCCTGGATCCTCTTCTTCTGTGGCCTGTCAAGGCCGCATTGCCAGGGGCTGGTGATCAAAGAGAATGCAATCAGGTTCATGACAGAGGCAGCCTCTGCCCTCCTTCCTCAGGAACCCACATGGAGACTGAGCTGCCTATAGGCTACATCTGAGCAGGAGGTCTAGGAACTCTCTGTGCATAGTCCTTGATTGGTGCATCAGTCTTTGCAGGACACGCTGTGCTCAGGATTTTTAGCTTTCTTGGTCTCCTCGTGGGGTTCCTGTACCCTCTGTGTCCTTCTATTCCCCGCTTCTTCTATAAGACTCCCTGTGCTCTGCCCAAAGTCTGGCTGTGAGTTTCATCATCTGCTTCTAACCCCTGTTGGGAGGAGCCTTTCCACAGTAGGTTCTAATCTTGTTCCCTCTCTTCCACCACTTCTGGTGTCTATCCTGTTTGCCATTCTGAATGAAATTTAAGCATTTTCCCTAGGGTCCTCCTTGTTGTTTAGCTTATTTAAGTGTGTAGATTTTAGTATGCCTATACTATATTATACAGCTAATATCTGCTTATAAATGTGTGTTTTTCTGTTTCTGGGTTATCTTACTCAGGAGTATCTTTTCTAGTTCTATCAATTTGTCTGCAAATGTCGTGCTTTCCTTGTTTTTTTAATTAAATTTATATTTTTATATAAATTACAGTTTATTCACATTGTATCCCAGCTGTACCCCCCTCCCTAATTCCTTCCCAATGCCACCCTCCCTCTCTCATCTCCTCCCATTCCCTCTCCAAATCCACTGAGAGGGGTGGTTCTCCTCCCCTTCCATCTGACTGTAGCTTATCAGGTCTCATCATAACTAGCTGCAGTGTCCTCCTCTGTGGCCTGGCAAGGCTGCTCCTCCCGGGGGGGGGGGGGGCACGTCAAAGAGCCTGCCACTGAGTTCCTGTCAGAGACAGTCCCTGTTCCCCTTACTGGGGAACCCACCTGATGCTGAGCTGTCATGGGCTACATCTGAGCAGGGATTATAGGTTCTATCCATGAATGGTCCTTGGTTGGATTATCAGTCTCAGAAAAGACCCCTGTGCTAGATATTTTGCTTCTGTTGCTCTCCTGTGGAGCTCCTGTCCTCTCCAGGTCCCACTATCTCCCCCTTCTTTCATAGGATTCCCTGCACTCTGCTCAAAGTTTGGTTAAGAGTCTCAGCATCTGCTTTGAAAAACTACTGGGATTTCCTTGTTTTTAATTGCTGAGTAGTATTCCATTGAGTAAATGTGCCACAATTTCTGTATCCATTCTTTAGTAGAGTGACATCTAGGTTGTTTTCTTATTCTGGCTATTACAAATTAAGGTGCTATGAACAGGGAATCCAAGATGGCTGCCAGGAGAGGACATCTTGTCTGAGGAGTAGGACAGCAGAAACAACGCAGTGACCAGGAGACTGAACTCTGGAACCTAAAACACCAGCATTTGTGATTGCCAGGTGAGCAGAACTCCTACGGCGAGGAAATCAAGTGGGAAAATCCTAGGGACACCCAGTTATTCCCCGGAAAAATCTCCGGGTGACTGGTGGCGCACAGCTCTGATCTGAATGAGCAGCTGCGCTGGGCACCCACAGACACAATACCAGACTGGGTCTCACAGTCTCAGGGCCAGACGGAGGAGGAACCGGATACCATTTTGACTGACCTGCACACTGCGGGTCCGCCAATAACCACCTCAGTCCATGTGTGTGTGTGTGTGGGGGGGGGTACACGAACCAGACTGAGAGGGCCTAGGAGACCGTTTTGACTGGCCTGCACACTGCAGGGCGCACACTGCTCAGACCTCCAGCTACCACCTCAGTCCGTGGATGTGTGTGTGTGTCCACAGGCCAATCTGGGAAAGACCTGGGTTCTGCTTCTACCGGTGGGCATTCAGCAGGTGCACACCAATCACGTCCGCCAGAAACACCTCAGACTGAGAGGGCCTAGGAGACAGTTTTAACTGGCCTGTGTGCACGGGTCCGCCAGCGACCACCTCAGTCCCTGTGTGTGTCCATGGGCCAGTCTGAGAAGGCCTTGGGCACCATTTCAGACAGGCCTGCATACAGCGGATACACACTGCTCTGCAGCGCCTGCAACCAATCCAGACCCACTGTGTGTGCCCCAAATATCATCTCAGACCGTGGTGCAGAGCCCCTGGCCCTGAAGGGGGCGCCAAGTCTCCAGTCCAGGGGAGATCCCTTAGCAGCAAGCCCAGGGCAGAGCGCAGAGCCCCTTGCTGACATCTCAAATGGGTCACTCAGTATCTAGCACAGAGTGAGGAGTAAAGCATCCAGATCAGAAGGGTGACAAGCCTGCAGTGCTCACAGCTTCTAGCACAGAGCACGAAGCCAGGCACACAGAGCCCACAACAGAGTTCAACTGAGACAACACACACACACTGAAAAACCGCCGGAACTCCCTGATCTTCTTGAAGAATAATCCTGACACAAAAGATTGACATTTCCAGTCTGAACTTCAGCCTTAAAGCACAAACAGCTCCTTGATTATATATAAACAAATGCCCAGAAATCGGCAAAAGAACTCACCCAACAAAAATCAGGACACCATGGCCCCACCAGAAACACCCATAAGCAGGGGAGATTTTAATTCAGCGGAGACACAGGAAAATTATCTTAAAGCTATGATTATGCAGATATTGGAGAAACAAAAAGAGAGACAAAAAGAGGAAATGAACAAGGCCCTCAAAGAAATGGAGAAGAATTTAACTGCCCACATAGAGGAACAATTAAAGATAAACACAGAGGAAACAACCAA
>CM053766.1:133937720-133985178 GCA_028658305.1 Pachyuromys duprasi | reverse complement strand
GTGGCCCATGATAACTCATTGTCGAACTGAAGACCCTAGTAAGGGAAACAGGGACTGTTTCAGTCTTGAACTTGATGGCTGGCTCTTTGACCCTCCCCCATACACGCCAGGGAGTAACAGCCTGGCTAGATCCCAGGGGAGGACATTGCAACCAGCCCTGAGGAGACAAGATGATTAGATGGAAGGGGAGGAGGTCTTCCCCCATCGGTGGACTTGGAGGGGGCGGGGAGGAGATGAGGGAGGGTTGGGGAGGGTGGGAGGGAATGAAGGAGGGGGCTACTCATGGGATGCAAAAAACCTAACCTGTGATTGATATAAAAATAAATAAATTCATTAAAAAAAAACAAAAAACAAAAAAGGTGCTATGAACATAATTGAGCAAATGTCCTTGGTGGGGTATCTTTTGGGTATATGCCCAAAAGTGGTGAAGCTGGATCTTGAAGTAGTGCTATTCCCAGTTTTCTGAGAAAGCACCAGACTGATGTCCAACATGGTTGTACAAGTTTGCATTCCCACCAGCAATGCAGGAGGGATCCATTTTCTCCACATCCTTTCCTGCATGCCTCAGCCCTTGAGATTTTATCTTAGCCATTCTGATCAGTGTAATTTTAGAAGTAATGTGCTGCAGGTCTTCAGTGCAAACTGACTTGTGACTGAGATTACCCATATGTGAGTTTGCCAGTCTCCACTTTTAAGATGAACATTATGCTGCTAGCTTTGGGGCAGGGGGGGGGATTCCATTTGCCTTCAAATAAATATATTGTGAGTAATTGCTGCAGTTTAATTTCTATCACCCTAAAAGTCTAACCAAAAGACATCAGGTTTAGATACCTACTTACATATGTTATACAGAACTGGATAGAATTCCTGCACCAGTGTTACTGACGCTGTGATCCTGGGGAATTTATAGCATATGTCTGGCATTCCATTTTAAAATTGAAAATAAAGGTAATTAATTTTGTTGAAAGATTAAATGATGCAGCACATGTATAGATCTGGCCCATGTGGTAGTAAGTGCTACGATAATAATATCCTGGTAAGCATTACCAGCATCATGGAGGATGTGACCACAAACTCTATTTGATCATTCTCCTTTGACACCATGCTTAAGTTGGCAAAATAACAAAACAATATACATTAGGTATATTTGTGGAATGCACACAAATATCCAATGTAGAGCATTGCACATAGTGGACTAAATGGAATAGACTCAGTAAACATGTGTTAAAGGGTTGAATAAATAATAAAATCCAAGCACCTGATCAATATTCTGAATTGTCTCTGGAATATCATTGATAAGCAGTTTGCATTCCCAATATATGGGAACTTGAAAATGTCTCAATTGCATGTATAACCAACTTGGCAAATATGTAAGCTCTGCCTCCACGATAATTATACAGACTGCATGCATATGTCAGGTAACCAGAATCCTTAACACCAACAAACCAGAGCATCATTCAAATTCTGAATATTAGAGATATAACCCTTATACCAAAGTGTTTCTTTGTACTTCTTTTCTGTGGTTCTTTAAAGCCAGAGAGAAAAAGTTTACTTATTTGCTCCATGAGATTCCTCTGGAGCTCTGTAGACAGTAGTTGATATTTTAAATCTACCCTCACTGGGAAACAGTCCTTCGCAACTGCCACACACAAATACTGGAGTTGAGAGCACGCAATAAGGGATCTTTGCAGTTTCTCCATGAAGAGGGAAGAGAGGGGCCTTGTGGTCTCTGAGCTATTATTAAAATAAATACCATTGGCTAAGAAACCAGAAAAGTTTAGGGACCACCCAGACAAATGACAGTTTCCCGGCTCACTGCATCATTACTAATTGGATGCTCTAACACTTTCTGGTGCATTTCATAAAAATGTTTCAGGACCAAGTGATGGAGTGTCCAAACAAGCTTGTCTCCAGATGTTCCCTCTGGCTGCTTCTGGGGAAATGCCTCCAACCACATCCAAATTGCAAATAAAAATGATCTCTCTCTCTCTCTCTCTCTCTCTCTCTCTCTCTCTCTCTCTCTCTCTCTCTCTCTCTCTCCTCTCATCTCCTATCTCTCCTCTAATGAGAAAACAGTGAGATTTTGCTATACCAACATTAAGCATCTTGAAATAACAATTCCTATTAAACAACACCACCAAAGGCTCAAAATTTTCCAAAGATTTGTTTTGAAATCAATCAGTATGTTGTAGAAAGTGACACAAAATCTTGAGTTTGAAGTTTCCATAAATATGGGACTTCTAATGGGGAGAGACCTTAGACTTCTAAAGGATGAAGCCTCCCATATCTATAGAATCGTAGTTGCAGAAATAATTCATATTTACATGATTCTTCTAAGTGATAAAAGGGCTTTTTTACGAAATCACTAAATAAAAAGTAAAAGGCACTCAATTCAGTGGTGTATGTCAAGCCATTCGTTCTGCCTTGATGTCTACGTGTTCTTGCCTAAGACAGAGACATGGTCCAGCACTTTTGTGGTTACATCAGCCTCTTGTGACTCATTCAAGGCGTTAGACAGCCAGGAGTTACAACCACTCCCCACAGTTTCCTAAAGCCTTTGTCCCTGAAAACATGACCTGTTCATTTCCTGTGCCCAAATCGATTATCCTACAGGCCTGTAGGTCCTGAACCTAAAGTGGAGCTGGCCGGACTATTTCTTTCTGGAGGCTTTGGGAGCAGGTTCCATTTTCTTACCATTTCCCACGTTAAGAAGCCTCTTACATGACCTGACTTGTGGGCTCTTGCTTCATCATTAAGGTCAACAGTATAACATACACAGATGCCATTACACAACCCCCTGCTTTCGTTTATTTTTTAATGGGTAGAAAGCATTTCATTTGTGTCTACCTTATATGTCTATTTTATTTTATTTTTAATTAAATATTTACTTTATATTAATTAGTTTATTTACTTTGTATCCTAGCTGTGCCCCTCCCTGATTCCCTCCCAATGCCACCCTCCATCCCTCATCTCCTATTCCCTCTCCAAGTCCACTGATAGGGGAGGTCCTCCTCCCCTTCCATCTGACCCTAGCCTATCAGGTGTCATCAGGACTGGCTGCAATGTCCTCCTCTGTGGCCTGGCAAGGCTGTTCCTCCCACCCTCGGGGGATGGAGGGAGAGGTCAGAGAGCCAGCCACTGAGTTCGTGTGGTATTACATGTAAGCACAATGAAAGAGTTTTTGAGGAAGAACTCCCCCAAATTAAAAAGTACAAAATTTTCTATATGGAAAACTTTTCATTGAGAGGTTAGTCTAGGCATGAGGGGTACAGAATTTAATAAGTGATATCCTATTTTCCGTGTCTTGAATTTCTGAGCCAAAATTAGTTTTAAGAGAAAATGACTTGGCATTTCCACAAAAATCTGAAAGAGAAGGAAAACATCTCATAGAAACGCTACAAGAATAAATCAAGCTCTAAGACTCCAGGGCAGCGAGAGCAGCGCTCTTCATCCACCCCAAATTAGGCTAAAAGGTTTTCTTTGAAATAAAATAGACCTTTGAAATTCTGAATTATTAGAGTAATTCACATCATGTATTCGGAATCCTGAGCAAGGCCAAGAAGAGTTCCATGCCCCTTCCAGCTTCAATTTTCTACCATCTAAGAGGGTCTCCTACACAGGTCTGGGGAGAGAGAGCCAATGGTGGGCAGAATTTTTATCAAGACTCACTTTGCTCTCCAAGCCTTGCATTGTATTTCAATGCCAGGTTCTGAGGTGAAGGTCTAAGAGCAATAGCTCACTTCTGAAAGTGATTGCCGATTTTGCAAAAAAAAAAAAAAAAAAAAAAAAAAAAGTCAACAAAGAAGAAAACGCTTTTTCTTCTAACCGATTTAGTGTGTCTGGTTTTATGTTGAGGTCTTTGATCCACTTGGACTTTAGCTTTGTGCACGGTGATAAATATGGATCTATTTTCATTTTTCTGCATACAGATATCCAGTTGGACCAGCACCATTTGTTGAAAATGCTGTCTTTTTTCCATTGAATGGTTTTGGCTTCTTTGTCAAAAATCAAGTTTCCATAGGTGTGTGGGTTCATTTCTGGGTCTTCTATTCGGTTCCATTGATCCACTATTCTGTTTTTATGTCAATACCATGCATTTTTATTACTATTGCTCTGTAGTACAGCTTGATATCAGGGATGGAGATACCTCCAGACTATCTGTTGTTGTAGAGGATTGTTTTGGAGATTCTGGGTGGCTGGCTCTTTGACCCTCCACCATACACGCCAGGGAGTAACAGCCTGGCTAGATCCCAGGGGAGGACATTGCAGCCAGCCCTGAGGAGACAAGATGAACTGGGGTCAGATGGAAGGGAAGGAGGTCCTCCCCTGTTGGTGGACTTGGAGGGGGTGGGGAGGAGATGAGGGAGGGATGGGGAGAGTGGGAGGGAATGAGGGAAGGGGCTATGCCTGGGATGCAAAATACCTAACCTGTGATTGACATAAAAATAAATAAATTACATTAAAAAATGAAGAAAACACATTTGAAATCAACTAGTTCAATTCAGGATAAAATACAGAAGACATGGAAAGTTGAAAATTATGAAAATTATTCATGATAGAATGAATAATTATTCACGATGGAATGTACAGGAATTTTAATTCAGAATATGGCTGCTCTGGCAGGGGATCACATCTAAAGCCTTTCTAGGTCTGTGTGATCCAGCTGGAATATAAAAACACTTTGACTACAGTAGACAGAGGCCAGCAGAGCTGAGTTCAAGCCCATCCTGATGTAGAGCAAGTTACAGGTAAAGAAAAGCTTAGGTCCACATGTGCTGGCACATGCCTTTAATCCCAAACAAAAAAGGTAATGTTAGTTTGTAGCAGGAAGCACCACTGTTTGAAAATAATGTCCAATTGAGTGGCAGAAACGGTGCCGAATCAGAGAAGGAGTTGACAGAATAGGATACACCCAACTCTCACGAGAAGAGAGGGGAAAGGGAAACTACTTTTTAATTTTTTTTAATTTATTCACTTTACATCCTGATTGTAGCCCACTCCGTTGTCTCTCCCATTACCATCCTTACTCCCTCTTCCCACCTACCTCCCTTCCCTAGTTCTCAGAATGGGAGTCCTCTCCCTGTACCAATAGACCCCAGCCTATCAAGTCTCATTAAGACTACCTGCATCTTCTTCCTCTGTGGGGCCTAACAATACCCCTCACACCCCAGGGACAAGCTATCAAAGAAAAGGCAACAGAGTCCATGTCAGAGACATCCACAGTTTCCCTTACTACGGGACCCACATGAAGACTGAGCTGCCTATCTACTACATCTGAGCATGGGGTCTATAAAGCCAAACTTTGGGCAGAGCACAGGGAGTCATAGGAAAGAGTAGGGGAATAGAAGGACCCAGAGCAGACAGGAGATCCATAAGAAGACCAACAGAGCCAATAAATCTGGACCCATGGGGTCCTGCAAAGACTGATGCACCAACCTAGGACCGTCATGAAAGGAAGCTACTTTAAGGGGCAATGCAGAGAGAGAGAGAGAGAGAGAGAGAGAGAGAGAGAGAGAGAGAAAGCCATTTTACCAGGAGAGTTTTGCAAAGAGAGGTTGAAGGCAGAACAAGCCAGAGAATGAGGAACCAGAAGATTAGAGCAGATTGTTGGAGTTAGTTTGAGGCCAAGCAGAGCAATTCAGAGGCCAAAAGAAAAGCCAGGCTGTGTAAGTCAGCTGGGAGAAGAATTTGGGCCCAGAACAGCTGAGTAGAACCAGTCAGCCCAGAGCTCAGCAAGAACAAGAAAGGGTGAGCTTATTAAGCAGTAAGTCTCAGAGGCTGAAAACATTTTAGGCCTAAGTTAGATTGTATGAAGTCTAGAAGCTTCTAGGACTAGGCCTAGGATAGCAAACAGTGGCAGTAAGCCTACAAGACAACAATTACCTCAAGAAAAAATAAGTTTCTTTTACAGAAAAAAGGGGAAGAGATGAAAACCATAGAATATTTACCTCACCATTTATATGATCCTACATTCATTTTCTCATATAAATAAGGAAACTTCTGATAAATGAAGAAAGCAGGGGTTTGGGAGTCTTTTCTTAGAATACATTGTAAGAAAATGATTGTCATGAGCAACCCTATTTCTTTCCTATAACACAGACTTGTTCATTGCCTGTAATATAAATATTTGAGATGTGAGGATACAACTTATGAACACTCATTGAGCTTTTGCCAGCCTTTTACCTGTCCCAAAGTAATGGCACACTTGAATCAAAAATATCTCCAGGCCGAACATGAAGAAATCGCTGCATAAGACACTATGGTCACCTTTATACGGACATGGCACACAGCTCAGTTATGTTCTGAGAACTCTGGAATCCCATGTGGCATTTGTGCCTACATCCATGGTCTCTCCAACTTTCTCTGAGACTCCAACTCTAGACACTTAACTGATAGATTCAAATTACCTAAATACAGCGAAATACAGCTCACCTAGCAGGTAGGCCATAAGCTAAGCAATCGCTGCTGTTCTGAGCTGAGGTCTGTCTTCACACTTGTCGGTAACACAGACACCTTTCTTCAGAGAGAGAAGGCCTTTCATAAACAAATAAGAGTTTCCTTAATTCCACTTTATATAAATCCAGAAAGCAAGAAACAGAGACAGAGACAGATACACAGAGAGGCAGGTAGACAGAGAGAGGGTTAGTGTAGAAGGTTCTTCAACAAAACACCAGAATTGGTAGGTTAAAAATAGAAATTTGTGTTGGAACTCAGTTCTGTGCTGCAAACATGAGGATCAGAGTGAGGATCCAGTACCCGGGTATATAGAAAAGGCCAGCAAAGGGGCACGTGTCTGTAATTCCAGCACAGAGGAAAAAGGGATAGGAGGATGCTGGCGGCTTGATGGTCAGCCAGTTGGCTGAGTCAGTGAGCTCAAGATTTTGTCTCTGAAATGGTGGGAAAGCCATTGAGGAAGGTGCCTGGTTCCAGTCTCTGACCTTCATGACAACGTGCACATATGTACATTCATACCTGTATACATGTGTACGCACACGAATACACACAAACAAAATCAAGATACAAACTTATCTTTTTAGAGATCTGGAGATAAAAAGTCCAAGATCAAGGTGCCATCTAAGTTGACATGTTGCGAGGGTCCCTTCCTGCCACACAAGTGACTGCCTTCTCTCTGTACCCATAGGTCCCACTCTCCATTTGAATATGAACAGAATGATGTTAGGCATCTTCTCATCTTGTTCCAAAGCCACTAATATTATCAGAAGGGTCCAGCTCCCCTGACTTTAATTAAACCTTAATTATCTCCTACAGCACCCTATTGGCAAATATAGTCTCACATTGGGGCTAGGTGCTCACCTTGAATTTATGTGTTTAGAGGGAAGGACAAATTTAGTTCATAGAAGACAGGTCACTAACAGAAATGCTGAGAGATCAATAGATAGATAGATAGATAGATAGATAGATAGATAGATAGATAGATAGATAGATAGATAGTTTTTATATAAGCTAACTAATATAAATGTCCTCTTATAAAATTTGTTCATGATATTATGTGTCACTTAAGTATTTCTCACCAATAGTTCTGTGTGATATGACTATTAATACCCACTTCTTACAATCTTTTTGCAGATTAAATAATAAAACACATTTAAATTACTTTGCTTTCTTATAGAAGCGGCTCTTATGAGTCAGGTCAAGTCTCACCTCTTCTAGTAAGTTTCTCTTGGCTTCTGCCCCTCCCTTTGCCCCAGCCTAGGTGGACACGGCTGTGTGCTCATCTCGTCCTTACACACACTACAGAGCTTTCATTAAAGCTTTAGAGGTGAGCTTTGGAAACAAGCATCTTCACATGATCAGTAATCTCTATAGCCCCTGACATACAGCCAAGGCTGAGTGAATAAATGCAAAGTACCCACTTACCGAGTACCTAGAATGTGATATTCATGCCCATATAATATGATATTTTATGCCCAGAAAGCATTAACAATCCAGGGAGCACTAACCACTGAAAAGCTGTTTGGTTTTTTTTTTTTTCTTTTTAGGAGGTTTTTAAATGATTAAAACAGTGGGTGTTAAGCATCTTATGTTTCACTTTCATAATGGCTTGTTATTTTTGAAATTCGCAGCTTAGATAATAAAATAAATGAAAGTTTCAGTTCCAGAGACTTTCTTGCTGTAATGCAACTTTGCCTAAGATGAAAGTCGTTTCAGGCAGTTCTCTTTTTCAAGAGGTTTTTGTTCTACAAAGGAAAATAAGGAAAACTGAAAGTCACTTTCCCCCGTTGTCACTGCTTACTAGCCTCGAAGATTTAAACATTCGTTTTAAAAATTGAAGATGAAATATTTGGTTCACAAGACAACCCACACTGCCCAGCAGGACTGGTTCCATGTGAGATCCCTGGCTGTATTCAAACCAGCGATCTAAACTCCGGAATAGTCCCACTGAAGGGCCACCTCGAGACACACCCTTGTGGCAAGCAGCTTTTCCCTAAAACGATGTTGCCCCTATTCATGGTGTCCGTACTGATTTTGTTTCCCCATAAAGGGATTCCGAGTGCAACAAATGATCCCCCCAAGGGATGACTTTGAACAACTTTCTGAATACTACATGGAGCAATTCTTTTTCATTTGTTTGTCTGATTGGTTGTTTTTGTTTAGTTTGGTTTGGGTTTTTGAAACAAAGGTTTCTCTGTAGCCATGGCTGCCCTGGAATTCCCTATGTTGATGAGTATGGCCTCGAACTCACAGAGATCCACCTGCCTCTACCTCCCAAGAGCTGGGATTAAAGGCATTGTGCCACCAAGCCTGGCCATAGAGCAACTCTTAATGAACATGCTCTGGAAATATTAAGTAACTGACTGCTGTAGGATGTAGTTAGTCCAACATTGTTTTCCCTTTGCAAAGCTAGGACCCAATGTTGACAGAATAGCTGAAGCAACTCAGCATTGAGGACACACACCACCTAGGGTGGAAGAAAAAAATTCTAGGATCACAGTGGAATTCCACAGCTTCAAAGTTCAGAAGGCAGAGGCTCCTGGTCTTGGCTGTATGTTGTTGTCAGAGAAACCCTGAAGGTTCCTATTTAATGGACCTAGCAGCCTGGACATCAGGATTTTAAAAGCTCCTTGGATGTTCAGCATCTGCAGCATTTCCTAAGAACAGCTGCTTGGATCTCTATGGGTGTGGTCCTCACCCCCAGATGTAGAACCATAAAAACCTCCCAAGTTTTTAAATGTCAGGTTTCATGGGATTGTGTAGAAAAGGTTCCTGGCTCTACCCACAAAGCCCCTTGAGCCTGGATAAGTCTTACAAGTTTACATTCCTTACAAGGTCTCCAGTGCTGTTATGACCATCCTGGTGCTCACTTTGAAGATGGCTTCCATCAGTACTATGATTTATTTGATCCAGAAAAGTGTGTGGCTACACCTAAATGCCCTTTCCTATGTATTATCAGTCACTTTTCCCTGGCCTCGTAATGGAAACTCAGCAGGACTTTGGTTCAAGTAGTTTCTTATTATCCCTCTCACATGGCTATTGTGCTTAATAAACTACAGAGGACAGAATGCAACACAAACTTGTTTTGGACATTTGAGTCGGTCACGTAGCAGAGAACTGGGGGTACATAATCAGCCCAATTTCCCCAGGGCTTTTCTGGTATTAGTCCTGAAAGTCTCATGTTCTTGAAAACTCCTCAGTCTAGCGACAATCGGGAAGGCCAGCTTATATTCTATAAATATGCAAAATATAAATATATATAAAATATAATATAAACATAAAGTATAATATAATTCATATTATTTTATCATTATATATTATATATTTATATTATACAACTATTACAATGTTTTAATAATATTTATATATTTACATGATATAATAAATAATGTATATGATTTATTATATAATTTATTATATAATAATATAATTTAATTTATTATATAATATTTTATATATTTATAAAGAGAATTTACATTCTACAAAATGGCAATAATTAAGCTAGCCTTGAAGTGTCCCTTCCAGTATTCAAGGCAATATTACATAGGAGAATTGCCACATGGGAAATAGTGACTATGCTCTACTTCACACTTAGAGTTAAGGCAATGCAAGGATGTTGTATCTGACAATCCTTTTATTTTTTAATTATTTTTTATTTTTTGCACTTACTGGTTCATTGTAGATTATTTTGCTTCTGCTCAACTTCATCAGTCAGTGTCCTCTCCTTGATACATAGAGCTAAGGGTGCACAGGGGATTGGGTCAGGCAGAATATGGTCAAAGGAACCCTCCTCCATTGCTGGTGGGAATGCAAACTTGTACAACCACTTTGGAAATCAATCTGGCTCTTTCTCAGACAATTAGGAATAGTTATTCCTCAAGACCCAGCTATACCACTCCTAGGCATATATCCAAAAGATGCTCAAGGACATTTGCTCAACCATGTTCGTAGCAGCTTTATTCATAATAGCCAGAACCTGGAAACAACCCAGATGTCCCTCAGTTGTGAAATGGATACAGAAATTGTGGTACATTTACACAATGGAATACTACTCAGTAATTAAAAAGAAAGAAATCATGAAATTTGCAGGCAATTGGTGGGATCTAGAAATGATTATCCTGAGTGAGATATCCCAGAAGCAGAGAGACACACATGGTATATACTCATTTATAGGTGGATATTAGACATATAGTATGGGATAATCATACTAAAACCTGTATACCCAAGGAAGCTAATCAAGAAGGAGGACCCTGGTAAGAAGCCCAATCTTCATTCAGAAAGGCAAATGAAATGGACATCAGAAGAGGGAGAAAACAGGGAACAGGACAGGAGCCTATCACAGAGGACCTCTGAAAGACTCTACCCAGCAGGGTATCAAAACATATGCTGAGATTCATAACCAAACTTTCTGCAGAGTTCTGGGAATCTTATGAAAGAAGGGGGGAGATAGAAAGACCTCAAGGGGATAGGAGCTCCACAAGGAGAGCAACAGAACCAAAAAATCTGGGTACAGGGGTCTTTTCTGAGACTGGTACTCCAAACAAGGACCATGCATGGAGATAACATAGAACCCCTGCACAGAAGTAGCCCATGGCATCTTAGTGTCCAAGATGGTTCCCCAATAATAGGAACAGTGACTGTCTCTGACATGAACTCCTGGGCTGGCTCTTTGATCACCTCCACCTGAGAGGGGAACAGCCTTACCAGTCCTCAGAGGAAGACAAAGAAGCTAGTCCTGATGAGACCTGATAGACTAGGGTCAGATGGAAGGGGAGGAGGACCTCCCCTATCATTGGACTGGGGGAGGGGCATAGGAAAAGAAGAGGGAAGGAGGGTGGGGTTGAGAAGATATGGGGAGGGGGCTACAGCTGGGATACAAAGTGAGTAAACTGTAATTAATAAAAATAAAAAAATAAATTAAAAAAGTCTCAGATGTAGCTGCAAATTGAGTCACCAAGGGAGATTTTGTAAAGCTTTCTTCATTCCCAAACCATAGTTCAAAAGATGAAATCAGACTCTGTGATGTTAGAACGTAGACATCAGTGTTTCTATGAGTTTCCTAGGTGATTTCAAGCCAAGGCCAAAATCGTATACTGAAAAAGTCCCATGTAATGGTTGTCAGGAGTGTGTTCCCTTGAGAGGCAGCCTCTCTGTGAGCTGGGAATCCCCTTGAAATAAAGCTTTCACTTCCCCTCTCTCTCCATGTGTAATTAAATCCTTGCATTTGGAATCCAGGACTTGGTGTTTATCAGCTCAGTGCTGCATACTACATATCTAGGGTTCACTAGCCCACACAAATGATATTACTGGCAAACGCTGCATGTTTCTAACAGCCAACAGTAAGGTTGTGTGTGTGTGTGAATGTGTTATGTGTATATGTTTGAGATAGTATTGTTTAATACAATATTAAATTCTACTTAAATTATTTTACTTAATACTCTTACATTCATATTTTTAGTTTTTTATTTTTCTTAATTACAGTTTATTCACTATGTATCCCCCCTGTAGCTCCCTCCCACCTTCCCTTCCAACCCCACCCTCCCTTCCTCTTCCTCAGTCACTGAAAAGTGAGGTCCTCCTCCCAGTCCCTCTAATCCAAGTCAGTGTTTTAATGTTATAGTGAATGTTATTCTCCATTCGTGTTCACATCTATATGTGACTGTTCTCTTAGAAGAAATGTTTAAAGTGGAAAGTCACTGAAAGAATAAATATGAGAGTTACAGATTGAGCTGTCTACTGAAATATTTTTGTTTGATCTCTGTTTCAATAACAGAGTTGTAATTTTACATTGGCCTTAACTAAAACACTTAAATAAAACCCAGACATTTACTTTGCATATGTTTTTCTAAATTGTTTTTTCCCTTCTGTTACTTATTTCTGGCTTTGATTTCATTTTTAGTGTTTGTTCATTTTTCTTTTTCCTTCTTTGTGTTTATTATTTGTTAATTAGATCCTCTACCCTTGTGACTCCTAACAATGCCAAAGATATTTCAACTCAAACATTTATTCATAGAAATAAATTCAGTCCTGAATTCAAGAAAGAACAAAACTACTCTTCACCTTGTTTTCAAAGTGGAGTCAGGAAGCCCCTTCTTCCAAATAATTTTGAGCTCATTATCAGGTATACAGTTTCTCAAGACCTACCACCAACTGCCAGGAATCTGAATCACTCAGGTCTGTGCACCAGAAATCTGAATTTTTGTAAGTTCCCTCAGATAAATTTTGACCATGAGGGAATTGTTTTCATCATTGATTTCAAATTTTTTCCTAGCAGGATATAAAAAAATTACAGGGAGAAATTAAAAATAAATCTCACTCTAAGAATAAGTGGTGTTTACCTCGGCTTTATTGTGTTCTGATTACTTATCTAAATTAAAAGGAGGCAGATATTTGGAGGATGGCTAAATGGAAACTCTGCGCACTGTTTCTTTAGTGGCTTTTAAAGATACCCTGCATCTTCTTAATGAATCCCTAAGAATGACCTCAGCCCAGAGGAGAATTAGGCAGTTTCAAACCAACTACTTTCCTTACTTTCCCTGAAGACTAAGTAACTATTAGAGCAGACATTAAATCCTAACCACCACTCACTATCCAGATGACTCAACTCCAGTTATAATTAAGGGGAAGAAGCAGCCAGAGAGAGAATGCTGGGAGAGGCACAGGAGGCAGCCGGTGCTAAGGCAGCTGCAGGAAGGAGGGATGCTCCTGGTTGTCCTTGCCTGGGGCAAGGTTGTCAGTGTCTAAGGCACTCCTGATGTCTGTCTTAATCCAACCAGACCTTTAGATGTTAAAAAAAAAATGGAGTGTTAGAACAGACAACAGGCATACATGTTCCTTCTGGCAGCAAGCCTACTACTGACCTGTTTGTTCAGCCTCAACTGTTTCATTTTGGTGACCAGTGATTCTGTTGTTTAGGACAAAAGCTCCATCACTGATAATATGCATGCCCTGATTATTCTATTTCATTTTGTAAATGCCAGGTCACTAGTAGCAAGGAAACAGGACACAATAACTCATCACTTTTGCTAAAGCATAAGTTCTTTCATTTATGGTAGCATGGATAGAACTGAAGGACATTACATTAAATGAAATAAGCCTGGCACAGAAAACCAAAGCCTGCATTCTCACATATAAGTGGAAACTAAACAACTGAACACGTCAGAGTCAAATGTACAACAGCTACATTAGGAAAAGTGTAAGTAACTTGGTTAACATGCAATAAAATATCCCAAGATAGAATGAATTCTAGGGTTCTACAACACAAGGCAGTGACTATAGCTTGTAAGATATGTTGTTGGTTTTAAAAATAATTAGAAAAAAAAGATTTTAAAATTTCCCAACACAAAGAACTAATGATGAATGAGATGAAAATATCAATAATTGTTATGTGTTTATGTATATATTGTGTATGTTTATCAAATGACCATATTGTATACCATTGACTATTTGTAACTTTAATATCTCAACCGATACACACCACAAACACACACATATTCTTCTTTACATGATGTGTGAGGCCCAATAAAGATTTGATTTGTGTCAAGGCAAAAAATCTGATTCTTATTTTGGCCAAAGAAGTTTCCTGATCCTCAAACACACTATTTGGGTTTTGAATAAATTTTCTGTGACTCTGTGTATGATGTTCTGAGAATCATATGTTCCCCAAATGAGTTTTCCTGGACCCTGACATTGGTCACAAGGCTAGTGCCTTCCAAGGACACTGTCTTTGGGAAGAGCTCTCGTGTGACAGGCAAGTGTGAAAACACAGGTTGCTTGCCTGTATTGGAAGTTAACGTGCAGGGCCTGTCTTTGTAAATATGTTTTTCTATTCTAACTGATCCCTGACCTAGAAACACCCAGGTAAACAAAAGAGAGATTACAACAAACACCCAGAATTCCAACCCTTTCGGGTCCTTTATAAACCTTGTCACAGTCTCTACCTGTTCACAATCATTGGACTCTGAAAAACCCCTTCCAGCATTTCTTGGGATGCAAAAATTAGCTCAGTTTTTCCTTTCTAAAAAGACATTTTAAAACCCATATAAGCAAAGTTTCCTTTGCAGCAGCCCATTGAATTGCAAACGAAACCAACCAATGGCCCATGTCATTCATAAGCTATTCTAACCTCAAATACTTACCCTAGAAATCATGGCTGGACAAATTTGAAATACCCAAACCTGGATTAAGCTTGTAAGCTTCAATTGACTTCAATTCGAGCCCAGCTCCCTTCTTTTACCGTGTAGAACATTACATCACTGCTTTGCAATGAAACGTATAATCAGAAAGCCAGACTCTACTTTCCTCTGGGGTTTTGGAAGAGCAGTTCCTTTTTAGGGGTAAAACTGTGAGCTGTGACCTTCAACTTTTTATTACAAGTCAAGTATTAAACCAAACATCTATCCTTTTAAAGAGAGGTTGTCATGCAATCAACCTAAGGCTTGGCTTCTCTACCCCACCCCACCACCAAATAACTAGTTGGGCGAGGTCACCTTTTGGACAACATCTATCTGACTTAACCTTGTTAGAAAGTTTAGGCAGAAAGAGACAGACAGCAAAAGGGCAATCTTCAGGAACTACTAAACTTAGGGTGGGCAATACAAGTACGCAGTTTGCCCATGAGCTCTGCATGGGGGTATCAGAAATGACCTTAGCAACTCAGCTTCAGAACACACTTGACTTGGAAACAGACATTAGACAGGGGGCACCTTGAGATCACAGTGAAGTTAGAGGGCACAGAGTGAGAGTACAATCGGGGCAGGAGAGAGGTGAACTACAACAGACAGCGCTGCTGTCAGCTCCAGGCCTGAGCAGGGTGTGTGTTTGCCTGGGCAGGTCTGTGGCCACAGGTCAGAGCATGCAGATTGGTGTGCAGGGAAAGCCAGCCTTAAGACAGGGAGCTAGACTCCCAACACAAGCTGAGGCAATTGCTCCTGGACTTCCAATAAGCATCGTGGAACCAGGCAAAAGTCTGTCGTCCCAGGAATCTTTCAAGGCTCACAAGAACCGAGAAAGTGCTTTGAAGATTCCATAGGAAAGGAATGCTTTTAAAATATGCAAATCACCCCACTCACGAACAGTTAATAATTTATCATAATCATTATTTGCTGATAGTTTGAATAGTGTAAACTGCAGTGTATCTCAAAGAACACAGATTCACCTTTGTAGATGTGTTCATTTGGAGTTTTATCATGTTTTACATCTTCTCCCTCAGAGAAGAAACCCAGGCTGCTCCTATTTCCACTCTGACAAGGAGGCAGGCAGCAGAGAAGTTACCGTACGTTGGTGCACTGTCCCTCAATGCCTAGAGGTGTCTTTGTTTTAGATTTTTGGACTGTGGAGCTGCCAAAATATGAGGAGGAAGATGACCCAGTTTTCCAGGTGAGCTAGAAAAATCCAAACACATTGCAAACAAGTCATTGAGAAACACATGTGACTTCCCATGCCTTTGAGAAAAGTGGGCATGCTTCCTCGTGTTAAGAGAGAGCACTAATATAAGTTACATGCCAGGCTCATGCTAAGTGCTTTACACACATTACCCAACTTGCTATTCCCCTTTGGAAATTATGTCCATTATCCTGTCTAATACACTAGAAAACCTAGGCCCAGAAAAGCTAGCTATCTTTCCCACCACTCTAGTGAGAAGATGCATCAGTTTCCTGTTGCTGCAACCATACTGCAACATCAACAGCTTACAGTAGCATGTATGTACTGCCATATAACTAGGTGTGTTAGAAGTACGAGAAGTCTCTATGCACTAAAACTCAAAGCATCATCACCACTCCTGCCTGAAGACACTAGGGGAGGATTTGTGTGACTGTCTCTTCCAGCTTTGTGGTGATGCCCAAACTTCTAGGCTCATCTTCACCCTTCTTCCTTCTTCTGAGACTCCTTAAATGATTTTTGAACTCTCCTGGGTCAACCAAGTAAATATTTGTATCAAAAGCAGTGAACTGCCAACATCAACTCCATATGCAAGCTTTATTCCTTTATTATGTAATGAAGATGTTCAGAGTTTCCAGGAACCAAGTTGTGAGCTGGTCATCTACTGGTCATCATTCTACCTCATGGAGTAGAGAGGGCAGGTAGAAGCTGAATTAACCATCTGGTTCTAGAACTCATGAAGACGAGAGCAGCGACTCAGAGAATGACTGTTTTACTAAGCACCAACATCCACCCATGTACTTTACACATGCTACTCAAAAGAAAGTTGTCCTCTGAACACATATATTTATTCTTCCAGGCTACTTTCAGTCAAGCTCTCTCTCACCCACCCAATCTCTCTTCATTCTTTGTCAATCCAGGGACAAGGATAGGCACATGTATAGTTTTACCTCAATCTCCCACATTTGAGATATCCCACCCACTCAGCTCTCAATGTACACAACCTAGCAGTCATCCTTGACTTTTCCCTCTCTTGTGTTCACATGAGCATCCAATCCTTTAACAACACCCACTGTTCTCACTGCTAAAATGCATCGCTGTCCATTACTCTGCTTGCACCCTGCCACGGCCCTGATCCCAGCACCATCTCTCACTATTATGGATGCCTCGGTGTCCAGTCCCTTGTGCGCTATCCCAGCACTCTCCTTTATGAAATCTCTTCCCTACATAGCTCTCTTCACGGTTTTTCTTCTATTCATTCATCTCATGGTCATGTTCTTTGGGCTTCTATCAGTCTTGATGACACTACAATCTTGTTCACCTCTCGAACTTTCTGCCCACAACCTTCTCTACTTGGGATAAGGTTCATATGTGACTATATATAAGCCTTATATATAAGCCTCTTCACTTTGATGAACTAATTCAAATTACTGTATACTCCATTTTTATTTAAATACCAGTTTTCTTTGTTAACTCTTTCCTTTCTTGACTTCTCATATACACATGATAGCATCTTTTTCCTAATCATGATTGTCAATAATGTATTGTTTTGTGACATTAAAAATGTTACCTATGTGATCATTTTTTAAACAAGATTCTCTCTCCATTTGACTTTAAAGTTTTGGGGGGCAAGGGTCATGCCTATCCATCCCTAAAGGAAGTGTGTCTACAATGCAGCACCTGCTACATAAATAAATTGTTTACGGTTAACAATCCATTCCATCTGCTCTCACACTTTCCTCATCCTCTGCTTTACCATCCTCCATTATCCCCACTGCTGCCAACGGACTCTTTGCATGTCATGGTTTTAGTGCCATTGTGTAGATTACAAAAGGAAATTCGTTGTTGAATTCCATTGTAGCACTCTGAAGTGGATAGAATAACTACCAGTCTATGGTGATGCCAACAAAAAATACAGCAAGAAAGAGTATAACCCAATGCATATCTACTTTTGACACTAGATGCTCCAGCAGGAGGTTGATAATCTAAGGTTGTGTGCAGGAGAGAGAAGCAAGGGATCCCAAGAAAGCACATTTGGTTCTGGAGCTCAAGATTTCAGAAGGAAGCATTAAACACTGGATTGCTCAGAGATTTTGTTTTTCCATTACCCTGCAAGATGAGAGAATCAGCAGAAAATGGTGTAGGTATATCACAGCTTATTCCCTCTCTGGCTTTCTATGATATCATAAGGAATGATGATGGACCTTGTTCTTCTTCTCAGGCTTCTAAGAAGACCACATATATGATCATCATAGCTAACATGTATATGTAGCTAGAAGGGCACGCATGGACAGACTAAAGGCTACCCATATTACTGAGGGTACACGACATTGATTTTGTTCACAAGGTCCAGCATACTCTGTGCTCTTCCAAGTTCTTCATTCTTGTGTCTCACTTGTCATATCCTTTTTCTTCTCTTTCTTCCTCAACCCAGACACTTCCTTGACTCAATCTGTGGCCTCCTTGGTTTTGTACTTACCTGGAGCCAGTTCCTTTCATGTCTTAGTGTATTTAATTTGTTCTCCCTTTTCTAGCTTCTTAAACCAGGGGCTGACAAACTCTAACTCAAAGACCAATGCCAACCACTGTGTTTTAGAAATAAATATTTATTGAAAAGTATGGGTATTGTCTGTGGCATAGGATTGCAGAGTTAAGTGACTGTGATGAATGCTACATGGTCCACAGAGAATCTATTATTTGCTGTGTAGCAACTACATCTAATAGGTTGCCAGGGGATTAAGAGATGGATCAGTAGATTAGAGCATTGCTGATCTTCCAGAGGAACCCAGTTCAGTTCCCAGAACCCACGTGGTGACACACAGCTGTCTGTAACTCCAATTCTAGGGGATCAGATGCCCTCTTCTGGTCTCCATGGGCACTAGGGAAACATGTAGTGCACAGACATACATGTAGGCAAAACAACATACACATAAAACAAACAATTTTTAAAGGTTGTCAACTGTTGTACTGGAATCTAATAAAAGAACAGTTCCTGTTTAAACTTCCATTCACCACTGCTGTCTCAGAAGTTTAACAGAAAACCTCAGCTATGACAGAATCTACAAGTACATTTTGAATAATGAATGAAAAGTAAAATCTTAGCTTTCTAAGCTATCAATATGTAAAATTTCATTTTGATATCTTGCTGCCTGCAGAATTTAAAAGTCATGTCCACTATACAGGAATTCAATCTTGGAAAGGGAGACTATCTCATTAAGCATAATATACCTTTAGACAGCAGGGACAGAATCCCAAGTCTGGTTTCTTGGACAGCAGGTAGAGTGTGCAGCATATAGGAAGTAAGACCTGGATGTAGAAAACTTCAGGCTTCTATTGCAATGATAAAACAGCAGAGGAAAGCAACTTAAAAGATGTGAGGTTTATTCTGGCCGATTATTCCAATAATCTCAGTTGATGGCCAGCAGCTAGCTTCATCAATAAGAAGATGCAATGAGCAGAATATCATGGCAGTAGAGGTATATGACAGAAGAGGCTGCTCACCTCCTTGCAATCAGGAAACAGAGAAAAAGAAGAGACCTTGGATGGGATATACCTTCCAGTGTACGTCCCTCCGTGTGACCAGCTTCATCCAACAAGACTGCATCTTCTACTCACTACTTCTGAATAAAGTCACAGCAGAGTGATTATGAACCCATCAATAGATTCCTCTGGACAGCTATCATTGCCAGGATCTAGTCCCAGCAACACCACCATCTGTGGACCAGACCTTCAATACATGAGATGTCAGAAGAGCAGTTTATAACCAGAACATAACTACTGAATGGGTGTTTGTGCTCCCTCTCCATACAAATCCAGGATTGCTTACTAACTGTTACCTAGCTGACACTGTTCTGGGAATGTAACACATTTTCAGAAGAAACTAGTAGGATTTGGGAGTTTTGTTTTGTGTTTTTTTTTTTCTGTTCCTTGTATATCAGGAACAAGACAGGCTCCTCTTCTCCCTTTTCATGAATCTAAATGCCCTTCACTTACTTTAAATCCAAGTTTATTTATTTTTAGAATTTAATTATTTTAAATTGCATGTGTGCTAATGGGAGGTGTGTGTGTGTTGGGCATGGGTGCCAACAGAAGCTAGAGATGTCAGATCCCCCTTGAACTGGCGTTATAGGTGGCTGTGAGACTTCCGACATGTGTGCTCTTAGCTGAGCTTGAGTCCTCTACACGAGCAGTAGAGGAGTGAGACATCACCCTGCCCCCTGCCCCCAGGCCCCCAGCCTTCCAGCCCCAGCCTTAAAACTTCAAAAATATTCTTTCTAAAATACTGAGAGGATGAATCAAGAAATGCCCAGTGCAAAGCTCCCACAGTTTGTTGGCTGATGATGCATGCCTACAGCAGTGGATCCTGGGGGAATATAATTAGTATATGTGGGATACAGAAAATAACAACGTGCAGTTTGCAGAGCAGTCAGTGAAATGAAGAGAGTCTGAACTCACCAGCAGCCTGTGGTTAGGAATACAGAGTTTGGGGACAAGCTTTGATGAGGTGAGAAGAAAGGGACACAGGATATGCACACAGCTGCATTTTATGGGATATAATAATTATATTTTATCCCAGATCTCAAAGTATCTATAAATCAACCAGAGGGTTTTCTTGAAAGAATAGAGACCATAACCATTGTTTGCTCCAACCTTCCAGGCAGGAGATGGCAAAAAACCAAGTTGAAGTAATAAGAGCTGCCTCGCCTAGGTTTGGGAGGAACAAATACAGAAGATACACAATTTTATATGATTTTGATGAATATCCAAAGATTCTTTGACTTAAATGTCTTAATTCCTTCAGAAATCATGTTAACAGTCTTCATATATGGTTAAAAAGGTGATTTATCAATGTGTTCTGATGAATTAATTCACATTGCAATGCATCTGGCTTGCATTTTCACAACTGTTATATGTTGAAAATAATTTTAGACTCCTTACATGCTCCGAGGCAAGCTAGTATTTTTAGATTCCTGTATGTTCAGTTTGGAATATTTGTGAGTTTCCATATGCAGATGACTTTGTTCATTTAAAAGTTACTAAGAATCTACTATGAGCTGGATACTCTATTCCAGACCAAGAATCACAGGAGAAAGAAATAGGGATATAAACAGAACTATGGTAACATATGGTGGGGTTATCTAATTGTCAATGATATTATTAAACATCGATGGTAATTGTTGTAATATGCTCTGCATCCTTTTATGTTACATGCTGTTAACAACTCTACACGGTACATATTCATAACCTCAGTTTATAGTTGGAGAAATATAAGCTAAACTGATAAAGCTAAAGAAACCTGTTTTGTTTTGTTTTTTAGTAGCAGTGTTTGGATCCATGTGTTACAAGAGTTTGTTCCCTTATTTCCATCATCTGTTGCTCTACTTTTCCCACTCGCTTTGGGTGTTCAGAGAAAGAGTATGCAGTGGAAAGAGCATGAGAGATCTAGGGATGGATGAGTAAGAAGGAAAAGTTGATAAAAGGATAAGACTTGAGTCAGGAGTTAGAAGTGTAAGCTCCATTTGCTAAGTAGTGGATAACAGGCATGGGGTGGACATAAAAGAATAAGATAATGATTAGAAAAGTTTCTTCCTTTAAAAAAAAGCTTTTTATTGATTCTTTGCAAGTTTCACATCATGCACCCCAGTCTTTCTCATCTCCCTATTCCCTCATATCTGCCTTTTCCCCTGGCGACTCCCCCCCATAAAAACACACAAACAAACAAATATAATAAAGATTTCATTGTGGAAGCTGTAGTGTGTCACAGTGTGTCCCACAGTATCCCCTTTTGTCCGCACATCTTCACTCTCAAATGTTCATTACAATGAGTCATTGGTCTGGTTGGGGAGCTCTGGTTTCCCTGACACTATCAATACTGGATTCTCATTAGGACTCCTCCTATTTATCCTGTTGCTGCTCTGTGTCATGGAACTCTTGCAAGTTTGGATCAGCAGGAGTAGCCCTTTCAAGTGTCTCAACTGTTTGCAGCTGACCTAGAGTTTGAGGTGAGCCAAATCAGAGCTCTGGATCTGGGCCAGTGGGGTAGCTGAGCTGGTCAGTGTGACAGCTTTCCCTTATCTGCACTGTCAGGGCAAGCTCTCCAGCACCGTTCTGGCTATACCACACAACACCACCACAGGTAGGAGGCAGGGTTAATTCTCTTTCTCCCATGTGCCTTCAGATCCAGCTCCATTGTGCTGCCTAGTCAAGGTGCAGGGCCCACTCTTCCAAGTGCTGCAGTACGTGAGGGGCTGGCTCATTTGTGCCTTCATCATCAGGGCCAGCTCCACTGTGTTGCCCAGGCAAGGTGCAGGGACCCCTGCACCCACATCTCCTCAAGGCAGGTGGCAGATAAGTGGCAGGGACAGCTCTCATTCTTACCCTTGGGACTAGCTCAACCATTCCCCTTCCCCTCGACAAGGGCCGGCACTACTATGTTGCCCAGATGCAGGGCCTGCTTTCTGGAGTGCTGCAGCCAGAAAGGAGACCAGCTCACCTGCTCCCTGGAGCCAGCTCTCTCAACTGCTACAGGTGGTGGAGGGCATCACCTTTGCACTCAGCCACATCAGATCTCCCACACTCTCACCCTCAGGGCTGAGTTTCTGACTTTTGGGTGAACAGAGGTTAGAGCAAGTGGAAGATGAGGGATGCTGGGAGAAGACTTCATTACAATCAGATCATCACTTTTCCTGAAGATCAGCCATCTGAAAGAGCTCTAATTCTACCCCTTAAAGGAGATGAGGTACCAGCCTTGTAGAACACTAGAATAACAGTGGTCCATAGACCTTAGGTGATGGCAGCCACACTCACAACATCTGTTTCCTTGAGTTCTACTTCAGGATCTCCGGTAACTGATGGATAAACCAATAACATTATTTTAAAATAATACATTGACAGAAGTGTGGACTACCTACTGGAGAAAGACTGACAAAAATTCAAGTCAGGGAATTGCTGGAAGATTCAAGAAGGAAGTCCCTTGATAGTAAAGCAGTTGATGTGAGAGAAACATAAGGAGAGCTGACAGGTCCTAATCACCAAATGACCATACAGTCTCAAGAAGGATAATCCCTGGATCTCTATTTGTATGTGAGCCTTGATGTGGGATATCAAAGAAATAGATCTTGGAGTGAGGTGCCTGTCAGTGAAAGAGAAGACCAATTGGAAGTAGTAGCTAATGGATCTTCTTTCCTGAAGGTCTCGGGAAGTACAGGCATCACGGGGGCTTCCCAGATCAAAGGCAGTCTCCTCTATCTATGGTCTCACAGTGGGATAGTGTGTCTAGAAAACAGACAACCTGAAGAAGACATGAGCTGAAGAAAACACAGCCACCTGAGCCCCAGCAAGCTTGGACTTCTGCTCACTGGGTGCTTCATACAAAGCCAGGGTGGATTTCTTAGCCTTCTCCTCTGGAAAATTTATGACGCCCGGACTGGAGAAAACGTCCTGGTAGTTTTAATGCTGGCATTTGAAGTCAGAATGCCTTCTCCAAGCAGCACATAACGACACAATTCAATAACTCTGACCATTGTGGAAAAATGTCATGTGCCAACAGCGATTTTCCATAATTTTGTTCAGAAAATCTGAAAGAAAGGCAGAAAATGGATTTGCAGCCCTGGAAGCAGGCAGAGAAACAGTAGCAGAGGGCTGTAGGCCAGTAATTGATGTTTCAAATATCACTGAGTGCTTCGCCTGTAATTTTAGGGGAGAATGATAATAATTAAAAGCACAAACTTACAAGTCGTATCTGAGGAGGGAAATGCCGACTGCACTTTCAGTGAAGGGGGCTTGTTGGTCTGTTTAACTTTTCCAGCAAACTTCAGATACATACAACGATTAGTTCACAGGATGACTTTCCCCCAAAACATGTTCCAAACTGCCCAAATGGAGGTGATGATTAACCCATTGGGATTCCCTAGACTCCTCTGATAAACCAAGTTTCCCTAGGAAGTCCCACAATCCCAGGTTTTTCCTGATTGAACTTGCTTTTGTCACAAATATACTCTGGGAAAGAATGACACTAAACCGAGCTCCCTGCCTGCGATTATGAGATCAGCTATTATAGTGGTTTGTGGCTAAGGAGATTTATGATTTTTGCTGTGAGGTGTGTTTGTGATTGAGTCTGCATCTGCTTTTATTGGCCCACGGCCTCAGTTAGATTGTCCAACTTCTCTGAACCTGTTTCTTGACATGGAAAATGGGCATCACAAGAGTAATTGTCAGATACTGGAGGAGAGAGTAAAGCAATAAACACTATGGGCTTTGCTGTTATTTTTAATAAATATTAACTATTACTGAGATTGTTATTGTTATTAACTATTAGTTTGTGTAATTTTTTGTTGACAGATTATTGTTTCCTCAACTACACACTGGATAAGTCATTCTGACATTGCAAAATAACAGTAATGATAGACAGACAGACAGACTTGTACAGATAGGCTTGTATCATGCTAAGCTGGGTTTGTGTTTTGTTTTGTTTTCTGAAAGGAACCTCCTTTGTTTATCAAACTCAGGGACTCGGCTTTCTGCATCTCTAACTCTGTTTCCATTGCTACAGCAGGCAGCAGGCAGTAGTACTCTGTAAATGTGTATAGCACTCTTGTATGTCTGGATAGGGCAGCAACTTTGATTTTGTCTCTGCTAAGGGCTACAGAACATGGGTCTTGAGGTCTTTTATGAGTTTCTGGTGACAAACATTGTGTTTTTGCCTCTGTCATTAGTTGTGAATCTAGATTTCTTTTTTCAAATGGGAATACTCTCTCTTCCTTCCAAACCCTGACTGAGAATTACTTTCCACAATTTGGGTTCATGGAGGAGTAGAGGGTAGACATTGCCTAAAATAACAAAAGCTAGGGGTTGAGTTGCACACTGTGGTTGATAGATTCAAAGACCACATTAAAGCCTCGTGGTGGTGACATCAGCACTGCATCAGATATAGTCGCTGTATGTTTTTCTTTACCCCCATTATCTTCCTCCTGGCTTAGCAAAGGTTCCACCCTTCAGGGGTAGGATCCTACCCAGGAACTCACACCTCTAGATGAGGATGAGCACACCTCAATCTTCCTGATCACAAGTGGACCTTTTATACCTCCAGAAAATAGCGTGCACAGATTCAATATGCTACATAAGGAGAGAAAAGAGCTCATTAGGCCGGTAGTCTGCTTTACAGGAAGTCGACACCATTCTGCCCAGCATGGCTTAAAGGCAGAACAAGAAGTCATGATGAAATCATAACACCATTTCTCAGATCCTCCCTAAGTAATATTTGGCTCTGTAATCCCCACTGGACTTTATGCAAGACCCAGCTTTATCCAGAGGCAAGACTCAAGTTTCTCACATACCTATGGCATTTCACTCACCAAAAAGCTCTGGGCATGGAGTTTGGACAGAGAGGGGTGTATTTTCTCCCTGGAAATTGTGTATCATGAGGCCTATTGGGATAAATGGCAAAGCCAAGGAATTTAAAGATTAGCCAAGAAGCAGTGAGGCAAGGCAAGAACGAGGTACCAGATAATCCTATTGATTTCAGTTGGCAACGTTAAGCAAATAGTTGAGTTTTCTAAGCCAAGATCTTCTAAGTTGTAATCATAATCCATTGCCAAGGATGAAGGTGACTGAGACTGTAAGTTATGGATGAGTGTGTACTTAGCAGGAAAGGGGCAGCTAGGCAGAGCTCCAAGGAAGCTCTCAGTGGGGTGGTGTACCCTTTCCTGTCCCCGGTGACCAGGAATGTCCTAGGAAGAGCCAAATTGAATCTTTGCTAGATTCGTCTATTCAATAACTGTAGAGAAGAATTCGTCTGAATTTCCACTCACTGAAGTTAAAAGTTCAGATAATTCTGTATTATTAAAAAATGAACGAATGAAAAGAACAAAGGCTCACAAACATAGATGTCCCCAAGTCAAACGAGCTACCAGTCACCTACAAATATTGTAGAAGAGCCTATGAGGCTTCTTTTCAGACAAAATGAGTGCATAGCTCTGAATTCCTGAACTAGGCTTGTGTCTGTTTGCTTAAGTTGATTGCGACATGCAGCCAGCCTGCTAGGAGTTACCAATTCAGTATTTGACAACCATGGATTTTGTCCATCTTCTGCCCCATGCTCACCATCCATTTATGTCCTTATGCATTTCCCTTCAGTTCCTTAAATGAAATTTTATACACAGCCTTTGACTACTTACACCCAACATACTTATTTGGATACTTACTCGTGTAAGTATTATACATTGTACATGTACATTTTAACATGTACTCTTAGTTTAGTCATGGTAAGTACTGTTCCATTGTAGAGTTAACACTGTTTCTTCATCCAGTCAGCTGTTTATTAACACATGAAGGACCCCCTCAATATTTGGACTGTTATATATAAAGCTTCTCTGAATATCTATGTGAATATCTATGTCTTTATATGAACCTATGTTTTCATGGCTCCTGTACACCTAGGAATGGGATGGCAAAAAGATAAGCAGGAATACACTGAACTTGTAAAGAAACTGCTGTACTGTTTTTGCAAATTCTTGACCCAAATTTTAGTCTTTCCAGTGGAGGGTTAGCATCCTAGTCCTCACACGTTGCCACCAGCACAAATTCATTGAGCCTTTCCATTTGAGCCAACCCAAGACTGTATATGTTTGGTTATTATTTGTCTCAGTTGTTTTGTTAATGGACTTTACCTTTTACAAACTTTTTGTAGTATGTATCCAGTGCCTTAAGACATAAGCTTGTTGTGACTGATGAACACAGATATTATCATACAAAGTCCATGGTCTACACAAGGGTCCATTTGTACTTTCTATGGGCTTTGATGACTGCATAAGAATATTTATCTACAATTGCATTATAAAACCAGGTACTTTCCTTGGACTAGCATTCCCATGAAGTCTGCTATTCAACCCTATCTTCTCCTTAACTCTTAAAAGTCACTCATCACTTTTACTGTTCATACTTGCTATTTTTGTATATTTTTAATGGGACATATGGTCACAGCCTCTTCATGTTGGCTTATTATGCTTCACAATATGCATTTAAACTTCTTCCAGGCCTTTTCCTGCCTTGATAGCTCCTATCTTGTTAGCTCTGAGTCACATTCTATTGTCAGGATATACCATTTTTTTTCCATTAATCTAGTAATAGACACCCTAGCTACTTCCAAGTTTCAGCAATTTTGAATAAAGCTGTTGTAAGCAAAACACTCATAAGGCAGACTTGTGTTTACACTTAAGATTTTTACCCACTGGGTAAATATGGAGGAATATAACTTCTTCATATGGTGTGAGAACATTTCATTTTCTAGGAAGCTGTCAAATTGTCTTGCAGTGTCTGTACATTTTTGCAATCCCACTGGCAATGAATGAGAATTCCTGTTTCCCACATACATGTCAACATTTGATGCTATTAGTGTTTTGAATTTTGGTTATCTTAACAGGTGTACGGTGGTGTCTCGATGTGGTTTTAACTGTATTGTTGGATGACATCAAATAATGATCAGCTTTCCGTGTGTTTCTTTCACAAATGCTTTGGTAAATGTCTGTTCAAGTCCTGATTATTTTGCCAGATCATACATTTTCTTATGATTGTTTCTGAAGGGTTCTGTGTATATTTTGGATGAAACTCCATATATTTCTCTTGCAAACATTTAAAAATATTTTGTAAGTTCCCATCCAAGAAAGAGTCCCTACTGACGTATTTAAGAACATACATGTCATTATAACTTACCCTTGTCCATATCTTTCCTCAAGTACCTTCTCCATCGTTCCTTTACTCTTTACTCCCAAGTAGTACTTTCTTCTGCTTTCATGAGACATACATTCCACCACCCTCTTCCCATTCCAAAGATCTCCTCTTCCTCTCTTTTGTTCCTCTTTGTAGTTTTGTGGCTCTCCCATACACACATTTAAGTCTAGACTCTGCATATGAGAGAAAGCATATGGTCCTTGTCTTTCTGAGTTAGCTTATTTTGCTAAACATAATGATTGTAGTCCAACCTTCTTTCCTGCAAATGTCATAACCTTAGTTTTCAGTCTAGCTGAATAAAATCCCACATCTTCTCTGAACATTCTTCTGTTGATGGGCATCTGGGCTGGCTCCATTTCCTTGCTGTTGTGAAAAGCAAGTCTCCTGTGTTCAGGCATCTCTCTGGTAGGACTTAGCATCCTTTTGGTATGTGCTAAGGAAAGAGACACCTTGATCATATGTTTCTATCTTTAGTTTTTTGAGAAATGAGAATTCTTATCCCATTGGGGCTACACAAGCTTCCTTTCTTACTAGTAGTGAATAAGGCTTCCTCATTACACACCTCCTGATTGTTTTCTTGATGGTAGACAGTCTGAGATGAGATAAAATAAAATCTCAAAGAAGTTATTAATCTTTATTTTCCTAGTGGTTAAAAAATGATGAACACTCATATATTTATTGGCCATTCTTCTTTTTGGAAACTGCATGTCTGTTTAATTGGTCCATTTATTGATGGACAACTTGTGGGAGTGATGTTTATTTTTTACATATAGTCTTCATATATTAAGCCTCTGTAGGACATATAGTTGGCAATATTTTTCCCTTCTATGTATTTTCTCTACACTCTCATATTTGCTTGGTTGTACAGAAGTTTTCTTTTTAATCCTATGAAATCTTATTTGTAAGTTATTGGTCTTATTTTCTGAGCTACTAGAATTCTTGCCAGGAAGTTCTTGCCTATGCATATACCTTAAGTTGTTTCTTCGTGTTTTTCCTCATTAGTTTCAGAGTTTTAGGTGATAAGGTCTTCAATCCATTTGTAATCAGTTATTGTTCAGAGTATGGGATATGGATCCAATTTCATTCTTCTACACATAGATATCCAGTTTTCACAACACCAACTGTTTCAACACCTTTGTCAAAATGAGGTAGGTGTTTCCTCTCTTCAACCATGCCCAGTGTCTATTCTATTTGCCCTTCTGATTGAGAATTAACCATCCTCCTTAGGGCCCTTCTTGTTACTTAGCTTCATTAGGTTTGTGGATTGTAGTATGGTTATCCTGTATTATATGGCTTATATCTGCTTATAAGTGAGTATATACCATGTGTGTCTTTCTGGGTCTGGGTTACCTCACTCAGTATGATCTTTTCCAGATCTATCCATTTGTCTGCAAATTTCATGATGCCTTGTGCTCAGAAGTAGCTGTTAGCCAGCTCAGTCTCCATGTAGGTTACTTAGTAAGGCCCTGGAGAGCAGGGCCTGTCTCTGATATGTACTCTGTTGTCTGCTCCTCCATCACCTCCAGGGTGAGGAGGCCTTGCCAGGCCACAGAGAAAGACGATGCAGGAAGTCCTTAAGAGACTTGATAGTCTGGAATCAGTTGGTAAGAGAAGTGGGATCCCCTTTCTGAGGACCAGGGGACAGGAATGAAGGGAAGGGAGGGTGGACTAGGAGATGACAAGGGAGGAGGCTATGATCAGGATGTAAAATGAATAAGTTAATAATACAAAAATAAAAATGAAAAATAATGATGTAGGTGCAGCTGAGTAGGTTTATTTCTGGACATTCTGTTCTATTTCACCAGCCTATATGACTGGTTCTGTGCCAGTCTTGCAGATTTTGTCACTGTGGCTCTGTAGAACAATTTGAGATAAGGCACTGTGATAGTTTTAGAATTTCTCTTTCCACCTAGATCTACTTTGGGGCCTTGAGTGATTCTTATATGTTGTTGGGATATTTTCTCCAGGTTTTGAAGAATTTGATTTTATGCATGCTGTATTGTATTTGGTTTTACTTCCAGTGATGCACGAGTTTTTACTATATGATATTTTCCAGTCCATAAGAATGATTGGATTTCCATCTTCTGGTGTATTTTTTTTTCAATCTCTCTTTCTCTTCAGTGTTTTAAGGGTTTCATTGTAGAGATCTTTTACATCCTTGGTGAATTTTATTCCTGTGTTTTTCTTTTTCTTTTTTTTTTAAGATTTATCAGTGGACTTGGGGAGGGGCATAGGAGGAGATTAGGGAGGGAGGGTGGGATTGAAAGGGGATGAGGGAGGGGGCTACAGCTGGGACACAAAGTGAATAAACTATGATTAATAAAAAATAATTAATAAAAGGATTTCTTTTTTTATAATATTTTTTTATTTTATTTTTTTGTTATCAATCACAGGTTAGGTAGTTTGCATCCCATGCGCAGCCCCCCCTCACTCCCTCCCACCCTCCCCAACCCTCCCTCATCTCCTCCTCGGTACCCAAAAAAAGGATTTCTAAATGGTATTTTCCTAGTCATTTTTCCAAAAGGTTTACTAGTATGCTAATTTTATATCCTGATACTTTACTAAAAGTGTTTATAATACAGAGGAGTTCTCCAGCAGAGATTTTGGAATGTTTTATGTACAGAAATATGATGTCTGCAAACAAGGAAACCTTGAAATCTTTCTTTTCTATTCATATAGTTTTATTTCTTATTCTTCTATCAAATGTTTTGAGTACTACAACTAATAAGAATGACGAAAGTGGGTACTCTTGTCTTGTTCTGGATTTTAGAAGAAATTCTTCACATGATTCTCTATTTAATACAATGTTGGTTATAAGTTTTAATATATAGACTTAAGAATGGAAATCACAGGCTCTTCTATAGATGGAAAGGGGCCTTTGCAAAAAACCTGAACAGCTTTATGAATTAAAGTTCTGAAAAAAACTACAAATTAAAAGAATGAGTGTGTAAAATATATTTTTTTAAATTTTTTATGTAAAGAGGTATTTGTTTTTTGGCATGTGCATATCCAGTTATTTCTCAAATATGTATTATATACACATTTGTTTTTATTACATTGGTAAATCTCCTTTGTCTGAAATCGGTAGAATATACTCACATGGGCCTATTTCTGGACTCCTTATTCTCTTATAATAATATTTTTCACCTATTCTTTGGCCAATATGACACTCCTTTAATAGTTGTGGATTTCAAGGTATGAAAGCTAGGTAATGACAATCCTCTGATTTTGTTCTGCTATTTAGATATTGTTTGTTCGCTGTGTTTCACATTATCATATCAGTTTAAGAATTAACTTACTGACATCACGAAATAATTTGCTTAAATTTTTATTATATTTCCAATTGTTAAGTCAACTTATAAAGAGCTGAGTGCCATATTGTCATCTGTCTATATTATTTTATTTAGTTCATGAGAATTTTATAGGGTTTCATATATATTTTATACAAGTTGTGATATATATTATAAATAGTATTAAATTTTAATTCTAAAATACACTAATTTGTTACTACTATATAGAAAAAATATCCTTTGTACATTAATCATGCTTGTTAGTTGCAGAAGTTATTTAGGTCATTTTTCTCAGCTATTCTGTAGAAATAAACATGTGAACAAAGCAATTTTATTTCTTCCTTCCCCATCTCTCTTTCCCCCTCTTCTGTGGTTTTCTCTTTTTTGATGCTTTAACTGGGTCTTTAGTAGAATAAGAAAAAAGCAGTAGCACAAAAGAGCCTTCCTCACCTAGTTCGTGATTACAAGAAAGACATGAATTTCTCAGGACTAAGCAGATGTTTACAACGGGGCTTTTGTAACTTTTTCCATTTGAGAACAGAGGAAGACAATGCAGCCTCTCCTGATGAGACCTAATAGACTAGGATCAGAAGGAAGAAAAATAAGATCTCCCCATCAGTGGGCTTGGGGAGGGGCATGTGTGGAGAAGGGGGAGGAAGAAAGGGATTGGAAGGGGAGGAGGGAGGGAGCTACGGGGGGATACAAAGTGAATAAATTGTAATTAATAAAAATTTAAAAATAAATAGATTAAAAAATCCATAAGGAAATTATAAAATCCCTTTTGCATTCAATCTTAAAAAAAAAAAGAAAATTCTCATAATTCAAACTTTCTGTTAGATATTATTCATCAATACATGCTAGATTCATCAAATTATTCTTCTACATCTATTGATATCACATAGGTTTCTTTCTTTGGCCTATAGATTACACTGACTGATTTTCTAACCTCAGTTAGATCTTGTACATCTGAATAAGATTCACTGGGTTATTATATAAAATTCTCTATATAGATGTTTAGATTTGGTGTACTTACATTTTTGAGGATTTTAAAATATCTATTTATAAAATATGACCTTTTTTTCTTTTTCCTTGAAATGTTTTTCTCTAGCTTTTTTACTGGGCACATTGATCTATATGTCTCATCTATTAGTCTGTACTCTACTGTCCTGGTTTTTATAGCTTTACAATATGTTCTGAAGTCATAGAAAATATAGGTATGTCTGAATGAACTTAAGATCAGCTTATCAATTTCCAAAAAAAAAAATCCTACTGGAATTTTTATTAGAATTCTATAAGCTTTTGCTTACTTTTGGCAGATTAAAATTTAATAGTATTTGGTCTTCTAGCTATAAAAATAGTATATTTTTCTATTATTTTTGTTCTACTTTTGAGCCGAAAGGCCTTTCACATCATTTGTTATATTTATTTCCAAGCATTTTGCATAGTAGACATATTGTGAATGATACTATTTTATTTTACTTACATTTAAATTTTTCTTCCTAGGATTAAAAATGCAATGTATTCCAACACATTGTTATTTTCCTCTTAAACCTTGGTAAACTTAGGTCTGAAATCTAGTAGCTTATATATAGATTCATTGTAATTTTTTTCTTTTGCTGTTGTTTTTTTTTTCATTGTATTTTTTCTACATACAGTCCAATTGGCTGCAGCCAAAATCAATTTTATTTATTTTAATAATAAATATTAAAATATAAATTTTAAATTTTAGTATTAAATTATTTCTGGGCCAAAGAAATCCCTCAGTGGGTAAAGGTGTTTGCTGTGCAAGACTAAGCACTTGAGACTTGTTCTCTGGAAGTCAGGTTTAAAAGCCGGCTGTTGCAGCCCATCTGTAACCACAGGAAAGCCCTTCAGGATGACAGAGGCCAGCTAACCTGGAACACATACTAGGTTGTTTCTGGTCCTGGTGTTTATCACAATGAGAGAAAGAAAAAAAAACCAGGGTAATGTATTTTCTTTATGAACAGCTTACATTGGAATCTTTGTTTACTTTCTCTTTGACAATGGCTGCCTTCAATTTAAGCGATTTTCTTTTCATTCAATTTTAGTGTGACCAGGCTCAAAACTGTTTTCTAATTGCATGGGTTATTCCACATATTCTTGCTTCCCTTTGTTTTCTTTGTTGTGTCCGTGTCAAATATATCAAAACTTTTGTTACTGTGCCTCCTCCTGTTACTGTTAGCTATCATCCTCTGTCTTGTTATTTAGTAATTGCTTTTGTTTTATGGCATGCATCTTTACTATGATACTATATGGTACAGTCTACCCTTGAAAACACAATACACTATCTATTATACATTACATACATACATTTTTCTTCTAGTGTATGCAATATTATATATTTTATTTTTCACACACGATGTGGCCACTTGAATGTGAACAGTCTCCATAGACGTATATGTTTAAATGTTTGGTCCTCTATTGGTAGAACAGTTTGGGAATGATGAGGAGTTGCCTTGTTGGAAGAGGTATGTTACTGGGGAGTAGCTTGGCTTTGAGGTTGCAAAAGCTCAGCCCATTCCCAGTTAGCTGCTTCATGCTTGTGCATCAGACATAAGTTCTCAGCTTCAGTACCAGGCCTGCCTGCTTGCTGCCATTCCCCCAACCTCTGCCGTGATGATGTTCATGGATTGACCATCTAATACTGTAAGCCCTATATAAATGAGAATGAGTTTGCCTAAAAATGTCTGTTCCTATTACCTGAATATTATTATACAGCCTATTTTCACATGTAAATGAATATCACAATGCATTGTTATTGTTTCTATTAAAGCATTCCATGGTTTATTTAAAAGGTCTAAATCCTAAGAAGGAGCTTGTCCATTTGCTCACGTGATAACCCTCGCAAAGCTCATCATCCTTCTGTGTACTTCTCCGTCTGTCTCCTGTCATGCTCCTCACCCACCCAAAATACACTTACCTTTGTCACAGTGAAGACTCACTGGTGCTAAATTATTTTAGTTTTTCTTTGTCTAGGAAAATGTCCATTTGTTACCACTTGTAATAATATACGTTCTTTACTTATGAAAATTTCATTGACCTTACCCCCAACCCTAACATACATACACACATCAGAGATGCTGTTCCACGGCCATCTTGGTATTGGCTTCCCATCTGATGGGTCTGTTATCCACGTTCATTTTGGTTTCAGAAATAGTATGTTCCCCAGGCCCATCTGCTTTGCAGCTTTTGTCCTAATCCATGACACTGAGGATGCTGATCAGGATTTGTCTTGGGGTAATTTTCATCATGCTTATTGTGTTTGGGGGGTTTTGAATATTTTGAATTAGCTTATAATATCATCAAGTTTAGATAAAAATTTATTCACTATACCTTTAGGTTTTTGTTCTGCCTGATGTTATCAATTACATACGCATTAATCCTCCCTCATTTGTCCTTCAACTCAGTTTCTCTTTTATTTTCTTTGTTAGTGGCTTCTTTTCTCTTTGTGTTTTGTTTGGGATTTTTTTACATGCCTTCCGTATCACTAGAATTTCCTTCTTCTTATTAATTAATGTCATTTGATTTATTTTTATATCAGATGCAGTTGTTTTCATCAGTAAACATTCTGTTCATGCCTTGTTTACAATGTACATATCCCCTCTTTAGTTTTGGAACCTTAAATACAGAATAACTGTTGCTGCTATGTTTGTGCACACACTTGTCCATTCTTGGTTGCTTCAAATGATGAATCTATTTTCTCACCATTTTCCTTGCTTCTCAGATGTTTTGTAAATTTAAATTCAGGCATTGTGTATTTTATGTGTTCGAGAGCTGAGTGTTTCATGTGTGAGAGTTCTCATACATGTTCTCGAACTTTTTGTGATGCCGTGAGTTACTTTGAGACAGTTTGCTACTTGAAAATATGAGTTTGAATTTGTATTTTGTAGGAGCTTAAGAATGTTCACTGTGGAAAGAATTGCTCTCTCTGTGTGAAAGGCATTTCTGTGAAAGCATTGCTTAGTTGGGGCGCTGTGAGTGTCAAGATTTTCCCATACGATAAGAGCCATTAATATCACTAGTCTTCTCAAATTCTTTCCAAAGGTTTTCTCTATCCTCAGGTAATTTACACACACAGAGACACACAAAGGTAGAAAGGAGAAGGAAAAAGGAGGAAAAGACTCATTCGTCTTCCATTTAGTGCTAGAGGGAAGTCTGTACAGGTATCTAGAGCTCCCCTAGCAACCTCAGCAACTTTCTTTCCCCTAGGGCTTTTCTGAACATTCAGCTCCTAACCTCCTTGCATTAACCAAACTCTTCCTGGTTCTTGCCTTGCCTCACGTTAGAGCTTAGATCTTTCTCATGGTAGGAGTCTAGAATAATTTCAAACAACCCTTCCTTTACTGTTTCTGGTCTCCTGAAAATTCCTGTTTGATATAAAATCCTCAGCTCTAAAATGCATTCATTATTCGGTTGATGACTCCAGTTGATATCACTCTATCCTGATGTGAAAAATAAGACTAAAGGCCACAGTGAATTGATAGTTCCACAAGGCCCAAAGCCTTACAATACCAATATATGCCAAAGCTGATAGCATACTTTGCTAATGAGGGAAAGAAGTTATCTGGTACTTACTATGAACAGTTAAGCAAAGCCCAGGAACATACTATAATGTACACTCTAGCCTTCTACATCTACAACACAGGTAATTTCCCCATATGTTTCTACTTCGAAAGGATACAAATTGATAGATATAGATTTGGTTTCTGACCACTCAACCCACTAGATCTCTAACCCTGTGCACACACACTTTTTAAAATATTTTTATCTCTGTGTATTATATAAGTGTGTGCACATGTGCCCATTTGTATGAGCATTTGTTCAGTAGAGCGCCTAATGCCTTTTTTCAATAACTTCTCTGCCTTGTGTTTTTGACACAGGGTCTTCAGGGTAATGTAATTTGTTTCAGCCAGACTGTAGTCAGTAAACTCCTGGGATCATCCTGTGCCTGCCTGGAGGTACAGTTGTGTATTCTTATATTAAGCTTTTATGTGGATTCTGGGATCTGAACTCAAGTCTCTGTGCCTGATCATCAAGTACATTACCCACCAAGCTATCTCCCCAGATGGAGCGTGTCAGCCTCTATAAGCTTCAATTTCTCTATCTGGAATATGGAACTAGTAACAGCGCATGCAAATTGGATGATGTGAGACTTAAATGCAGTATTACACAAAGCACTTGGCATAACAGTAAATATTATTTTTCCATGTATATGTTAACCAAAATGGTAAGTTAGGCACATACTCAATAAACTTCAGCTGTTTTCCTAAATAATATTAAATTCCTTCTTCCTCTTTGTTGCTGTCAACATTATAAAGTTGGTTTTCTCCTCTCTAGATTCTTGAGATGTCTCTCTCTCACACATACACACACAAATGTGTACTAGGCACCTCTTTTAAAAACCAACCGGTCCATCTGCTCTCCATTTACATATTCAGAAATGTTTTTCTGTTTGCTGGTGAATGTCTAGAGTTACTCATCTTTATATTTGCCTTTACTGGTAGCACCAGCTACCCGATTTTTCTCTATTTTTTTTTCTAAATGTTTGTGTTTTGTGTTTTTCTGTCCTCATTCAATCACTTTATCACTGTTCAAGCCCATGTTTTTACTTGACCCTGGTGCTGCATAAATGGAATTCTACTGGCATCATCTTATGTGCGTCACCTAGCTGCTGGCCACCAATGTAAACTCATGAAACCAGGCTTGTGTCATCATTTCCCAGCACTTGCCACTTGGTGTCACAGGCAAATTTGCATGTGTTTTTGCTTTCTGTTTCCATTGCATCTATCCCTTCCAAGGACCCTGGAAGAAAGAATAACTATTGTTGGTGTTTTGGGTGTTTTGATGCATACTGCAACTTTTAAAAACACTTAGAGGGAAAGATTTAAAAGAGTAGAGGTGAAAAATTAAAGAAGATCTCTTAGTTTGCATGATGGTCCCTCAGGTTAATGTACTCAGAGCCATTGAACTGAAGACTCGAATTCAATTCTCGAAACCCATGATATAAGAAGAGAACTTACAAACACACACTCATGCACACACACTCACAGAGAGAGACAGACACACACACAGAGAGACAGTCAGACACGCACACACATACATGCATGCACGCATTCACACGCACACCCCTAATAAATAAAGGCAGAAATAAATTTTTCAGGATTTCAAAAAGAAATTGAGGCATCTTATTTAGATGAAAGCAGTTACTGTCGAGAAAACCAAGACACCAAGTTTAGAGATCTCCACGGTGCACAAAGACACCTTTGTTAAATAATCTCATTTAACAACTGTCCCTGAGGAATCACACCCTGGTTTCACACATCTTTCTTACTATGCACTAAGACACTGGGCAATGTATTTATCATGTCCCTGGAGAGCAAAGGCTTACATATAAAACTGCAAAAAAAATCATCGAAGTTGCTAAAAAATAATTATATTTCTACAGATGATTCAAAGCAAGAAAAGAGAAATTTGTTTTTAGCAAAACTAGAAATATTGAATAAAGAGTGGACTGGAGCTGAATAGAATCTGATATGAGAATAGCATTTGGGTCCCATCTGAATTTAGTGATCAGGAGTGCAACAGTATGACACAAATGTACCTTGTGCAACATTTGTCATCTAGGTCTAGCACTCAGATGCTGTATCACATTAGAAAATGCAGTTACAGCCAGAATGAACAGCAGAGAGACAAGAGAATTAAAAGAAGTTAAATCAGGTAGGCACAGTCGTATGTCAAATAAGATTTACACTGGAACTGGAACACTGAAGAGACCCAGGTGACTCAAAAAGGTTTTCCAAAAACAGGGAGGGGGGGTGGGAAGGATGTTTCAGAATACTAGGACTATGTCCAAAGAGCATCTGATAAGGCCAGAAGAAAGACCCACAGGAGGGATCCTCTCTCTAATTCCACAACCTACTGTGTTTTCTCTTCACAGTTCTCTGAGTCATAGGTGTCAACACCTTCATCTTGGAGAAAAACTAGAGAGTGAAATGGAATGTCCCAAAGTCCGAAACCAATGCCAGAGGACGGATTCAAAAATAATCTTCTAATCCATGGTTCTTAAATTCTAGTGCTGCTGTGGTCATACACAGAGAGAGACAGAGGGGGAGGAAGAGGGAGAGAGAGAGAGAGAGAGAGAGAGAGAGAGAGAGAGAGACCACCCAAGGAGACTCATTAAACTCCTGTACTTCCTGCTTGGCTACCCTATTTACATTTTCACTCAGTTGCTCTGAGGGAGAACTGTGTGTGTGATTGAGATAATTTGGAAGTTAATCAAGGAAAAATATACCTTGTCAGTAACACATGACAAGCTTTACTAGACCGAGTCACAAAATATGAGAAAGCCCTCACAGCACTGGAAGACCCTAGGAGAGGGATCTGAGAGTTGCTCTTATCTGGGTGACATCACTTACTGAACAGCCCAGTGGGGATCTGGTAGGTGAAAAAATTTCTAAGGACCTTATAACTCCCAGGACCTAGTTTATCAATAGATGACAGTTGCTAGGTGAGGTTTACTAGGGTATGTGAATTAGGTGAGCTCTAATTGGCTAAAAAATCTGCTTGCTTGGACAATTTTTAAAGTAATTATATGTGTAAAACTTTGGTTTTGGTCCTGGTAGGCGCTTGAGCTAATGGGCCTTGTCCTGCAGGGGGAAAAAATTACACAACCTAGGGCCAGCACGCTGAGACCACCTTTGCATCATTTAGATGACAGAGGCGTATCCCCTTGGGAGATGACTTCGATGTGGTGTATCATGAAGCACTTTTTGAGGAAGCAAAGAGAGCTTCTGGCTCCAGGTGTCCCACTGTCTTTACTCCCCCACAGCCAGCTCGGGCAGTGGATAAACAGGCCCATCGATGGTTTCCTAGGTGAAGGTGGCTGCCTGGGAAAACAAGCAGAAGGCAATCAGCGCAGAAAGTTAGCATCGGGGTGCACACCTGCTGGATGGGCCGCAGGTTAGGATTGCAAACGTGTTCTTTTTGTGGTAATGAGGACACTTTTTTTTTCCTCTGCGCTTTTCTTTATGACCAAAAGCCTAACCTGGGCAGGATTTATTTATTTATTTATTTTTGGCAGCTCTACCCAGGCAAGCTCTCGACTTTGTCCTCAGCCATTGCAAGCAGGGACACCTGCGTCACATGTGGACCTTATCTTAGGATTCATGGCAACACTGACAGAAACAAACTGCAAGCCTCCTGTTGGCAGGAACCGTGGCCTCCATCTCAAGTGAGCTTTTCTATCGAAGGGCTCATTAAATGAGTTTGACTGCCAAAAGCGCGTGAGAATACCTGTAAGTGGCTGCATTGCATTTGGCGTATTCAGGTTGGTACACTGAGAAATCGACCCGGAGCCACCAACTCCCAGCAGTTCTGTGCCATCCATCGCTGTCAGACAGGGACTTTAAATTCTTCCCTTACCATAGGGTTGAATCACAAACCCAGGCTACTGAGACTGAGTAGCATTTAAGTTGGCTATTAGCAAACTTACAACTTGAGAGTGATAGGGATAAAAGAAAGAAAAACCTCGGTTGGGGAAAGGGGGGGGGGGCTGAGGGGAGGGTGCACTCCTCATGCCCTTCCACAGGGAAGTCGGAAGAAGCCATCCAGACCTGCTAACAATTCGCTTCCGCTCCTCCGTGCCCACCTCATTGTTTGTGGCTTAGTCAAAAGCAGTCGGATATCAAAGGAATTCCGTATTATATATCCAAGAACGGTTGAGCCCAGTGGTATCAAAACTACTCCATGCAGCCGCCAACACCCAAGACTGGCTTATCAAGGATAGGCAGTGGGCCCCTGGCTGCCTGGCACCCACTACCACGCTATCGCTTTACCCCATGCATCATCACTCTCCATCTGCTGCCAGAGTGGCGGTGCCATGGAGGGCTGGGTTGGACAATTGTTCTGTGAGTAACTGGGATGAAATATTCCAGTGTCAGATTAAAAACTCTGATATTTATCAAGGTTGACTTGATCAAAAGCTGAAGAGGCAAAGCATAGAATTACGAATCACACCCGAGCTCCCAACACTTTTGTTGGCCAATGACCAACAGCAAGTCTCAAATGTCTTGATTTGTATGCCCCACCTCCTCTCATAGGCACAAGTACTGGACCCTGGTCCAAAACTGCTCCTCTATTTGAAGGTGACACAACTATTTTTTTTATCTGTCGGTGTGAATGACACGTGTTTCACTAGGATACGTTCTCGCCCCGGATAATTAATATAGACTGCTCTTTGGAAGCATTGCCATTCATGAGGCTCCTATGACTCATCTGCATCGCTCAGACCCCTTTTCTATTACAAGAGTACATGCTGGTGTTTTGCCTGCTTGCTCTCCAACGGGGTCTGTAAAGCGATTAAAGCCGTGTACCCATTCCATTTCACTGCTTTGTCTTTCCCCTTGATTCCAGCACCAACATGACTTTTATTATCTCTTTGCTCTGCCAGTTGCAGAGAGGATTTTTCCTTCTTTGAATTCAAAGTCACCAAGATGCCAGCTCTCCTTCTCTAATGAGCTTTTCTTTGGCCCAACCTCACATCTCATAAACAAAGTGTCCATGCATGTCGGTATGCCAGCCTTTGGAGGTCTCATCTGGTCTGGAGAAACAACCGTGGGAAACCCAGCTAACTTTCACTACACTGTTCACCACCCTTCCCATGCCAGGACCTACTTCCATTGGCTCTTAGTCTACTGGCCAGCACACTATTCAAGCATCCCAACTCAAAGTGGGACAACCTGCCTCACAGAGCATCTGATTCTTCACTTTTCATTTACTTTTTTTTTCATCTAAGCATTTAAAGTACATACGAACAGATGGAACTGTTTTTAAACACAGTTGCAAAATATTTTCCTCATAGACACATGTCCACACATTCTGGTAATCTAGTTGAGTAACCCAACTAAGCCGTGAAAGGTTGTCTGACAACCACTTTCCAATCCATCCGGAGCTCAGATGATCATAGTATGGTCTGTCTCCTGTGTACATCACTTCCTTTCTCAGAGGAAGCATTTGAGTTGCTATCATGCCTGCAACTAACTATACAAATGCCAGCTCACAGAATACTTCCTTCTGACCACTGTCTATAAATTCTGAGCAATCCCCCTCCTCAGGATGGCAGCTGACCATTTCATAACTATGCAGGCCAAATCTCTCTTTAATTTTTCTCTTCTAATACTGTCCTTCATACTTCAGGTTCCTCACACATCCCCTGGAGTGACTTTGGCATCCAATGACTTTAGAATACATTTTCATAAGCACCCAAGTGCTTTGGCTGAAGCTAAAGAGTATTTATGAAAGGTAGCATGTGAGGAAAATTTCATCCACTAACATACTCCAGGGAAAAAGAAAATGGGTTTCTTTCCTGGAATCAAAGAAAAAAATAAAAAAAGAAAAGACCAAGAGTGAGTATAGACTACAATAAGACAATCCAAGGGGATCCCAGAAACAGATTCTTCTGTAAAGAATGGTGCTTTCTATGCTTTCTTTTCCACAGAAATCCTAGGGCCAGAAAAGCCAAACTATAGATGCTGGAATCAACATTTGTTTTGTGATTGGAAACTCTTTTCTGCATAGGACTGACCTGAGCTTCATAACTGCTCCAGGCTCTGCTTTCCCAAGTGCATAAAGATGTGCTTTTCCAAGTGCACCAGGCTCTGCATTCCCGAGTGCAGCAAACTTCTCAGAATGAGTGTGAAGAGAAGAGGAAGAAATGAAACTTCCAGCCCACAGTTTCAAGTTTTCCAAAGCCTATTTGCGTTGGCCTGCCTCTGCCATTCCTTTCTCTCTTTTTTCAGAAGTGTGAAATGGGTCGGTTGCTGGTATTTGTTCTGTGGTCTCTGCTAACTCTTCCATCTGCATAAACTTAACTCTGCCAGTCCAGCTCTTCACAGCACTTTCTCTTCAGCTGGCTCAGAGGGACATGAAGGTCCTATTAAGTGGTACTTTCAAGGCTTGCAAATGTGTGATGCAGGCTCTGGACTGAGAGTGTGAGGCTTAACTGTGCTGCCCTACCAGATGGCTGGCTCTTACTTTAGGACTAGGAGCTAAACAGATTAAGGCACACTGGATCCAGGTCTGGATCTGACAGCCTTCCCAGGAGCAGAGACAAGAGCAGCGGTGGTTACCATGTACCTGCAAATGTGCCTTTCTGGGACACGAGAAGATGGAGGATTACACTTTCTGGAATTTTCCATTCTCTTATGGTGATATGTATTCAGGGAATGAAGAGATAACAAGAAGAATTTATCTTTCCATGTTTTCTCATTTCCTTCTTTGTTTGTCTATATCTAGGTTAATCATCTTCAGCAATATACTGCCCTCTAAGAAGCAGCACGCCAGCATTCATTTATCTAGTGTCAGTATGTCAGCTTGGCTGGTTTCCCACTAGATACTGTCACACAGAAAACAACTGTCAAATGTGCTCATGTGCCTTGGGTTTGAGACTAAAATGAGTGGAGCTGATGGCTTTTTGCCAGCTCAATAAGTGTGTCTGTGGAGTGTAAATATCTTTGAATGAAAAAGTAGCCACAGTTGAATAAACCATGAGTTGGAAGACACACAGGCCAAGGGAAGAACTATCGGTTGGTGTTTATATTGTCTGAGGAAAAACCCACCTCAATGATGTCTTCAGTAGGGGCATAACAAACTAAAGCAGACAATTACTAACAAGAAACTATTTGAACTAGTGCCCTGTTGCCCAGGATAACATTTAGAAGGACCCCAATTATAACAAGAGTTAAGATCCTAAGGTCTTCTTTAGCTTGGCTAAGCTAGATATGATGATGCATTTGACCCAAGGCTTCTTGGAGGAAAATATGTTTTCAGTTACCAGGTGTTAGTAAACCCAGATTCATAAGCTTATGTAAACACTAAATCTTCAAGACCTAGCACCCCTTTATATCCATGATATAGATCATTTTCTAATCTTCCCATAGTGGGACAGTGCAACCCTCCACAGAATGTATTCTCAAACTTTAGGTATTACATTGTAACCAATAATTCCAAGACTTGAACCTCAAGTGCAAGAAAGAACATTCTTTTTGTTGAAAATCCTTCCACACTCCAAATGTCTTGTACAAACACAGGGTATATGCACTTATGGGATTTTGTAGTAGAACATTGACGATAATGGAAGCAATGGAAATCACTGAGCAATATTCCTGTAGGGCCAAGATGCAAATGTGTCAAAGCAGAGTTAACAGACAGAGTTAACACGGGCAAGACAGAACCATCAGCATGCAATAATAAGATATACCAAAAGTAAATTAGCCTACATGCTTCTAACTTTCTTTGTCTAAGTTAGCTCTGAGCTGCTTGAGGGAGGAGGTTACATCTCTTCCATATCTAAAGCAATGAAGCAAACCGAACACTGTGTATGTTAAGAGACTGCCTGGGGTTCAAATCTTGCCTTTGCCACCTCCTACCTATGGTGTGTTTGTTCTTCTGAGCCTTGAATTCTTCTTATGCTAAATAAGGAGAGCTGCTTTGTAGGGTGCGGGGTGAATGAAGTGACTCCGCATATTGAGATCTCAGAGAAGAGATTCATTGTGGGCAAACAATACCTCATAGCATGATCAGCACACCATAGTCTGTTGGCTACCTACTGTCACCCGCCACTCTCCTCTTTCACTAACAGAAGAATCACTTGTAAAAACCACATGAAGAGATTCTATTTCCATTTTTCTGAAAACAGTTGATCCAGTGTTTGACCCATTTCTGGCAAGGAAGATGTAAGGGATTTTGTTTTGAGAAGCCATTTTCAGGGCATTGATCTCCCTCAAAGAAGAATATGTGTGAGTGCACATAGACTCATACCAATCTAATGGTCAAAGCTGCCGTAAGCATATGAAAGACCTGAAAATGCAGGAAAGACCTGAAAAACATGAGACTTGATATGATGTGACCACACCAAGGCTTAAACTGCTTGTCTCCAACCTTCTAACTATGTATGCACTAGCTCACAGTGTAATAATATAAACTGATACGGGCATTGAGTGTCCTCTAGCATATGTTCACATAGATATGCATGTCGAAGGTGTACTTTTAGTTTTTCACTTTTATATTTAATTTTTAAATAATTCAAGTGCATGAAAATGCCAGGACACTATACAAGAGTTTCCTTTGTACCTATGATCATTATTAAGTAGATACTAATATTTTGTTTCATTTGTTTTACAAATCTTTCCATCCATCCTTTATGAAGTGAACTGGAACACTAAAATTCAAGCTAGTGTACCTCAATACTGTCCATTAATGAAAATTAGTTTAAAATTAGCCTAAATGTTTGTAGTTTTATATCTTTACATATATAGGAAACATGCTGTTATGTATTTTTCAATTTTCAATAATAGATGCCATACTCTACATATTAGGGATTGAGTCTGATCTTTTAATCTATGTTAATATAAGTAATGTTCTTTTCATTGAAAGTGCTACATAATATTCCCCTTACATTTATGAAAAATCTCACATAGTTTATCTATATATATATTTCAGAAGCACACTTATCTGGGCTGTTCTCCACTCTAGCATCTTCGTTTTGATTGACCTGCTGAAACACATTATAGATTCTAATTTCTGTTCTGCAGCCAGTGGTGTGGTTTGAAAGCAGCTACCCCTAGTCTTTGGCATGACTCCTGCTTGTCATGGTGCTTTTTTTACTGGCTTTTGCTTGTTCTTTAATTATATTTATTAGAACTCCTCCTGTTGGTTGGAAATTATTGGCTTAAGATTTTCTTCCCTAGCCTAATTTGGAAAGAATGTTTTCTTCTAAAACTGTGAAGATTTCCGTTCAACTTAAATTCTTAAATAGAATGTATTTTTGTATAAGATAAACATTCGGGATCTAACGCCTGTGTTTTTCCATAGGAACAGTCTGAGGCCTCAGAAGCGTGGAGTGCCTGCTCTCCACCACGCACTTGTGTTGCCACTTACTCTGCATGCCAAGCTTTTCCACACCCAGGGGTCTGTGTGGTAATCATTAGTGTTGTTTACCACATTGTCTTACCCCACGGCCTCTGAGTACCTAGTAAAGTTCCATCCCCTGACTTCTTTGTGTTCAGCTGGGGCCATGTACTGCTTCTTCACAATGTGTTACGAGCAAAAGTGACAAGCACATGCAATTGCCAGTGTAAATCCCTGCAGATAATCTCTTTATCAGTCAAATGGTGAGAGGTGTGACTCAAGCATAACCCTGGACACCCTAGTGTCCACGGTTATAGCACGAGGGCTACCGAACAACTTCCAGTGGACTTGTGGCAGGAGACAAAAATACTCTTACTTCACATTCAAAATTTGGGGCCTGTTTGTTACTGCAGCATGACCTGGCTTACTTCAACTGTTCCTATGAGTAGGAATGACAACTGCCACCAAGCACAACATAGATTAAATGCCTGGGCACCCGATGGTAAGAAATAAGGAATAAAGAAGTCAGTACCTAAATTGGAGGGATATGTATCTGTGTTGTTCAGATATAAAACATTTGGGGAAAGCAATCCCTCAAAAAAATTTGAAACTCAGACTCACAATTAATGAACTTCTAGCTCTAGTGGGGGAAAAAATGAAAATTAGAATGTAAGTAGATAATGTTGGCTAGCTTTGGCTTTATTTGGCAAAGTGCTGCAAGAAAGTATTGGGTTCAGAAAAGACTTGCTTAGATCACAAACAAAAGTGAGTGACAATAAGGAGCCCACTAACCTAGGGGTTTGCAGTACTGGGAGAGACAACAGATTCCTTTCAGCAGCTAGTATGGCATATTTTCTGAGAATACTCATGAGTATGAAGGGCTGGTTTTAACTTGATAAGGTACAGGATCAAATCAAGAATATGACATGAATGTCCAGGAAATGTTTTCTGTTACCCATGATATTTCAAATGGATTAAATTAAAAAATTAAAGCCCTGAGAGTCTTACCATTGATTAAACTGAGAAGGAATGAACAAGAAGAGACAGAGAGAAAAGAGGAAAAAAAAAAAACAAAGGAGGAGATGAAGAATAAGTGACGAAGAGGGAGAAAACAAAAGTTATTATCTAAGTCCAAGTTAACTGTCTGGGTAGTCTGTTTCTATTTTAGGTTGTTTCTCTTGCTTTTGTTTTTTTTTTCCCCAATAGTATCTCTGTTTTAAAATTAGAATTGTTTTTTTTTCTGTTGATTCTTTTTTTAAATTTTTTTAAATGTAATTTATTTATTTTTATATCAATCACAGGTTAGGTACTTTGCATCCCAGGCATAGCCCCCTCCCTCATTCCCTCCCACTCTCCCCATCCCTCCCTCATCTCCTCCCTACCCCCTCCAAGTCCACCAATGGGGGAGGACCTCCTCCCCTTCCATCTGACCCCAGATCATCTTGTCTCCTCAGGGCTGGCTGCAATGTCCTCCCCTGGAAACTAGCCAGGCTGTTACTTCCTGGCGTGTATGGGGGAGGGTGAAAGAGCCAGCCATCCAGTTCATGACTGAAACAGTCCCTGTTCCCCTTACTAGGGTCTTCAGTTGGACACAGAGCTACCATGAGCAGGGGTTCTATGTCATATCCATACATGGTCCTTGGTTGGAGAAGCTGTCTCATATAAGACCACTGTGCCCTGCTCAGTTTGATCTTTGTGGAGCTCTTATTCTCCCCAAGTCTTACTAACTTCCGCTATTTTTATTATTCCCTGCCCTCTGCTGAAGATTTGATTGTGAGTCTTAATATCTGCTTTGATACATTGCTGTATTGCTTCTTTCAGAGGCCCTCTTTGGTATGCTCCTGTCCTGTTGCTTGTTTTCTCCTCCATTCAATGTCCATCCCATTTGTTCATCTAAATGAGCATTGATCATACCAACCTAGGTCCTCCTTCTTGTATATCTTTCCTAGGTGTAGAGATTTCAGCATGACCTTCCTATCCTATAGGTCTATATAAGTGAGTATATACCATATACTCACATATACCATATGTTTCTTGTTATGTATGTATATATAATTATAGAAAAGACATCTTGTCCAAAGAAAAAATTTTTTTGCTTCTACTAGACAACTAGGGGGAACAACCAATCACAAGAAGTCACAAACTACTCCAGGGAGTTAAGACTAATCTAAACACTGTTGAGATCTTTCTCATGGATTTTCTTATTTCTGGGGGTTAGTCCTTTCAAAGTCCAAGCCACATTTTACTTGGGTGTTCTTAGAATTCCCTGTGTTCCTCTTAGGCATATATCCAAAAGATGCGCAAGTACACAACAAGGACATTTGCTCAACCATGTTCGTGGCTGCTTTATTTGTAATAGCCAGAACCTGGAAACAACCCAGATGTCCCTCAGTTGAGGAATGGATACAAAATTGTGGTACTTTTACACAATGGAATACTATTCAGCAATTAAAAAGGAGGAAATCATGAAATTCGCAGGCAAATGGTGGGACCTGGAAACGATCATCCTAAGTGAGGTATCCCAAAAGCAGAAAGAAACATATGGTATATACTCACTTATATAAACCTATAGGATAGGAAGTTCAAGCTGAAATCTACGCACCCAGAGAGGATATACAAGAAGGAGGACCCAGGTTGGTATGATCAATGCTTGTTTGAATGAACAAATGGGATGGACATTG
>CM053766.1:133898056-133937220 GCA_028658305.1 Pachyuromys duprasi | reverse complement strand
CACTTCTAGGCATATACCCAAAAGATGTTCAAGTACACAACAAGGACATTTGCTCAACTATGTTCATCGCTGCTTTATTCATAATAGCCAGAACCTGGAAAGAACCCTGATGCCCCTCAGTTAAGTAATGGATACAGAAATTGTGGTACTTTTACACAATGGAATACTACTCAGCAATTAAAAATGAGGAAATCATGAAATTTGCAGACAAATGGTGGGACCTGGAAATGATCATCCTGAGTGAGGTATCCCAAAAGCAGAAAGATACACATGGTACATACTCACTTATATAGACGTATAAGATAGGATAAACATACTGAAATCTATACACCTAAAAATGATAAACAAGAAAGAGGACCTGGGGTAAGAGAATTAATCCTCACTTAGAGAGTAAAATTGGATGGACATTGGATGTAGGAGAAAACAAGTAGCAGGACAAGAGCCTACCACAGAGGTCCTCGGAAAGACTCTACCTAGCAGGGTATCAAAGCAAATATTAAGAAACATAACCAACCCTTTGGCAGAGTGCAGGGAATCGTATGAAAGAAGGGGAAGTTAGTATGAATTGGAGAGGACAGGAGCTCCGCAAGGACCAAATATTTCAGGGCACAGGGGTCTTTTATGAGACTGTCTCTCCAACCAAGGACCAAGTATGCTTATAACCTAGAACCCCTGCTTGCATGTAGCAAATGGTAGCTCAATACCCAAGTGGGTACACCAGTAAGGGGAACAGGGAGTATTTTCGACATAAACTCAATGTCTGGCTCTTCGACCTACCCACCCCCCTGAAGGAGGAGCAGCCTTGCTAGGCCACAGAAAAGGACATTGCAGCCAGTCCTGAAGAGACCTGATAAACTAGAGTTAGATGGAAGGGGAGGAGGTCCTCCCCTATCAGTGGACTTGGAAAGGGGTAGGGAGGAGATGAGGGAGGGAAGGGGGGGCAAGGGGGGAAATGGGGGAGGTGGCTACGGCTGGGATACAAAGTATATAACCTGTGATTAATATAAAATAAAAATGTTAAAATTAAAAAAACAAATGTAAATACATAGAAATGCCAAATGTTCCATTTGGAAAATAAAACACATTCAAAGTATGGTCTGATTCCATAAGTTTCCATGGATTATGTTTTTAAAGAACTGGAAACCTGGTAATAATAAGAACCATGAAGAAAGCTTCCGTCCATTATCTTACTTTGTCCTAAATCTTCAGGTATCCAAGATGTTGAATAATCACATGATATTTTAACTAGTTATTCTTGCAAATATGTATTTCTTCAATAGAATATACAGAATTCTTAATTTTTTTTTACTTTTCCACATTTATATTTGATCACATGGAACAATGATTGGTATGTAGATCCACAAAATATGTGTATAAGTACTAGAAGTTGAAGAGTTGGTTTTCTGACCTTTGGTAAGGCAGCCACCTGACAGGGCAGCCTCACTACTGAGATTGAGCAATAAAAACTTGACTAGAAGGGGGAGGGGCTTAAAATTGGTTTAAATGTACAGAAGAGGAGAGAGGTTGGCTATGGGAGAAGTTGGAGAGTGAATATGTTCAAAACAGATTCTATGAAATTCTCTAAAAATTAATAAAATGCTGTTAAGAGTAAAATAAAACATATACATACAAATGTGTTTTTAATTAAAAAATAAATAGAAATAAAAATGAAAAAAAAGAAGACTATAACCTGGAACTGGGAACAGACAAATTCATCTCCCCTTAAGTTGCCTTTGTCAGTGTATTTTATCAAATGAAAAGAGATTAGGATTGTCTTAGGGAAACAATCCTTATGAAGTAATGAGTACTCTGCATGGACTCAAGTGCTTTCACCATAATTTTCTACCTGCCAAAGATACTTTCCTGTGGCTGAAACTTGAGAAGGAGACTGCTCAATGAAACTCCCAGATCCGATAATCCAAAATCCCTGAGGATATGCTCCATTCCTTTTGAAAAGTTAAAGATAATATATGCAAATTGGGTAAAATACCATATGAATCTTGATTATTATTTTCTTTAAACCTTGTTCTTCATTCTGAGCTGATACTCTAGGTCATCAGAATGAAAAGATGAAGAACCTAAAATGTGTCCAGGTCTGAAGATCTGGACACACCAAAGTAAAAATGAGCAACAGATAATATTAGCAGGCACTAAACATTGGATTTCCTCTGGGCCAGCCTGACCTTCGAGGGCTCCATTTATTTATTCTTAGGAAATGCATATGAAATAAGTACCAGTATTATCTATCTTCATTTGGCAGAGGAGGAAAATAAACAGGAAGGCAGGAAGCAATGCCCCCAAATCTAGTCTAGTGTCTACTTCCTGAGTCTCTACACTTCTTCAAGCACTTGCACCCATCCCTTCCTCCCCGGAGCTCCCACCCAATGCGATGGGCTGGAATTGCAGCTGGTTTCTAGACAGACTTTGCCTGCAAGTTAAGAACTCCAGCCACTAGTACACATGAACCTGGATTTTCCAATTGAGCTTGGCTCCGGCTCCTAGGAGAGTTTATAGCAAATTGGGAAAGCTAGAACTGTCTCCTGCCCACTCCTGCTAATTAAACTCCTCCAACTGACACTTTCTGGCTAGTTCCAAGAGGATATTATTTTTAGCTTGTGAGGGTTAAAGGGGAAGGGAAGTGTGCCAGATTCAGGTTGTTAGAGGGGGAGAGAGAGAACAGAGCTTGGAGAGATGCATTGTGATGGTGGCTACATTTAATAATAAGATGAGAAAATTGGGAGTCTGGGTCTGTCTCAGGCCAGAAGGAAGGTTCTAAACTCTGTTGACCTCCTAATGGCTCTGCCACATTAAACTGTGGAGGATTTCTATGCTCACACACTCCCAGGGGAGCTGCGGCTGCGGATATTAGGATGATCCTGAAGGGTTATTATGCTTATGATTATTGCTACTTACTGGAATAAAGGAAGAGTGAGGCTTCCTGGGCCCTGGAACTTGCAGAGCTCTTTTGCAGCACTAACCTGGCCTGTCATATGAGATAATCAATGACTTACTAACAGGACTCTGATTAGGAGAGTGGGAGACATGGAGTTAATCAGCAGGACTTTTGCTGATGAAGACCAGGCTAAACCCTGCATGGGTCCCTTGATTGATAAACCTGGGCATGTATGGCTACGGAAGCTTGTCTGAGGTGGGCAGTCTATGGCCCTGCCTTCCAGGACCCCATCTATCTGAGTTGGTTTCACTCTTCTGCCCACTAGCTCTTTCTTCTTTCAGCCCCTCCCTCTTACTTCTGTTCTGGAGATTAAAGATGCCAGATCTCCAGCTATTTACCAAGAGCTCTGTAAGCTATCAAAGCCGAGCAGCTCAGACCTATTAAGATGAGGCATAAAACCTTGTAGCCCCATTATACAAACCATAAGACTCAATTCACAGGAAAAATAACCTTTTTGTTTGCCTATGCTCTTCCCGTGATTAATAGACAACATTGTTTAGTCTGACAGCAAAGGCAGCATTGAACAACAAGCTAACATTTTCACTCCTGGACAGATCAAGGAGAGAAAATACTCCCGACACTCAGTAGATCATTTTTCTCAGAACTCACTACATGGCCTTTTTTTTTTTAGCATACACAATAAGGATATACGATACAACTGAATTAATCTAAGTTTTGCTTTTGGGGACTCTTGTATCACATGCTGGCCTCAAACTTATGTAGCCGAGGTTGACCCTGAAAATCTGATCTACTTGCCCCTACCTCTCATGTGCTGGAATTGCAGGTACACACCACATGCCTAGGATTCTAGTGATGCATGTTAGGATAGCACTCTATCAAATGAACTACATGCCCAATCTAAAGGTAGTTTTGTTTTGTTTTATTTGGGACAGGGTCTCATAGTGTAAGTCTTGAAAGGCATCTATTGTTAGGGTGATGGTTGGATAAGTATACTAATTGAAAATGGGCAAAGGCCAGATCTGGATTTGAGTCTCAGCCCACCCTTACTACCTAAAGTGCCTTAGGCAAGTCATGTCACTGAGAACACAGTTCCCTCACTATAAAATGTTTTAATAGCAGTTACCTCATAGGGTTATGTGCAGGATACCATAAGATGATGCCACTAAATCTGAGCAAGTACCTGGCCACAGTCCCCTTGTAGTAGCTATATTATTAAATTATCTGAGAACAGAAGGAACAGGGAATGACCCAGGGGTAAGACCAAATGGACAGCATCACTTTTTGGCATGAGGAAGGCTTTACTTTTCAACTTTAACAAACTGTCTGGCCTCTAATAGTCAATGAGAAACAAACACACAATTGCCGTCTGTCTAGAGTGATTGCTCATTGTTAATCTCTACCTCCTCCTCCTTCCATGAGCAACTGCTGTAAGCCATGCTCCACCCCACAAAAGTAAACACAGTACTCATTTAGCAGACAGTTTCCAAAGACTACTATGAATCTGATTTTTATAGTGGGTGGTCAGTGAGCATGTAATGTGCTTTATAGTAAACTAAATAGCTGTACTAATCCACATCTTTTAAGGAAATGCGATAAAAATCTATGACAAGTATTGAATCATATGAAATTTTTGCTGCCTGTTTCTCAACATGGAGTAGTTTTGGTCATCCACCCTCCCAACAAAAACACTGGCAGTATCCGGAGACATTTCAGTTATTACAAATACAGGGGAGACCATTTCTGGCAGTACCTACTGGGCAGATGCCAGGAACTCTGCTAAGCAAGACTACTACAGAGTGCCTCCCTGGCCTTGTCTTACACTTGCAAGGTCCTCAATGTTGAGGTTGGAAAACTCTGCCCCAACCAAGCCTTCAGGGCCATGGAATATCCTGCGTAGTATAATTGAATTTTATTAAAAGACTTGAATGGTCTGAAGAAATTTAGCTAAAATGTAAATCGCTGGCACCAAGATGAAGCGAATTCATCTCATTTGACAGCAATTTATTGCTGTTCTACTTCATGATTCATTTTTCATATATAAAAAAATATTTTCCAGGGCCAGGCATTATGATGAATGCCTATAATTTCAGCATCAGAGAGGCAGAGGCAGGTAGATCTCTTTGAGTTCAAGTTCAGCCCAATATATAGCAACTTCCAAGCCAGCTAAAGCTACATAACAAGGCCAAATATGAAATGCAGTAGGCACTTATACAAGCACTGTTTCAAAAGCACTGGAGGCAGCTTTTATGTTTTCTTTCTTTTTTTCTACAGAGAAAGTTTGATAATCTGAGGCTGAGCTAATCATGGCTACCCCATTCGTAATGATATTTGCTCCCCAAGATACCTTCCTCTTACATTTCCTGCAAAGAGACAAAGTAGAAAAAAGGAGAGAAAGAGAGAGAGAAGCAAGCTGCTAAGATGGTCCAAATCACCTCAAATCCAGTGTGAGGATTTTTCTCATCTCAAGTCAACCTGAACATGGTTCCCAGCACAGGCATAGGATTTCTCTAATGGCTGCCAAGGTGGAAATCAAAACATTGAAAGTACAAGGAACAGGGTATAGATCCCATTCGCTGTTTACTTTGCCTTTCCTGCCCACAGAATATGGCTTTGCCCATCTGAGAAAGTCGTTAGTGAGAGCAGAGACATTATAAGCACTTCCCTTCAAAATGGGACGTGTTTGCTTTTTTTGGAAACTGTCAGCCTGGAAGAGATCAGATTCAGTGGAGGGCAAAACTGCCAAAATAAAATCACATGGTTCTTTGATTTTAGAGGCTCCTGATTAGAATTTGGCACTGAAGCTCCCCTGTACCCACCTGTATTTCTGTGAGGCGACTAATGCTATATTATGGCCTCAGGAAGTTCACAACATTGGCTGGCCCATGAGATACAGGCCCAAGGAGAACCTAACTGGGTGTGTTAAACGTGGATTATTAGCCAGAAACTATGCATGATGCTAGGAAAGTATTGGCTGCTACAGGGGAATTTCAGAAGGGGCAATTAGGTTAGTGTTATAAAAGAAATAAGAGAAGGTGGCTTGGGTAGATTCTTATTTAAACTTGCAGTAGCCCAATTTGGATTAAAAACATATTTTTAAAAACATGTCAATGAGCTCATGAAGTTACTGCTTTATTTAAACATTATTTCTCAGCCTATTCCTTTCTTCCCAAAGCTGTGGCTTCCTTGGAGGCAGGCCTCTTAAGGCAAACAGCTCATCTGCATCTATTTTCTTTTTTCTTTATGATGGCTACTCATAGATTCTTGATGAGCTTTTCTATTTTAATCCCAACAGGGATCTATATTTCACATGATCCCTATAACATGGAGGGATTATAACACAGAATGTTTCAATGTGACTTATCCACAAAACACCAGGACTAACAACAAATTTACCAGGGTCTGTATAGCCAAATGAGAAAAGACTGATCTCAGACATAGTGCTTTTGCATCTTATTTAGTGACTAGAGAGGGCTCATTTACATGGTGTTAGCACCGGGAATGGCTTTGTAAAATTAAGCAGCTATATATTTGCACAGGAATCCAGATGAGATTGGCTGCCTGAGTCTGTGCCTTTAGATGTCCTCTGGACTAGAATAGTGTGTCCACAGTGGAGCCCTGAACTCCCCTGAGCTACATGCTCATCAGGTCAGAACTTTGGGTAGGAGAATGCCTCTAAAATGTAAGCAATTGAACCTTCTTAAGCAGCAGATGCAAGGTAAGCAGCCTACAACCAATGGGGATGGATCCCCAGAGACTGGAATATCATTTACAAAACTAACTTCATTTTTAAAATGGGTAGAAGAGTGATTGCATGATTCTCCAAACTTATGTGAGTAACTTGGTGGCATCTAAGTGTTATTTCCATTGAATCCACTACTGGAATCTTGAACTCAGTTCCTGGAGATGTGACACAGTTGGCCTTTTCTTCCTATGGCCTATTAGTCTTTTAATTTTAGTTTAACATTGATCATATCACTGTGTTATTTACTGAGATAAGCTACAACCACCATGTGTGCCCACACCCATACATTCATCTTAGAGGAGCCATTGTTGATATTGTGTAATAATGACCACAATAATAATAACATCATCAAGATAAGTAATAAGATTTATTGTATCCCTATCAAATATAAGGCATGGGGCTAGGAACTACTCTTCATGTAGAATCAAAGTCCTTCCGCTACTTAATCAACAGTTTTTCGTTTTGTTTTTCTGAGACTTCACATCTTCATTCCATGCCTGAAGGGAACTGGGCATTTGTTCATTCAAATAAGGAGTGTTGCTAATCGCATTAAATGGGTAGAGGCCAGGGGGTCTAAAGTGAGATTTAATACAAGTAAGTTAGCAAATATTTCAGTAAGTGCCTTTTTCCAGTGTAATCTATTTCAAATAAATTACTTGAATAATAAAGAGTTGAGAGCACTTCACAAAAGGTGCTGGTAACAGAGAGGTGGTGGTCATGGTTTAAGATTCACAGCTGTTGAATACAGAGACAAGGAACTAAACCCTGTATAGACTAACAGAGGCCAACAGTTTGGTGGTTCCCAGAAGTCACCTGTATGATCCAATAGAACAGGAATGAAAAAGGGCACACTGAAGTCATTTGCAAAGACTGAGTGAAGCTATCTTAGTGGAACAGGGTGACCACAATCCAGACTGGGCAAGATCAGAGATTCAGAGTGGCCAGAGAGAGGCTAGAGCCCGGCTACCCACATCCCAACGCTGCTGTGGGCCATCATGTGCTTGTAAATACTTGAGCATCACCTACAGTACCAAGAGAATGCAGCCTGCAGGACAGGATTCTGGCACATTGACATTAAATGGTTTCTGTGATTGTATAGTCACATTAACACTCCATGTGCCCTTCCCCCAACCACAGCCTCTGCCCACATTCACTTTCTTCCAGGGACTCTGTCTCCATTTCAACCTCTTCAGAGCCTTCATGTAGTTATCTCTTGGGGATTTGATTGAAGTCTTTTATGTCAAGTGCTCACATGGAGAAAGAGCTAGCTGTTCCTGGTCCCACAGCTTCAGGGAGGACCCTCTTCAATAGGCTCCCCAATAGAGCATCACCCAGAACTTTCAGATACGTGTAATAGGAAATTGGACAGGTGCACCAAAAGTGAGCTCAAAGTCCAAAATGGGATTTAAAACGATTGAAAAATGAACATTGGAAAAAGAGCTCTTTGCAAATCTACATAGCTTCCCACTGTGAACACAAATAGAAGAGAGTCTAATAAGACCAGCTTCAGTGTTATTTGGCCCAATTTTGGCTCTGCTATCTCCCAGCTCTCACACACTAGGCAAGTTGCTTAACTCTCTCTCTCTCTCTCTCTCTCTCTCTCTCTCTCTCTCTCTCTCTCTCTCTCTCTCTCTCTCTCTCTCTCTCAGTTCCCTCATCTATAAATTGGAGCCAAAAATAGAATCTCGTATGAGGTTTTTATGAGGATTCAGGAAGTTAATAAATATAAAGCCCTCAGGCCAGTGTAGGACTTGGGATGTGCTCCTTAAGTTCTGTCTAAAGGCATGAGCATAAAGGGGTTTGTGTAAATATGAGCTTGGGGATAATTCTGATTAGAGAGAGGAGCTTTAATGCTCAAAGATTCAAGACTGCAGGGTAAAGAGTGCTGCTTCCCTTGTAACAACTGTCCATCATTCCTTCAGGGTCCCCCAGCTTCACCCTGCTTCCATTCTGCCATACCTTCTGGCTGCTCTCTAAATTCAGGTGTGGATTTCTTCTGTGAACTTAGGATTCTAACACCATGGGACAGAGCTTGCAAAGAGCCCAGACCACGTCCAGGTGTGTGACTTGAGGCTTCCCACTCAGTTCCTCTGCTTTCTTCTTCATCTGCACCGTGGAGGACAGGTGACATCTATGTAACTTGTCTTAAATGACAGTTGAGAAAATGAACAGTGCAGGTAAAATTCACAGCAGCCCACTGGCCACTGTGGTATTCCCCTTTCTTCACTGACTTTTTCCTGATTGATGTCCAGGAAAGAACAAGTTACTAAGCATGGCGCCAGCCATGCCAGCTTCCTCATTGAGTCAGAGCATCTTCCTGACATGTGACATTACCTGACCCTGCTCAGTGAAGCTAGCAGTGTGCACCTGCCCCACAAAGAGTGAAGCCTTGCTGTGTCTTAAGTGCTCTTTGAAACTAAGTGTAAGAAACCTCGAATGGAAAGAAATGGATCTATACAATATGCAGGTGTGTATTCATGTATGTGAGAATGCACGTCTGTGTGGTGCACAGTCAGATGTGTACTTATGTGTGTGGAGACCATAGCCCAACTGTTCTTCCTTGATTGCCATTGCTAAGGCCACCATCCCTCTTGGTTTTAGGACAGAGTCTCCCACTGGCCTGGAACTAATTCAGTTAGCTAGCCAGTGAGCTCCAGGGATCTTCTTATCTTTACCTCCCAGGTCTGAGATTACAAGCATGTAACACCTGTTTATTTATGTGAGTTATTTATGTAAGGAACAAACTAGGGTCTTTGAGGGGTTGTTTTGTCCTTCCAGCCTCTACAGTTCTTTCTGTTTGGAAGATGAACTGTACAATGGATGAGCACCAGAAGAGCATGAAGAGAAGCAAAGCTGAAAGCATACAAGTGCAAGGAGGGAGTAGAAATGGCCAGTGAGCAGGGAGCACATCAGGAGGCAGGAAGTACCAACAGATGCTATGTCAGAAAATTTCCAGAAAGCCTCCTACTATAAGGACCAGAAGCCTCCGAATGTCAAGATCATCAGTGTGAATTCCAAAAAGCACATGTGAGAGAGAAATCACAAGGACTATTTCTAGTCTGGTCCTACCCTCCGGAAGCCAGGCTGTCCATTCTCCCCAGGATCTGTGAGGTCCAGCCACATGTTAAGATGCCTGCCTCACACTCTTCACTTGCAGCCTTTGTGCAGAGGTTCTCAATCACATGTCCACATGAGGCACTGAGTACTGTCTGGATCCAGTTCATGCTATTGTAGCTGGAAGAAGGAAGGTGTTCCAGCATCCATTGGGTAGAGGCGAGGCTGCTGCTAACCAAATGAGCATGAACAAAATGACAGCGATGTGTCCAGCCTGGAAAACAAATAACAGTGACAAAGCTGAGGAACTCTGCCTGGGAGATGACTCTGCATTGCTGGAAGCAACCACAGCCACTCTCTGCCTGTTGGAGCCTAAAGAATGCAAGAAACATGATACTCTTTCGATTATGGCCATGATTATTTCTCAAGAGTACTTTTGAGAATGATAGGTTTTTGTCCTCCACCAAGATCATCTCTTGGGCGCAGAGCCATCATTTACTATAGTGGATTTGCCTTGTAATTTAAGTTGGGCTTTAACCTACAGATTCAACCATACAGACATCCCCACCCTTGAAAGCACACTAATCACACATACAACGTGTAGGTTGTATGGGGTCAAGGGGTTTGGTTTCTGCTGATTTTTACATTTCAAAACCCAAAGTTAAAAATGTTGGATGCCCATCAGTATATTAAGACATTTTACCTTAGCAGCTGTGCTTAATGTCTAGGAATGAAACATCTGCTACAAGAACAACTGAAAGAAAGGACTAGAGAAATTTGCACACATGTAAAAAGTAGACAGTAAATATCCACAGTGCAGCAGCCTCTGTGTACTATACACGACCCGGAAAGCGAGAAGATGCTTGTCTGCTGATAGTGAGTGTTGGCTGTATGGACACTGTCTGCTGATAGTACTGCTGAAATCCTAACCTGAATCTTTCAGATGTGACAAGATCTCAAGGAGAGAATTTAACAGACTCATAGCACTGGCTCCCTGTTCTAAAGAAACCACAGAGTTCATCACAAAGTCTTCAGGCTAGCCCCGATGAATAGAACCAGAAGAAGATTGTAGGAACAAGAGACCTTTGTGAAATTTGGGGATCTGTGGGATGTAGGGTCTGAAAGTAAAACAAACAAGTGAAAAGCAAAGACTCAAAGGAGGAAGATTGGTAGGAATCATTCCAAAGGGTTTCACCTAAGGTGGGACTCTTGAACTGCCACATGAAGATGAAGAAATCCAGAGGGAGCTAGGGGATGTCTCACAGTAAGGCATTTGCTACACAAGTGTGAGGAATCAAGATCCTCAGGTCCCATGTAAAGCTGGACAGATTAGTGCCCATCTGTAACCTTGAAATTACAATCGATAGATGAGATGTAGAGAGATAGGGAACTCACTGACACTCCTGGGACAGCTGAGAACAAGAGATGCATCTCTAAGAAGGCAGAAGGTGAGGACCAATACCTGAGGTTCTCTGGCCTCCTTTAGTGCACCATGAAAGTGCCAATTCTCAGACACACACACACACACTCACACACACGTATACACATATTTTTTTAAAGGGACGGAGAGGAATTAAACTTCCAACCCAAACAATACAATGAGCACTACAGAGGTTATGTCCAGCTATTTCTTTGATAGCCACAACTTTTTAGATTTCAGGCTTTGCACATGTTATCTCCTTTAATACAAAGAACATTATCAGCTCCAACTTCTTATTGAAGAGGTCCACAGAGTCAAGTTCAAACTCCTAGTTCAAACTATTTTATTTGGGGGATGAAAACAGGCTGTTTAGTTTCACTCAACCCAAGTCTTCTCCTGTCTATAAGCCTGCAAACTGAATCCATATCATCTTGGTGTGCCATCCAGGCTGGAAGCTGGAAATGATTAGGAAAAACTGGTGTACATTCTCTCATGCCCCTAACCCTCTTAGGTGCAGCTCTCTGGCTGGAGTCTCTGCATTTGAGCAGTGGGCCAGCTGCTAGGCACTCACTGAGCTATATTAGAGACACCAAGATGTGGAAGAGAAAATGGAGAATACACAATCAGAAACATATTCATTTCCCAGTGTAAAGTTCTGCTGAAGCTTATCCTGAAAAACTTTCTATTTCTAGAGATTCTTAGCTTTTATGAGAAAGAGCCCTGGGAATTTTCTCAGCTAGGAAGGGAAATTGCATGGAGGGTTAACTTTCCTTCATTTGTAATCAAGACTCCTACTTACTGTCTTTCCAGTCACAATCTCCAACTTGGAAATGCCAAGCCAGCTGCTCCTAGCTTTCTTCCAGCGGCTGGCAAGAGCATGTAACAAACCTTACACTAAATTCCATAACACTATGCAAATCTACAGAAAGCTGCCATTCTACATAAGCAGGGACTAATGCGTAAGCTTGTGGGTGGCTGCTACTTCCAACCAGATATAAGCCAAAAGGATCTTCTCTATATGCTTGAAACATATATTTTTATATATTTACATGTGATTTTCTATATTGTTCAACTTTATTATTAAAATATAGCATATGATATGTATTAGGATGCATTAAACTACATTGAATTATTAAAATGAAAATGATGGCAAACCATATGCTAAGTATTGTGAGGTATTACAATGGTTGACAAATTATGGACCATAGTCCAAATTCATCTTACCACATTTATTTTTAAATAAAGTTTTACTGGAAAAGAGTTATTCCTCTACGGTTCATGAATTTGAATGTAGTCTATGGCTGCTTTCATCCTACTTCAGCAGAGCTGGGTAGTTATAACACAGACCTGATGGCCAACTAAATCTAAAATGCTCGTGATCTGATCCTTTAATAAAGAAGGCTTTCTAGACTCTGCCTCAGAATAAGATAGGAACTGTGCTTCCCTTCATTAGATGAGAGGTTTTAACCTGGTGGCAAATAAAACTAATATTTCCTTCCTGACCTGTGATAATTCAATTAAACACAAATTCGGGGTCATCAGTATGTATCTAGTATTACAAGAAAACAATGGAGCTCTGCCCCCAATATCTGTGATGATGCTTTCTGTGTCCTTGAGCCTCTTGACAGCCTCTGAGGAAGGAATGAGTCCTCTTTGAATCTGGCTGTTCCACACTATTTGTGTGCACACCATTTGCACACTAAATTTTAAGCATAGAGCACTTCTTTGGTTCCAACGTGAAATGGGCAACATTTCCTGCCCATTATGTCTGCTCACTATTTTCCTTGTAGTCCTGAGTGACTTAACATTCTTATGGGACTAAAATAGTTACCTCAAGAATAAGTCACTCTAAAGCATATATACTCACCACGTTCTCTCTTTCACACATGCTTGCCCTTCCCCTTCCCACCATGCATGGGTCTAGAACCATTAGTCAAAATAAATCTCATCCCTTAATAAACTACCCATCCTTGGGCATAGCTACTTTGTGAAAGCAACAGAAAATAGACTAAGACAGGAGGAAGTTGTACAGAAAAGGAACAAACCCAGCATCTACAGCGAGAGTGGGTGGGACCTCTCTATAGCTAAAGCTTACCAGGAGTCTCCTCTACAGGCTACTCTACAAGCCCTCTCTTCTCCCACATCTGATGACCTGAGGCTGCATGATGCATGTGTTTGCTCTTAAGACCATCTCTTGTGACCTGTGACTGAACTGTGATCATCTCAAAACTTAGACTGGTCACATGGAAGACCCAGAGTATGGCCTCATCTAACCAGGGCTGTCTTTACTTCAGCTCTGGTTCCAGTTAGTCTGTAGTAAGCAGTCTCAGGCCCCGGGAGACCACTGGTGTCAAGGACTTATCAGAAATAAGTTCACAAACTTAGATGTGAAGGCCACAAGTATTTGGACTGTATTGAATATATTCTGCTGAATCCTAGCTTCAAAAAGGACCTATCTGTGCATGTTCAAAGGATGTGTTTGTAAATGACTAAGCATTTAGGGAAGCTTCTTATAAAATGTCTTGGTGGATAAGAGTGACCAAACAGATTAAGGTAAAATTGTTAGAAGCTTAAAATGCCAGATCAAGGCATTCCTGAGATATTTGGCTAACTTATACTATGAGGATTTGACCCAAAACTTTTAGATTGCCAAAGAGCCCGCCCCCCTATTTTAATGTTTTACTCCAAAAGTGACATGCCTTACTGTTAGGAAAATGGATGATGGAGACAAATAATTGGCTTGTTTCAAATTCCATCAACATCTCTTCCCTGGCAAGAAACTTAGACAAGTTTATTTGACTTGCCTGTGGCTTAGTTTCCTCTTTTGCAAAGAAGTGCTATCAGAAATCACAGCCTCACGTAACTAGGCACAGCGCTGACTGGCTTTTATCTGCCTTGTGCAAGAATCTACACCAGACCATTCATGTCACTGATTTGATAGCAAATTGTAATAGAGTAGCAACAAATACTGCTTATGCTAAGTATATGTGGAAACAGAGGCACAGAGAATATGATTAAATACTTGAAGACTAGAACCTGAAGAAATGGTGCATGTGTGAGTGTGTGCATGCATGTGTGTGTGTGTTCATTTGCACCCATGCTTGCATGCACGCATACATGCTAAGTGAGCCTAGAAACCATTTTCCATGGCTTAAGACACAGACCCAGCTGGCAGAGGTTTGCATTCAGCAGACACTCTGCTCCTGAAAGAATCAGCCACATGCAACAAACAAACTGAGAAATCCTGGTGCTTTCTTTTTCTTTCTTTTTTCATGTTTAGGTTTCTAATGAGGCACTTATCATCACGTATGTTTTGCTGATCTCCAGTATTTACCCTTTCATTTCCTCCTTTATCTTCTCATTCCTGTAGCCCTATCCACACACAGAGACGTAATGTGCATTTCCAGAACACTTTGATGCATGTTTCATGAAGGAGAAAATCTAAATAATTCTTATTAGGCAGGAATTCTAAATACCCTCTTTCTCACACTCATACTGCAATTATTACAGCTGCATAATTGATTAGAGGAATAATTGATCTTCAGGAAATTAAAATTGCATGCTATATAAACATACATGTGTCCATAGTGAGAGTAATATATAATTATATTTAAATTATTTAATATTATGTGTGCAAACACATATACACAAAAATATATTCAATGTGTGTATGTGCATACATACATGTATGTGATTGAAAGACTGTTGCATCATGGATACATTATTTACTGAAAGTGTCCATTGGGAGCAGGTCCATATTGGAAAGATTCTGCTGTTGGATGTGTTGGGAGGAGGCAATGAAACTGTCAATTTATAAATATATAAATCCCATGTTGACACCACTGAGATGAACATAGGCATGAGTTATAACCTCTAAGATCCATCTAACCACATTAAAGAGGGCAGGCTGAGGGAGCAAGGACCAAGAGGCAGGAGGCAAGAAGAAAATCTTCTGCTTGAGTTCCTCTGGGAAAATGGAATCGATTGAGTTCTCCTTCTGTGATTGGCTCTTGTGTTCTATATTGATGAATATGCTGTCAATCCCTTAATGGAGTCATTGTTGCTTTCATTTTTCGGGTAGGCAAACTAAGACAGAAAGCCTCACTACCTGCTCATTCTTGGTGGCGCTTAGCTGCCTAATTACAAGCCCACCTACTTCACAAGACCTTTCTAGAATGGAGGTCCTCAAAATTATGAATATATGTTTGTTGGAGGCTCGGCATAATAAGAATCAGGTATGGAGTGAATCAAGGGTGGAGGCTACAAGGCCACACGGGAATATCATTAGTCAGTCTGGGTAGTAACAGCATGGTTGTAACTGTAGAGCTACACCTGGATCCCAAAGGACAAGAAAGAAGGAGAGTACAGGGATCAGGAAGGAAGCAGGAGACTAAAAGGAGAGAGAACAGTCATGAGGCAGGTTGTATTTGATGTGAGTAGCAAATAAAGTGAATTAATTTTAAAGACACTTTCCGCTGCAGGAATGAAAAGCCAAAGAAAAATTGTAAGTACAATACAGGAAGAGTCTAAATTTAGTTCATCAAAGACCCAAGTTCTTTTCATTCTTCTCCTCTTCCATCTTCACTTCATAGACCAGTGTCTATGCTTATATCTGAAATGAAGATGGAAAGCTGTCTCTTCTGATGTGTTTTTCTCATGGTGGGGAAGGTTTGCAGTCTCTTATGAAATCTACCAACTGTTCTCTATGCGGAGCAAACCAACTACAGACATTTGTCTAACCTAGACCATGGTAAGAAGAGACTTCTGTTCCTTACATTGACTTTCTGAGACAGAATAGATCTGGGAGAGTTGGTAGGTAGGAATCTGTAGGACATGGCCAAGAATGATTTGTGTCCATACCAAAGAGGACACTTCAGCAACATATATGGATTTACTGATGACACTGAACACTGAGAAACAGACTCAGTGTCCAACCACACAAGAGCACAGGCCACATGGGAAAGGACATAGAGCTGAAGAAAGCATGGGGCTGTGTGTCATGTGTATTGCCCTCTCTTTCTCCAGGGGCTTTACACATCCCTTGGAGTTGGATAAAAGGTCAATGCCAAGGACAGGGGATAAAACTACAATGTAAGCATATAGTTTGTAATGAATAAAATTTAAGGATATATTTATAATAAATTAAGTATAAGTATAAGCATTAAGTGTCAGTATATGCCAATATGACCCACGATGCCATATAGAATATCACAATAGAGGAGGAGATAGAGCACAGCAGGGAGCCACAGCCTTCCTTCTAACTGGAAAGTCCTCCTCATGCCTCATGCTGTCGCCCAGCTAAGGTGGCTCAGTTCCTCTTCCAAGTGCATGGTTATGCATGAGTCCCCCCAGAATCCCCTGAGATCTGAAGTCTTCTTTCTCCTCCGCAGACTATTTCTTCTTCTAGACAAGGCGTGGGGCAATCTGTTGTGACTACTATAAAATGATGCTCCTCTTAAGATATCGCCAATCACCCATCTTCTGCAGTGTAGCCAGGAGAAGGGAAAGACATCAGTGTCTTCAGAAATGAAGATGCACTTATGCTCATGCCACATTCACAGTGCTTATAGGGTCATCTTAAGTTGTATTTACTTATTTATTTATTCATGTGTGAACTTATAGGATGTTTTTTGAGACAGATCCCATTATAGCCCAGGTTGGCCTAGAATTCACAAGGTAGCCCAGGTTTTCCTTAAATTTACAGCAATCTTTCTGCCTTAACTTTAAATTCTAGGATAAAAATAAATTTTGAATTCATATTTTTACTGTTAAAATATATGCATCAATGTCTCATCAGGATGCAAAGATATGCATGGAGAATTAAAGAGGACTGTAGAATTATTTGCTTTTCAGTGAGTGAATGGTATCAAAATTAATTTCCAAATGCAGTTAGCCCATTATATTCTGTCTGTGTTGACTAAACATGGACACAAAATGTTCAGGAGAAAAGTGAAGATACACAGAATTTTCATTTCATTGTTTTCTAAATAATACAGTATGGCAATGATTTATGTAACATTTACACTACATACAGTAAAATGAGAGGCGGCTTGTGGTAGACATTTAAAATTAGTGTATATGTTATAGTCAAATAGTATTGTCATTTTATGTGAATGATTTGAACATCTATAGATTTTAGAATTCACAGAGGTGGGTGGAGCCCATCCTCTGAGATTCCAAGATATCTCTCTCTCTCTCTCTCTCTCTCTCTCTCTCTCTCTCTTTCTCTCTCTCTCTCTCTCTCTCTGTGTGTGTGTGTGTGTGTGTGTGTGTGTGTGTTCACCAAGAGGAGAAAGAGGAGAGAGTGTCATCCTATACATGATGCTGATAGGACTTCATTTCTTTATTACCTAAAGTGTCTCCATAAAGATACAGAATGGGTGAAGCAACCCATGTAGGTTTCTGGCACTATCTTCTCACTATAAAGAATAACAGAAAAGACTTGAGGCAAATCCCCGTGTTTCAATCATACAGGAAGCAATTCGGAGCAATAATAAGAGAGCATAGCAAAGGAGGAGGAAATTACTGGCTTGGTCAAAGCTTGCAAAATGGCACCAGTGATTAAAACATCTTATGCTGTCCTCCGGCTGCAGAAGCTATCACTGACAAAAGATCTCATACACACATACACACACACGCACACACACACATGCACGCACAAAAGGAAAGAAATTAGCCATTAAGAAATATTTCAGCATAATGCAATTATTACAGCTGTATAATTGAATGGGGAAACCATTGATCTGTAGTAGAAAGGAAATTGCTCTTCTCATTGTGTTCCTATGAATATGTGAACATTAATCTCCATCTATAATCAACGTTCATTTCAAATCTGATTGCGTGCTACTAAACACCCGTAGCTATGCTAACATTATGTTAATATGGTTCAACATCATAGCTCCCAGCTTCACAGCACAAATATTTTTCTTTGGCAATCAATAGTAATTTCAGCTGAGTGGATGGAAGTCACGTTTTAATGGTAATCTTTCCTCCAAGCCTCCGAGTGGAAACTCAGTTGGTGTCTTAACATGGCTGCAATGCATCGCATATAATCAAATAAATTAACTTAAATAGAAGAATGGAGAAATAGGATGGAAGGGAGAACAAGGAAAAGAAATGATAAGCCACCTTGGCCAAACACTGAAAGTAGCTAATAGTTGTAAGTTTATGCTGTGAAGAAAAAAATTGTAAGGAATGATAAAGTAGATGTATCAGGTGGGTCTGTGTTGGTGAAGGTATGCCGGAGTGGGGGATCTTGTTGTTCTGAACTGAAGCTGTTACAGAGACACCAAGATCCTGAGTAAGCTATATTTTGGCAAAGCCACCATGCCAAATAAAGATAAGGTGAAAAGCTTGACAAGTTAGGATGGATGGTACAGAGAAACATCTTTGCTTTGAAAAAGCCATCCTCATGTGCATTCATTCATTTATTGAAAGCAGTAAGAAATAGATAGCTTACAAAACTAAATGTCTACGTTTATTAAAAACAAATGCAGACAATATAGGAAATGAAGAAATGTGACAGAGGAAACCTCAATTGGCAAGGCAACTGTTGGTAGACCATCAACCACTGAAAACTGATGATCCAGAGAGAGTCAGGCAGATGCCTCACAATAGCAGCTTTGGAGTCTCTGCATCCTCCATGTGTTTGGACAGAAGTGAGAAAGAGGCACAAACAGGACTAAAATGAGGAGTCTGGCTTATATTCAGATAGTCCAATATCGTTTTCAGTCCCCATAGTCTTAACTGATGCAGTAGAGAGATCATTGCCCAGATCCTACACAAAAGGCTGATGCCTTCCATTGCCTCTTTCCAAACACATACAGGTTTTCTTGAAAGAATTAAAGTTTGTTCTCTGTGTTGTTGTTTTTGTAATATAATGATGAAGAAGATGATGGTGATGACTATGATGCTACTTTGTTGTTTATTATAAGTAAATGAAAGAAGATCTTCAGTTCCCTGTCAGTATAAAGAATTTACAGTGTTGTCTTTTTCTCCAGATGGCCTCATCCCTATCTTGCCTGGGCTCTAGTTTGAAGAGCAAAGGAAGAAAGCATTCTCCTCTAGCTTAAGGATGGCCAGCAGACACGGATTTTATAAATGAGACCCAGTAATGAAAACAAGCCAGTGAGGAAAGAGAAGGATGCCACTGGATAGTAAAGGCCATCAGTGCTAACCACTGGTTCTTCAAGGAAATCACAAGAAGGAGATTTGTGAAAAAGAGATTTTTCAAGGCTGTGGCTAATACTCTATATTAGAAATCAGAGGAACAGAATCTTGACAGGTTTTCCTACTCACAGCTCCTCCTTGCTTGTTTTTCTCTAAAGAAACCTCAGCAATTAAATCAATATGCTTAGTCCATTTGTTTTCTTTTTTTATATAAAGTGAATAATGTTTTTTTTTACTTTTTGTTTAAGATGAAAATAAATGCTGCCATTATTCATGTAGCAATACTAGGAATCACTGAGGGTCTTCTCCCAAAACTCTACTCACTTTCTTTCTCTAATACACTTGCCCAACTTTAACCCCAGTGCCCTGCTGCATTGCTATGCCTTCCATCCTGCCCTTCCGTCTTCCCTAAACTGTACGTTGTTATCTGTCATCAACAAGCTTGTCAGTAAAATCCACGTAAGGGGGCTGGAGAAATGGTTCAGCAGTTAAGAGCACTTGCTGCTCTTGCAGAGGACCCAGGTTCAATTCCTAGGACTAACAATCCTGGCTCACAACTATCTATAACTCCAGTTCCAGGTGATCTAATCCAGGGATCACTGTTCTGGCCTTCATGGGCACCAGGCACACCCATGCTACATAGACATACGTACATGCAAAACACACACACACGTGCACACACACACACACAGATCTTTTTTTTTAAATCTTCCACATAATCAAGAACTATTTTCAAGATATTTGAACATGAAGTTCCAGTATGGCCATTTTTTTTAAGTTAGACAGTGCTCAATGAAGTGCTTGATAACTTGACTAAACTTATGGTTGTGTTTAGAGAGCTGCTTTGAGTTTTTATGCTTACTAACAAAGCTGAAAAAAATGTCACTAGGGAAATATTCAACCTTCCTATCGCAAGAGAAACATCTGAAAACTGTGCAGAAACAATATGAAAAGAAACAACAGCATATTTCTTTATCAGCAGATTGTGTTGTGAGATGTGATGAAAGTCGGGTGTTAAGAGGCATTGGTTGGTGTGTGAGGGTTTCCACACAGCCCAGATGTTCCCAGCATCTCTTTCCTCCTGGAATTTTCCACACAAAATACAGACAAAACTATTTTTATACACTAACAGTAGTATGTGAGAGAGATGAAATACTCTGAGCAATAAATGAGTTCATTGTGGAACCAATACCTTATGAATAATTTTAAGTCAATATACTGATAAATCTGAATTTTATTCAAAATTACAAAGTCAGCCCCAAGCATAAAACTTATATACCATTCCAATGAAGACTACAACAAAAAGGCAAAAGAAAATTGAAACCACAGTGAACAAAAGTTTACAAGTTGTCATCAATGTGTTTAATTTTATAAAAGAACTTTATAATGCAAAAGAATTGTTGTTTTTACAATGAGATAATGGTGATAAAAGTGTTTTATTATGTAGCAAAGTTTGAAGTTGTTGATTTTCTTTTATAAAGTCGCAAATGTTCAGGATTACTGAACACACGCCCCACACCCACCCACCCTACACACTGTACACACCCACATACATGTTACAGGACACATTAAAATGTTGCCTGGTGGATAATTAAATCTCAATAATAATTATGTTACCAATAATGAATAATAATAATAAATACAATCTTTTGCTTCAAGGTTAAGATGGCATTTTAAAACTGAGGAGCAAAATATCTGCCAAGTAAATGAAACAGGCTATTGGGAGAACAACAACAACAAAAAAAAAACTTTTAAAATAAACGTGTGAGGTCTGTGAAGAAGGCTCAATTGGTAAAGTGATCATTGCCTCCCTAGAAACCAGGTAGAAAGCCAGGCATGGTGGGGTAAACTTTAATTTCAAGCTGGGGTGTAGAGGCAGGAGGATCCTTAGGCTAGTCAGCCATTGTAGATTCACCAGCCAACTCCAGTTTCAGTGAGGGATTGTTTCAAAATAACCTGATATTGACCTCTGCCTTCCATGTGTGTCTAAAGGCACATGTTGATGCATGTGTGTGCACGCACACAGACACAGGTACACACGCAAACTTGTGAATACAAGAATAGACGTTTGAGGTCTGGAAGTGTAGCGCTGTGGCAGAGCACTTGCCTCCCGTGGGTAAAGCCCTGAGCTCAATTTCTAGCACCAGCCCACCACCTACCCCAATTACTTTGAAAGATATCCTTTGTTATAAAATCTTTTTACTAAAAACAATGTGAATGTTTTAACTATATAATCTGTATCCGCATGCTTCAGAATGCATTGATAACATTATTTAAATTGCATAAAATTCTAAATAAATTCTAAATTAAATGTTGTAAAGACTGAAGTGCTGACATTTACCTAAGGGCCAAGATACTACAGTCATTTTTTAAAACCATTAATTGACATTACTGAAGGTATTTTTAGAGTGCTAAAAATAGGAGCAAAAACCTTTTGTATTAATGATGACTGAAATAGGATGCAAAACCAAGAAGGAGAGGGAGTAATATCCTGGGTACCCTTCTTTTGCATTCTGACCTATTCCCCCATGCCAGAGGGCTTTCATCTTATAGAAATCCTTCCCTAGACTTTGTTTAATCCCTTATGGCTCTGCTGTTTGGCCTTCTGCCTATGATCTCTAGGGCAGTTGCAAGAACCTGTGGCTAAGGATACAATTATCTGAAAGCTTCTCAGATCAGCTCTGACGCCTGGGACAAATGAAATAGCTGAAACAGGTTGAATATCTCTCTTTCCCAGAATCCATTGTTTGTGATTCCTTGCCCACTCAGAGCAAGACAGGTTCTGCGACCATCAAAATTCTCTCCTGGTTTCTGAGTTCCTCCAGAAGGAGAGCTGCAAACTACCCAGATAGAATGTGTAAGCCCTCTTATAACACAGATATGGACACCTACTTTTTATTTTATTTTATTTTGTGGAGGAGGGTGCAAGGGCAAAGGGCAGATATGAAGGGATGAGGAGATGAGTGAGAATGAGGTGCATGATGTGAAATTCACAAATTTAAATAACAAAATTTTAAAAAGTAATGTAAAGGCGAAAAATAATTTGTTCCCAGTTTATTCTGTTAATCAAGAATGTTGCCAAGGAGAGTGCACCATCATTTGAGCAAAGTGGCAGTCTATAGAATGGAGAAAGGGTTTTACCTTCTACACATCCAATAGAGGCCTAATATTTAAAATATATAAAGAACTCAAAAACCTGTCAAGAAAATGAATAACCCACTTTAAAAGAGCTGAGATGAAGTTAAGGAAATGTTTACCACCCTTAGCCATCAGGGCAATACAAATCAAAACTAAGTTTGGGGTTTTATCTTATACCCATCCAGAAGGTCAACATCAATAAAACAGTGACAACTTATGCTGCCCCAGATATGGAGTAAGGGGAACATTCATCCATTCCTGGTGACTGCAAACTTGTACAACCATTCTGGAAATCAGTGTAGCTGTTTCTTGGGAATTTGGAACTAAATTTACGTCAAGACCCAGCTATATCTTTCTTGGACATACACCCACAGGAGTTTACATCTCGCAGCAGAGACACTTGCTCAACCATGTTCATTGCTGGTTCTTCATAATAGCCAGAAATTGAAACAGCCAACATGCCTATCAATGGAAGAATAGATAAAGAAAGTGGTATATTTACAAGATAGAACATTATTCTTCAGTTAAAAAAATAAAATTTGAAGGTAAATGGACAGATCTAGAAAAAAAAAAATCCTGGGTGAGGTAGCCAAAACCCAAAGAGACAAATATGGTATGATTCACTTATGTGGATATTAATTGTTAAGTCTTGTATGAACAGACTACAATTCGTATAACAGAGGTTGGGAGTAAAGTAAGGGACTAGATCTCCCTATGAAGAGGAAATAAAATAGATATTCATGGATACACAGAAGGTTGGGCGGCAGAATGGGAGGACTGAACAGAGAGGGGAGGGAAGAGGGAATAAGAGAGGGAATAGGGGAAAGGAGCAGCTAAAACTAAGGATATTTGAGGTGGGCAAATGGAAACCCAATATAGCAGAAGCCTCTTAAAATATATACATATATGGAAGAAATGGAAATGGAATCACCAAGTAATGAGGGAGACGACACCCCAACTAGACAATTTTTGTCACCAAATGGAGCCTCCAGTTCCAGAAGTAGGTTATATCTGGTTGGATTATTGGCCAAGGAAACCCTGTGGACACCCCCAAAACAACCCAGGCTATTGGTTGCTTTTCCAAAAACTGATGGTAAGGTCCTGTTGCTGAATACAGCACCTATGCAACTCACTGAACACGGAGAACTCGAGCTGATGTCTATGCACAGCCTGTGTGGGTCTAAGCCAGACAGAGTCCCAGCACTGAGAGGGGAAGCAGGCACAATTCTCTGTCCCTAGCCAGAAGCTTTCTCCAACTGATAACTACTTTTCTCTAACTGAGTCTCACTGGAAATACAAACCATTCATAATGGCAGTCCCCAGGCCTACCACAATTCATAACGGTAGCAAAATTACAGTTATAATGTAGCAACAAAACAATTTTTTTGGTTGGGGGGCTCACCACTACATGGGGAACTGTATCAAAGGGTCAAAGCATTAGGAAGAACCACTGTACTCAAGGAAGAAAATTAGAATTCGGCCGTCAAAGCAAGGAACAGTTTCCATGGAGTAAGAACAGACAACAGACAGCAGCCTTCAGTGACGACACCCATGACATTGCACCAAGACTGTGATTCCAAAGCACCTTCTGCTGTCCCTATGTCCAACCTTAGATGATATAAAGCATGTCTGGCAGGGTGCTTTATAAAGCTGAAGTCTCTTTATGCAATGATGAAACGGATACTGTTTCCTTTGGACATGGGACCTGACACAGGAATGTGTCTGTTGTTTTGTTGGTAGTGGTTGGTTGCTTTTGTGTTTTGAAGATTGAATACTGGTAGATAATATTCCTTGAGTATTTCTACCAGGCTGAGCTCCCTTCACAAAAAGACTCACTGGAGTCTCTCTACAAACCTTTAGGCAGGTGAGCAGTGTGGTTGACCTCCACAGAGAAGAGCTCAGAACTGAGGGACTTTTTATAGGTCACACAGCTTTTCTATACTCAGAGACTGGGTGACAGGATATTATTACAACTGTACAAGGGCCCCCAAGCAAGAACCGCTGTGAGGCAACCAAACAACAGAACCCCATGAGACCGTAAAAATCCAGGTAGGGGTGATCCTTGACAAAGCAGAAGTTCTCTGGGATTAGGCTCATAGATCAAAATACAAAAGACGGGCCACCCAGCTCTGTAGCCCATCTTCATCCCCATTTCCCCAGCTTATTTCATACACTTCTAAGCAGCTAACTGTGCAAATGTCTGTAAAGACACGCTCATCAAATTAAATGTTATTGTAGTTTCCATAAATTACAGGCTTTAATTATTTGTAATTTTTAATGAGTTGACCTAGTTTATTAAAATAGACCCAAAAAATAAATTAGGGTATATTCTTTCTAAGGATATATACGAAACTATCACAGAGAATGAGAGGAGTAAATTTCTATTCATGTATACACCCAGATTATAAGCACACTGCACACGAATACCCACCCACATGCACCTTCTAGCTTTAATGCAAGCAGTTTAGATTCCACCACAACATTCTGTTTAGAATAATTGTAGACAGGCTAAATAACTGTGTATTTAGAGGCTGTTGATATGAGAATTCCTATAATGAAACATTTATATTGTTTTTAGCCACATAATGATGAGCTCATAGAAAAAAGAGAGAAAACAAAGAGAGGAAATAATACATTTCTCCAAAAATGCACATGATACTGACTCATGTAATTCTCATTGGGGAGTGAGATTTGGGTTTAGTTTCTTTAACCACAAGAAACTAGATTCATTCTTTTTTGTTAATTTGTTATTTAATGCCCCTCCCCCTCCCTTCTCTCTCCTCCCCTCCTCCCAGGAACCTTTTCCCTTTCCTCTCTCTTCCCCTCTCCCTCTTTACCCCTCTCTCTTTCTACCCCTCTCTCTCCCCCTGACCTTTCCCACCCCTTACCCTTCTTTTCTGTCTTGGAGTAGATCACTTGTTCCTGGAAGCAAACCTCCATACCTAGGTTGTGGCAATTCAAATCTCTAAAGCTCAGGGGAGATTTTTCCCAGCCTCTTGCTTCAAGTGACATCGCTTGGACCATCTACTTGTCCTTTACTGCTTACACCTTTCTTTCCTGTCTCACACTTCACCTCTTCACTGCATGTTTTGGAATCACTTCCTGAACACTCTGCTGTGCCTGAACTCTTCCTTCTGTGCCTCTGTTGTGCAGAACACAAACTAAGACTATTGGATGTTGCTGTGTGTCCCCATACTTCCTAGTTGAACAAGTAGACAGGGCTAAGGATTGCACAGCATTTAAAGGAAAGGGGGCAGAGTGTGGATCCCCACAGCCCGCTTAAACGTTGGGTGGGTATGATAGCACTCAAAAGGCAAAAATAGGGGATTCCCAGCAAGCAAGAGTATGGAGACTAAGCTTATCAGTGAATTGGGGGTGTGATTGAGAGACCTGAATCATGGAATACAATGAAAGAGAGCCAAGAAAGATAGCTAGGATCAATCCTTGACTTCTACACATACCACACACACACACACACACACACACACACACACACACACACACACACCGTACATGTGAATAGAAAACCAGTAATTAAAATAAGCCTAAGTTTAAGTTAACAGAAAATGCAGTCCTTTAAGGCAGCCTGAGTTAGCATTGCTATTGCTTATACTGAGCTCTGAGTTGTACCCAGCCTCTGCCAGTGAAGATGAGAACATATTGGGGACCACAGGGGCCTGTAAAAAACAGGCCTCTGAGAGAGACCTCCCCAGATGGCCTCCAAACCCACTGCCCTGTAAACAAGTGCCCTGTCCTGCTTTATTTTTTTTACCTGCTCCCTAGTCACTTTTAATTTAAATGCTGTATCCTCTTCGTCATGAGGCTCCTAATGGATGCTTGCTTCAATATAGCGCAGGGGCTGGGCAGAGAGACTTCAGGAATTCATGATCTGAGCCTGACACAGTGCCCTAGGCCCTGGCCCTGGGGAGCTGAACAAAGTCATCTTAAGATTACAAGCCATTTCCACACAATCAGGGGTTACGGCCCCTACTTTTTAACATCCTGCTTTTATTTGCAGGCTATGAAGTGTAATAGTTCACCATTTTGGTTTAAGTATCACCATAAAAGTCAGTGAGATGGAACAGGCAATAAGTAGTTCTTTTACATAGTATGGCTGAGGCTGGAAGCTTACGTCTTCATTAACCCACAGAAATAGCTCTGAAATAAAATGGAAATAAAGTGCCGGGTGGGCACTCCTCAATGCCAGCGACCAGCCCATCCCCTGCCGACTCCATGAGCCTCACTTTGTCCCTTCTGGCCCTGATGCTGAGTAATGTTGAAAACGGGGAAGGAACAGAAATTAAGTTCATAATAGTAATTCTGTATGTGTGTGACATGTGTCAGGCTGAGGACACAAAGTATAAGACTCCCAATCTGAATGTATTTGCCGAAGCAAGACACCTCTGGGTGCCCTCTCCTGGGCCCCCAACATTCAAATTCAAAGTAACATGGCATGTCACTGTTACATGGAGAATCTTGAAAAACATATGCTTTCGGATGTGAGCATCTCTTGCTGGTTATTGGTACTCCCAGCTTTGCCATCTTGGAATGCTTCCTCTAGCGCTGTTAGCCAAGCCTTGAGGCACGTATGTGTGGAGTTTGGATAGTATTATTTTTTTTCTCTTGAGATTTAAGGTTGTATCTGCCTGTGCTCACCTTCTGATGACCAATGGGGCCTGGCATATCTCTCCTCCACGTGAAGCCTTCTGAAACACAGTGAGTTCTTCCAAGATACCAACAAGACTCAGCTTATCCCCAGACCTTTGGTATCACAGCACCACCCCTTAGAACTGCTGAGTGGATGGCCATGGTCTGTTACTTGGACCCAGAACACAGAAACAAACAAACAGAGACAAACAAAATAAGGTTAAGAGCAGCAAGGGCCCAGTAGTTCAAATTCCTATAATCTCCCTCAAGTCAACCTCCTGATGAGGCCCCAGAGAGGTGAATTTGGGTCCTATAAAACAGATATCTCTCCCTGACTTATGTCTAATTGACCTCTATATCTTCTGTGTATTTCTTTTCTCTGATTAGGTATGCCAGCTCACTAGAACTATCCCATTACATGGACTCTCCTCTCTATGTCCATCTAAGTCTAAGGGATTGGTTCACCTGTGAGCCTGATCATATGTTTTGGATTGTTGGAGGTCTGAACTCTGATTTCTGGGGTTGGGGGGGGGACTTTTTTGTTTAATTCAACGTAACATGTCACACAATCTGTCTGTATTTAGAAATAGCTATTCTCCTCGAATCAGGCAGAACCAGACACAGCCAAAGGCCTTCTGTTTCCTGTTTAACTCAGCAACCTGCACAAATGTCTCTTTTACATATTATCAATGTGCCTTTAATAGTCTTGCAATTCTTGAAGTGATCTCAGGCTGAATAAGCAAAATACAGCAGGCTGTGCTCACCCAACCAAGCAGCATTTCAACACACACTCACTGGCCAAGAACAGCATCTTTTATGCTTCTTGAAGAACACACATCTTTGATTGTTGCGTTTGACCAGTGCTGAAGAATTGTGGTCCAGGAAGGAATCTTTCTATTTTGATTTTCTGGTTTTGTTTGGATATGAGCTGGGGTTGAGCTGTGATTTACAGCTCAGTGAAATATTGAAACAATGCTATTCTTTTCTGCAGTCCCCATCAGGAAAATATTTGCTACAAAGACTTCCCATTTGCACAGAGATGTCCTTACACAGAATGTCAGCTGGAGAAAATAACGACTGTGCTGAAGACACTCTCTAAATACCAGGAGGTGCAGAGGTTTGCTCTCAGGGTGGAATTAACAAATTGTGAGGTATCTATGAGGATACCTTGCTGAGCCCTTAATGCTAGGGATTCAGAGTCCCAATGGGTAGCCTAGTAGATGATCATCAATGATAGGTAAAGAGGACTGAGTGGTGCCTAGATAAACCAGAGCCAAGGCACAACAAGAGGTTCAGCATTGCTCTTGTAGTGAATGGAATTGCCTGTGAAGATTGCTTGTCTCCATTTACTGGGTAACTTCTTAAGGTCTCACTTGGCTGCACATTGACATCAGAAAAAAAATAATGCAGGAAAAGATTCCTGATGGTACCCAGAAGTTTTTTCATAACAAAGGTGGAGGAAATTCTAGAAACTGACTCACTGCTGCCTAGTCTATCTGTGGTTTATGAGCTTGTTTACTGCAAGTGTGCTCCAGGAGTTTGATCATCAGAACAGCTAATCAAGTCAATATCAGGAGGTTAAAAAAAAGTGGCATGTCAATCAGGGATCCTCCTTTACTGTAACAAGTTGGATCCCCTTATGAGAGGAACTTGAAACTTGGGTCAAGTACACAAGAACATAGACCATTAGATCTGAGTTCTGGAGTCATTCTTTGAGACTTCCATGTGTTCGAATAACCAAGACCTGTCCAATTGTCATGCATCCTGTCCTCAAAGATCAGTGGTTCAACTTCTCTTCTGTTTCTGTAAGTTATACACTGTACACTTTTTTAATTTAATTTATTTATTCTTTTATTTATTACAGTTTATTTACTTTGTATCCTGACTGTGGCCCCCTCCCTCATCTCCTCCCAATCCTACTTTCCTGCCCTCTTCTCCCCTTATACCCTTTCCCTAGTCCACTGATAGGGGAGGTCCTCCTCCCCTTCTATTTGACCCTAGTCTATCAGGTCTCATCAGGACTGGTTGCATTGTCTTCCTCTGTGGCCTGGTAAGGCCGCTTCCCCCTCAGGAGGAGGTGATCAAAGATCCAGCCACTGAGTTCATGTCAGAGACAGTCCCTGTTCCCCTTATTAGGGAACCCACTTGGAGACTGAGCTACCATGGGTTACATCAGTGCAGGGTTTCTAGGTTATCTCCATGCATGGTCCTTGGTTGGAGTATCAGTCTCAGAAAAGACCCTTGTGCCCACATTTTTTTGGTTCTGTTGCTCTCCTTGTGGAGCTCCTGTCCCCTCCAGGTCTTTCATCTCCCTCTTCTTTCATAAGATTCCCTGTAGGGAATCTTACACTGTATACTTTAAAAAAAAAGTTTCCATTAACCAGGTATGGATTCTATTTCTGGCAATCTGGGAACCCTTAGTCATTCTGGTACCAATCATGGGATAAGAGAGCCACAATGTCTTTCTCTGGATTTCAGAACCCAGGGGCAGAATAATTAACCTTTTATTAGGGGAGGTGCGAAAGCCTGCCTGCCTGTGCTCCCCAGGCAGACAGAAATGCACACAGTCTTACTGAGCCTGTGATTGTCTGCACCACATGCTCAGCACAGGCGGGAGCTGCTGGAGCTTGCCCAGGCAGCCCTGGCCAACACAGAATGCTGGAAGGCCCAGCCCTGGAGGAGGCTCTCCTGCTGCACCCTGGGCGGTCCGATGGAAATAACTGTGTCTACAGCCTGGTTCTGGCAGCAAAAGCCACCCAGCACAGGGGAAGTTCAGACTCCAGACACCCCTCCAACCCCCGGAAAACCGGGAAAATTCCAAACTGCAACTAAAACTGTGGTTGGCTTCCTGACTGAGCAACCAGCTGGCTTGTTCCGCAGCCTCAACTCATAGGCTAAATGATGGAGGCACAGAACAGCCAAGGCTGCAGCTCCTCATAAGTCCCTGAACCCTGGGGCAAGAGCCTAAGGTAACAGTTTGCTTTGCTGCTTGGAGCTGGCTGTGAGTTTTAACCAGGGCATCAGATACAGGAAACTAGTGTTTGTTACTGTGGGACAGAAACTGAAAATTACCTGGCCTCTTACTCTTTCCAACAATTCTTGGGTCAAAGTGATATTACCTGCGTTGTGCAGAAGCTGTCCAGAATGTTATGAGATACCCGCACAGCCCAGTTTTCTCTTGTGTCCAAAGCTGGGGTGACTTTTATTTTCTTTTATTTTCTTTTTCTTTTGTATTTCTTATTTTAATATTATTTATTTAATCACTTTACAGTCTGATCCCAGTCCCCTCCATCATCTCCTCCCAGTCCCATCCTCACACTGCCTCCCAACCATCCCCACTCTTTTTTTTCTCAGGGAAGGGGAGGCTCCTAAGGGGTACCAACCCACCCTGGCACTTCAAGTCACAGCAGGACTGAGTGGATCTTCTCTGACTGAAGCCAAACAAAACAGCCCAGCTAGGGGAAAGGGATCCAAAGTCAGGCAACAGAGTCAGAGACAGTCCCTACACCCATCGTTGGGGGACGCATATGATGACTATGCTACACATCTGCTACATATGTATAGGGGGCCTGGGTCAAGTCCATGCAAGCTCTTTGGTTGGTGGTTCAATCTCTGTGAATCCCCATAGGCCCAGGTTACTTGACTCTGTAGTTCTTCTTGTGGTGTCCTTGATCCTACCAGCTCCCTCAATCCTTCTTCCCACTCTTCCACAAAACTCTCCAAACTCTGACTCTTGTTTGGTTGTGAGTCTCTGTATCTGTTTCCATCAGCTGCTGTATGAAGCCTCTCAGAAAAGCAGTTACACTAGGCACCTGTTTGCAATCATAGTGGAGTATTGTTAATAGTGCTAGGGGTTGGCTTTCTCCCATGGAGTGGATGTTAAGTTGGTCTCAATCTCTGTTCCATCTTTATTCCTACACTTCTTGTAGGTGAGACGAATTTTGGGTTGAAGGTTCTATGGGTGGGTTGGTATCACCCTCCCTCCATTGGAAGTACCACCTGGCTACAGGAGGTGGCAAGTTCAGGCTCCATGCCCCCTGCTATTTGGGATCTCGGGTAGGGTTCACCTTCTAACAAATGGACCAAGAAGAGTTGGATTGGTAGCTCTTCCCAGAGGCTAGGTTCAAATTACGGCTACAGATCAGACAACCAGACCATCCTGTTGATGGGACCAAATTATGCTCTCCTCAAGGGCAAGTGTTTCCTTCCTGTCTGGTGAGATTCACTGTCATTAGTAGGCATAACCAGCCCCAGGGAATTCAACTTGGAGAGACCCTAAAATGAGTTAAGAATACAGAGACTTGGACATGGCTTAGTTTGTAAAATATTTGCCACATAAGCATGAGAACCAGAGCTTGGATCACTGGAATCCATGTAAAAAATATGGGTATAATAGCTTGTGTCTAGAGAAGGGTTCCTGGAACTTCCTGGCCAGCTAGTCCTGCCCAATCAGTGAACTCCAGATTCAGGGAGAGCCATTTTCTCAGGAAAATAATGTAGAAAAATATAAAGAAAGGAATCAATAACTGCCTCTGACCTCCACCAGCACAAGCACATGTGTGCCTATACAAATCCACACACAGTCATGCCCTCCGTACACAATTTTAAAAACACTTAAAAATTCAGCAGTCATGATAGGTCATGCCTGGAATCTCAGCACCAGAGAGGTTATGGCAGGGGAAGATCCATAAATAGAAAGCAAGCATGGTTTCACAATGAGTTTGAGAGCAATGAGACCCTGCCTCGCAAAACAAACACAGAGAGAGAGATTAGGAAGGCAAGGCCAACCCTTAACTGTATTGGCACTACATGGGTTCCAACACACATCTTCACATCTCTAATCTGTCTCCTTACAACATATAACACATCAATATCTGCCAGCAATAACAGGCCTCATTCCCAACAAGATAGTGGTTTGCCAGAGAGCAGGGAAGCTGCCTGCCCCAGTCTCTGTGAGGGTATGCTTCTATCGTCAATAGCATTTAGATTTGAAAAACACGGACAGCCTTTACGGAACTGTATTGTCATCTTTCATTTCTCTGTACAGCATGCAACCCTTATGACAAAAGGGAGAACCCAACTCTCCCTCTTTTATATACCTTTAAATCAGGAATTTACTAGAAAAGTGCAAGGCAGTTTCTACATAAGGATTTACAAAGCATGAGCATTGACTCTTTCACTCACAAATTCAGAAATTGAGACTTCTTAAGAAATTACTAGCCTAAGATCCCATGGTGAAGGAGAGAATGAATCAATGCTAAGGGTAGTCAGTGCTGACATAAGAAAAGTTAGAGCATAAATGTAAGGAGGTACCATGTCTGCATCTAGTGGCCATGAAGTGACTCCAAATACTCCCAAGAGCCCATTTTACTTTGGGCCCTGGCCCTTGAATGCTATTTGCTAAAATGGAAGAAGCACCAAACGTTGGTTACAGAGACACTTGCTTAAGAACTGGAATGGAACAGCCTTGCAGGGGAGAGAAGACAAAAAATGGCAGTTAATTATTACTGTAAGGTAGAAATTGATGCCCAAAGCATCAGACCAAAGCATGATGAGCTGACAAAGTAGTGCAAGAGGAAAGCAATGTTACCAGAATGGGAGAAGAGAGCTCTCATCTTGCTTTTTCTCTAAACTCTTCTCACCTTGAGTGGTTTCCCATGGACTCCCTAAGCCCCCAACTCAGTACTCTAAATATGTGATTTACTTGATAATTATGTGTTTATGGAAATGATGTTTGGGATAAGAATAAGAGATTTGGTACCATACACATAATTAAAATAATAAAGATAAATATTTAAAAAGAGTTCTGTACTAGAGGGTACAACACAAGAGTATCTAGATATTGATACATTAACAGTTTTTATACATGGGCAAATGTTCCAAGACACTCATTACATTTTATTCATTTGCACTATAAGAAAATAAAATGATTCTTACTTCCATATTTGTTAGAGTGATACACATCTATAGATGATATAGATGAACATAATAAATGGGGAAAAAACACCAATTTACTTTGTTTAATGACAGAATCATAGAAAATGTGGCAAAACTGCTTTTGGATCACTTTCCGCAAGCTGAACGGACTTGTCTGGCCTCAATAGAAGAAGTTGTACTAAGTCTTGATGCAATTCAATGGACCTGGGGTGGGTTTTTAAGAAGAGAGGTCCCCTTTTCTGAGGAGAAAGGACAGGGGGAAGAAAAGGGAGTGGAAGGGTGAGATAAAAGAAGAGGAGGGAGGGCACTGTGACCACGATGTAAATGAATGAATAAATTTATTTCTTTTAATGTGGCAAAATACAACATAATGTAGATCAGATCCAAACAGGAGTTAAAAATCATGCGTCAATGGAAACATGAAAAGTTTGATGTAATAAGTTGCTACACTGGATTGAGTATAATATGGGATTGCTTACTGAGATGTAGAAATGATGCCCCAAATCACCAGTCAGTAGAGTACAAAGTTGCCCCTACCTGCAATACACCCTCCCCATCCCCTAGCCAAGACCCACATCTGACCATGTGTGGTAGTTTGGCTCATGAACAATACAGAAAATCCCTGAGATGTGCACTTATGGGATGCTGTGGGTACCCGATCACGGGCAATGTCATGTTCCTGATGATAGAGTACCAGTGGATGTCACCTCCTGCCAAAGGAGAGTCTACACTGGAACCAGGATAGAGTCCATTGCAGCCTGGTATCTTCAGTGCCCTCTACTGGCAATGGTTTTTGTTGCGTAAACAGGCTCAAAGGTGCTGCATGTGATGTTTGACAGAAGAGAGGTGAGGGTACTGCTGAAGGGGATGCATTCCCACACAGCAATATATCAGAAAAAAACATGAGCAAGTGAAAAGACTAACAATAAGCCCAACTAGAAAAGGAACTTCTTCTGAGATTTCAATAAATATTCTCTTGAATATTTAATTAAGAAGGGGTATCTTTGCATCATAAAATACCTTGACATAACATTCTATACACAATAGGACGGTGTTGGTTTGTTATCTTGAAATCAGCAAATATGTCACTAGAAATTTCCTTCAACATCATGTTGATGAGTATGTAATATTCCACAATGAAATATTTCTGGGCCCTTTTAGTGTTTAATTTATTTTAGTTTTGTTTCTTATAGATCACACATGTCTAGTGAGACCCATGATACTTTATATATTCAATCCATGATAATTTATGTATTTCAAAATACTCCTGCTATATGTTTTAAGTTATTCCTTATAATTTTAAACTAATACATAGTTCCACAAAAACATATATACATAAATGCCTGTCTCATCATTTTCTCAAGAATAGAGCAGTATCATGTTTAAATATATAGCTTTTGTATTGCAAAATAATTTGATTTTTACAAATTTGATCACTTAAGAAGTTAGTGATTTCTTACAGCTTTAAGTTCCATGTGTGACTCTTTTTTTAGCCATTGATTTCAATTCTTGGGAGTTTTATTTTTAAAATGCTAAACAAGAGCTGCTTTGTGGTGTTATTAGTAATAACATAGGAGAGATTTTACCCTGAAAAAGTTCTGATTTTTGCATGTAAGGATACCACCGCATGAAAGAAAATGCGTGAAGGAAAACTATTAAGTCAAATATAAGCTGTGATAAAGGGGAGGAGAAAGAAGAAGAGGAGGAGGAAGAGAGAAAAAAAAGGAAACTCGTCCCCACACACTAAGAGTTGGCCTGTGGTAACAAAAGAACTCAGCTCTGGGAGGTCGCTAAGGGTTCCTAAAGTGACTGAGCACCTAAACCATCTTTCTTTTCTCATGCCACATACCAAAATATACCTGAAATGGATTAAACTGCCAATATTAAAACAAGTAAGTGAAATGTTAGTTTAACAGAGAGTAGCTGGTTCATTGTTATCTTGAGGTGACGGGAAATTAGAAAACTATAAAAATACTTGAACCAATTAAATATTTCTCTATATTTCAAATGTATGCATTTCAGGATATGGAGTCTCATGCTGGACAAGAATAACATATGGACCATTATGGTAATGGTATTGGATGGTTTTATATTTACTTTCTTAAGAACTTAAATCAGTAAACAAAACATGGAAATTTGATGGGATTCATTTACTGGACAGGACATACATGCTAACTACGAAGTTGAAGCATGAATCAAAAGTGAGAAGGGAGTGTTTAAGCCCATCATCAAGCAAAAGAAACCACTCTTGTGGTGGGCAGTGCAGTGAGGCTGGGCACGGGCCAGTGATGGTGCTATATTTCTGGTGTTGTGAGAGACATCTGGTTGCTCCTTAAATCAGTTTCAGACAATGACAAATTCCTCAAGCCCAAAACATGTTTTTCTTCAAATGAGAATAGTTGTACACCATCATTTCTCCTGTATGTGTCTCAGAGCGCAAGTGTGACATGAAGGTTCTAAATAGGAGCCCAGACAGATGGGAACCACAGCGTGACCTTCATCTCTCTCGGGGAGCTTCCAACAAAATGGTTTAGAGTTGTTTTGAAATGGCTTCCCTGGAGAAGTATCCCCAAGAGGCCTCTTGCAGACTAAACCTTTGCTGTGCTTGGCAGGAGGCCTGAAGTGGTCAGGTCCTGGGAAATGCTGATGATCCCTGTGGGGGAGGTGATTGCTGAGAGGAGACCAGCCAGCAACCAGCCCTCCAGTCTCTCTTCTGCTCAGTGTTGAGCCTGGCTTGCAGATTCTGCAGTCTGCAGAGACAGAGACGTGGGGTTTATTTGCGGGTTGGCCTCTGGGTTCCCCTCAACACCCACCTACATTTCAGAACAGGAGGAATGCTGGCACTGCAGAGCCCCGGGCTCCTCACTAAACAACGTTACGGTCATGGATAAGGCACATAAACCCATGAATGCTGACCATCTCACCTAGGAAATGGGGTCAATATTTGCTTTGCGTATGTCACTACATTACTAAAGGACACATCTCCATTAGAGATGCTGAGACTCAGGAACAGGCCAGGCTTTTAGGATTCATCTTTTTAAAAAATAATATATTTATTTTTATAATTTTAATTGTGTGTGTGTGTGTGTGTGTACAAGGGCAGGTACCCAAAATGAGCAGAGGCATCAGATGCCTCTGGAGCTAAAGTGCCAGGCAACTGGGAGCCACCTGACACAAGTGCCAGGTACAGATATTGAGACAACACAAGAGCAGTAAGTGCTCTAACTACTGAGCCATCTCTCCAACCCAGGGTTTCAAATCTTTCTACAGCGTTGCATCCCTGAGCAAACTTTCCTAACCTCTCTCTGCTCAAGTTCACCATCTGTAAAACAGGAAATATTTCTTGTGGAATTGTTGTGATGCTCAAATTATGTAATATGTTTGGACAGTATAAGAAGCCCCGGAACAAAATGTTGTCACTGACACTAACAGGTCTCCCAACTTAAACAGTATTACTTCCTGCATTCTCATCTTAATTCAGTCTCACCCAACATACTCTCAGTCATGACTCCACCAGGCAACATGTTGCACTTTGCTTTGCCTCTCACATGCAATGAAGAACATTTGCCAGGATGATTTTCATGTACCTAAGGCCCAAGACCACATTTATCCTTTCATTTAATAAGGCCAGGTATAAGTGTCTGCTTTATCCCAGACGTGTGATAGGTCCTGGAATCTAATCTAAATGTAAACTCAGTGTTGAGTATTTAAATACCAGTGCTCAGGTTCTAATGTCAATGTCAAGAAAGTAAACAAGTGATGAGCAAAAAATAAGATCAAGATCAAAGCTCTGAGGGAAATACTGTGGGATCAAATCACGAAGCCTCAGCTGAGCCGATGGAAGTCCATGATCCCAGCTTCTAGGGATGCTAAGGGAAGAAGACCGAAAATTTAAGCTGGCCTGGGCAAATTAGTGAGACCCTGTCCCAAAATGCAAAGAAAACGATCTTTCCTCTGTACAGTAGTACAGCACTATGCATGAGGTCCGGGGTTTCAGTCCCTAGCTCTGTGGGAGATGGGAAAAAGATGCTCCCCCGCTTACCTCAGTAAGCTCAGAATATAGAATCAGGCCAAGGAGAGAGGGGACCCAAGAATTCTGAGAAAGATGTGCAAAGTTGTGGCGATGTGAGCAGAAAGGACCCCTTCCTGGAACTTGAGAAGGTTACTCTGACCAAAGTATAGAGTTACGTTTGGAGGGAGGGTTGCAACAAGATGGATGGACAAAATGGTGGCAACCAAAAGATACTTTATAGATGAGAAAACTTGAATATCTCCCTAAAAAGTCACAGCTTTCAAATGTGTGGGCATTGATCTCTTGAGAATCATGTTTTTAATTTGCACTGACTACCTAAGCATGTTACCCTACACTGGATGTCTTTCCATGTAACCCTTATGGATTTGTTTGCAGCCTTGTTTATTCTTATTTTTAAAGAATTGAAACCAGATATTGACCTCATACACCCACTCTGAAGGCTGGGAGGAGAAGATAGGAGTAACAGGGATGTGAGATTCCAGTTGCAGAGAGCAGCTAAAAAGCCACCACAGTGAAATGAGAAAGATAGAAAATGAGCATTTGCAAGGATGGAAAGAAACCAAAACTCTCTCCTACACTATAATTTCTGGAATGCTCAATTGGTACAACAACTTTGCAAACATTTTTGTCAGTATTCATTAAGCTGAACATCTGCAGACCCGATGACCCTGAAGCTTCCATTCCCAGATCCATGCTCACAGCTATGTCTGCATGCCTACACCCGGAGTCATGCTTGGGACTGTTGATAGCAGTGTGCTTCCTAATAGCTCCCAACTGGAAACTGACCAAAGGAACATTAATAGAGAAATAAAATTGTAGCTGCACGCTCAACCTAAACACAATACAAAAAAAAAAAAGTCTCATGAGAATCTTAAGTGGAAAAAGAAACAAATAAACTTGTGGGTAAATATAAAAGTGGGTGAGAATGAAATGGGGGGGGGCGCAATTCCTTGCTTATTATTGGAGGAGGGATGCTCATGTGGCAGTATGCTCATGTAGAGATCAGAGAAGAGCTTTTGAGAGCCGAGTCTCACCTTCTGCCTTGCTAAGGCAGAGTCTCTTCTTCCTTGTCACTTCAAGTAACACTCCCTGTTATCTGGCCTGCGAACTTTCAGACACGTCTCCTGTTCCCATCCCCCACACGGCACAAAACTACCAGTATTACAGATGGACACCACTGCATGGTTCTGGGGCTTGAACTCAGGTCTTCAGGTCATCAAGCTTGCCGTTACCTGCAGAGCCATCTCACCAGGCCCTGAAATCTGTTGTTTAATAATGACTCTCCCTCAGGGGACACATCAGCCCCTGTCTGGGAGGAGCTAAGAGGTCCTCTGGCTTCTGAGAAGCGAGTCTCAATGCTTGTGCTCTGTTCTATGATCTGGGAACTGTTTCTCTGTTATGTCTTAATTTTTACATTTTGGAGAGTCTTACGCTATTTTTTTCTGAGGACAACCTGGAACTCACAGTATATCCCAGGCTGGCCTTACACTTGCTTCATTTTTCTGCCTCTGCTTCCTGGGTGTTGGGATAACTGATGTATACCACCACATCCAGTTGCTGAATATTGTTCCACTTTAGGTTATTGCCAATTGAAACAAACAAACAAAAACCTACACAGATATAGCTGAAGGAGAGCTCAGGATTCATGTGGGTTCCCTAGTAAGGGGAGCAGGGGCTGTCTCTGATATGGACTCCTTTGCCTGATTTTTGATCACTTCCCCGTGGTGGGGCTGCCTTGCCAAACCACAGAGGAAGGGTACACTCAGTCTTTTTTTTTTTTTTACTTCCAGAAGATCTTTATTTATTTTTTTAAGATTCTTTTAAATAACTGACTTTTACCATTTTTATAATTTTTATTTTTTATATTAATCACAAGTTATTTACTTTGTATCCCAGCCATAGACCCTTCCTTCATTCCCTCCCAATCCCACCATCCTGCCCTCATCTCCTCCCTGACCCTTTCCAAGTCCACTGATAGGGGAGGACCTCCTCCCCTTCCATCTAACTCTAGCTTATCAGGTCTGTTCAGGACTGGCTGCAATGTCCTCTTCTGTGGCCTAGCAAGGTTGCTCCTCCCTCAACGGTGGGGAGGGGGGTCAAAGAGCCAGCC